>ML660211.1:5981867-6409773 GCA_007570785.1 Antilocapra americana | reverse complement strand
CAAGAATATACAATGGAGAAAAGACAACCTCTTTAACAAGTGGTGCTGGGAAAATTGGACAGCCACTTGTAAAAGACTGAAACTAGATCACTTTCTAACACCATACACAAAGATAAACTCAAAATGGATTAAAGATCTAAGCATAAGACCAGAAACTATAAAACTCCTAGAGGATAACATAGGCAAAACACTCTCTGCTATAATCCAAAGCGGGATACTCCATGACCCACCTCCCAGAATATTGGAAATAAAAGCACGAATAAACAAATGGGACCTAATTAAAATTAAAAGCTTTTGCACAACAAAGGAAACTATAAGCAAGGTGAAAAGACAGCCTTCAGAATGGGAGAAAATAATAGCCAATGAAGCAACAGACAAACAATTAATCTCAAAAATTTACAAACAACTCCTGCAGCTCCATTCTAGAAAAATAAACAACCCAATTAAAAAGTGGGCCAAAGAACTTAACAGACATTTCTCCAAAGAAGATATAAAAATGGCTAACAAACACATGAAAAGATGCTCAACATCACTCATTATCAGAGAAATGCAAATCAAAACTACAATGAGGTACCACTTTACACCAGTCAGAATGGCTGCCATCCAAAAGTCTACAAGCAATAAATGCTGGAGAGGATGTGGAGAAAAGGGAACCCTCTTACACTGTTGGTGGGAATGCAAACTAGTACAGCCACTATGGAAAACAGTGTGGAGGTTCCTTAAAAAGCTGCAAATAGACCTGCCATATGACCCGGCAATCCCACTGCTGGGCATATACACCGAGGAAACCAGAATTGAAAGAGCCACGTGCACCCCAATGTTCATCGCTGCATTGTTTACAATAGCCAGGACATGGAAGCAACCTAGATGCCCATCAACTGACGAATGGATAAGAAAGCTGTGGTATATATACACAATGGAATATTACTCAGTATTAAAAAAAAATTCATTTGAAGCAATTCTACTCAGATGGACGAAACTGGAGCCCATTATCCAGAGTGAAGTAAGCCAGAAGCAAAAACAACAATACAGTATATTAACACATATATATGGAATTTAGAAAGACAGTAATGAGAACCCAACATGGGAGACAACAAAAGGAATGCAGATGTATAGAATAGACTCGTGGACTTTGTGGATGAGGGTAAGGGTGGGATGATATGGGAGAAGGGCATTGAAGCATGTTAATTGTCATGTGTCTAATCAATCGCCAGCCCAGGATTGATGCTCGGGACTGGTGCAGCGAGATTTCCCAGGGGGTAGGGAGGAGGGAGGGGGAACCCGGAGGGGAAGCATATGTAAACCCTTGGTGATATCATGACAATGTATGGCAAAAACAATAAAAAAAAAAAAAAAAAAAAAAAACTCCAACATTCAAAAAACTAAGATCATGGCATCCAGTCTCATCACTTCATGGCAAATAGATGGGGAAACGATGGAAACAGTGGCAGATTTTATTTTCTCTGCCTCGAAAATCACTGCAGATGGACCTGCAGCCATGAAATTAAAAGATGCTCCTTGGAAGGAAAACTATGACAAACCTAGACAGCATATTAAAAAGCACAGACATCACTTTGCAACAAAGGTCTGAATAGTCATAGCTGTGGTTTTTTTCAGGCGTCATATACGGATGTGAGAGTTAGACCATTAAGAAGCTAAATGCCAAAGAATTGATGCTTTGGAATTGTTTTTCTGAAGAAGACTCTTGAGAGTCCCTTGAACCTCAAGATCAAATCAATCAATCCTAAATGAAATCAACCCTGAATATTCATTGGAAAGATTGACTGATCATTGGAAGGACTGAATAGTCATTGGAAGGACTGAAACTGAAGCTCCAATACTTTGGCCACCTGATGCGAAGAGTGGAATTATTGGAAAAGACCCTGATGCTGGGAAGGATTGAGGGCAGGAGCAGAAGGGGGCAACCGAGGTTGAGATGACTGAATGGCATCACGGACTCAATGGACATGAGTTTGAGCAAACTCAGGGAGATATGAAGGACAGGGAATCCTGGCATGCTGCAGTTTATGGGGTTGCAAATAGTCAGACATGACTTAGAGACTGAACAATAGGGAGACTACTCAAAGAAAATAGTGGAAAAATATAAGTTTCCAGTATCAGATATGAAAGACAAGATATCCTGTATATCACACAATAAAATAAATATCAGAGACTTTTACAAAATGTTGCATGACAATAAACTGAGCATCTTAAATGAAAAGGAATAATTTCTGTAAAGAGAAAAATGACCAAATGTTCCTCAGGAATAATATAAAATCTGAATAGTTCTATAGCTATGAAAAGAAAAAACAAAGACTGTCACTATAGAAAACCACTGTTTCTAAGAATATAAGTATATGCTTCTCTCATAGAATCTTTAGAAAATAGAGAATAAAAAAAAACAGTTTTGTATTAATTTTACAAAGTGAACAAATTGTGGAAGTGAAAATCTTAACAATATTACTGAAAAGAGAAAATTACACTATATCTTATGAAAATATAATTCAAATTCTGAACAAACTGTTATCAAATTCTTTCCAGCAGTTCATAAAAAAGAATGAAAAGACAGCTACAAATGTTGAGGAGTATGTGAAGAAAGGAGAATGCTCAGGCATTGCTGGTAGTAACATAAAAGAATGCACTTTGGAAAACATTTTGGCAATTTCTTAGAATATTCTGTAAATATATATATATATATATATATATATATGACCTAGCAATTCAGCCCTACTAGGGGTTGTCTGTTCAAGAGAAATGGTATATATTTCCACATAGAAACATATAGGTGGATGGTATTTGCAAGATTATTCATCATATTAATAATAAAAATTGGAAAACACCTAAATGATTTTCACCTAGTGACAGGATAGTCAAAATATGGTATATCCATAGAAATAGTTCTGGGCAATAAAAAGGAATTACTACAGATACATACTATGATGTGGCTGAACCTCAAACTATTATGCTCATTTCAAACAAACATAGTCTGACATAAGTGACTGTATATTGTATTGCTTTTTATATAAAATATTTAGGAAATGCAAATCTATAGAAGCAGAAGTAGATTAGTAATTGTCTGTGAATGGGCAGAGGTTTAACAGAAAATATGTATAAATAATCTTATTAAAAGGATGAAATATTTAAAATTTTATGGTAATTATTGCATAACTTGATAAACTTACTCAAATGTCTCTAATTTGAACACATGAAATGGTGTGTGAGCTATGCTTCAATAAATTAATTTTTACAAAAGAGGAAAAAGTTTTTCTCATATTAAAAAGTCAATTAATATAATTCACTACATTAACAGAATGAAGAAAATAATATATCTCAATATTTGACTAAAAAGTCTTCAACAGAATTCAGCACACATTTAAGCTAAAAAATTAGAAGTGAATCCCTCAATCAAATAATTAGGAACTAAGGAAAGAAGCCTCATATAAGATAGTTTTTAATTTTCACGGTCTCTTTATTTTCAACTTAAACCTGAGAATGAGATAATACTTCTTCAGAATGGAGACTTTATATAATGAAAAAATAAATAATTTGATAAGAATTTGTAAGTAAAAGTATTTGTATTTGCAGTGATAGGATTATAGAAAATTCTGTTATAATTTTTAAAAAGAACCTACAAAACCCAAATTATTGTATTAAAGTTTTTGCATATGAGGTCAATATATAATCTATTTTTGTATAGCTACAATTTTTGTTTTACAATAATGGTAAAGTAGCATTTCCAATTTAAAGCAAAATAAGGAAATAGAATACTCGGGTTTAAATTGAAATTTGTCAAAAGCTGTACAAACTGTATATTTAAAACCTCTCAAAAAAGGGAAAAAAGGAAAGGGAAAAAAAGACAAATGGAAAGATGAATCAATCGTCATAAATAAGAAGACTCAAACTGGTAAGATGTCCTTTCTTTCCAAAAGATTTACCTCTGAATTCTAGCAGTCTTTGGGCAGAAATTGACAAGATACACTTAAATATGTATCTTGAGGCAGTTGGACTCAGAGCAGAGGCAGGACTCCTCCCTCCCTTTATCTCAGGTCCTTGGTGACAACTGTTGTCCTGGGGAGGTGACTCCATGGTGCCTGTGCAGGAGATGATGTTCTTTCTATTAACAACTCAGGGATCACAACAAATGCAGCAACCACACAAGCATTAAAGCATTCTGTGCTGTCTATTTAGCAGACCCAAAAGGAGACTGACTTAAAACTTAAACTAATTGAGATTCCGAAGCCCTTTGCAGTTTTTGAAGAGTAAGAGGAATGGCAATGCAAGACTCTAACTTTGGGAAATTTAGCCTAATGGAAGAGTCGTTACAAGAAATTGGCGAAAGCAAGAATCTTCCACAATCTGTAATTGAAAATGTTGAAGGAAAAATTTTTACACTTGGATCTTGTCAATTACAAACACCTACAAAAGGTGCCAATATTGATGTGTTTTGCACCAAGATATATTGATTGAAGTGACTTTTTCACCTCGTTCTATAAATTGAATTTACAGGAAGAAGTGAAAGATTTAGGAGATGTTGAAGCATTTGTGCCAGTTATCAAACTGCTTTGATGGCTTAGGGATTGATAGATTTTTTTTTTTTGCAAGGTTAGTACTGCAGACTATTCCAGAATATTTGGACCTAGGAGAGATAGTCTGCTGAAAAAGTATTAATATGTGTAAGGAGTCTAAATGGTTGCCTGGGAACTGATAAAATTTCACATCAGTTTCTAATTATTGACAGCTTCAGGTTAACAGGGAGCCAAATTTCATACATATATTCCAATATATTAGGTTTCCTTGATGCTATTTCCTGGACTAAGTAACAGAACTTGCCAACGTTATCCAAATATAATAGGATCAATATTTGTACATTGATTCTTCAGTGTTTTCTAAGTGGTATGTGTTTAGATTATACTAAAATTGACTTAAAATAAATAAATGACAATAAAATATCTCACATTAAAAAAATTGGACAGCCAGTGATCATTAAAAAGAAGAACTAATCAAAAAGATATATAGTATTTTAGTTTGAGTTATGAAAGGATTGAAGGCAGGAGGACAAGAGGATGACAGAGGAGGAAATGGTTGGATGGCATCTCCGACTCAATGGACATGAGTTTAACTAAACTCCAAGAGTTAGTGATGGACAGGGAGGCCTGGAGTGCTGCCGTCCATGGGGTCACAAAGAGTCGGACACGACTGAGCAACTGAACTGAACTGACTCTATTTTCACATCAACCAAAGGAGTGTGGCATGGACCTGAGGACAGAAAAGTACAAAAGACATTTGGAGACCAGAGCTCGAGCCCTGGGTTGGGAAAATCCCCTGCAGGAAGAAATAGCAACAATACAGTATATTAACATATATATATGGAATTTAGAAAGACAGTAACGAGAACCCAACATGCGAGACAGCAAAAGGAACGCAGATGTATAGAATAGACTTGTGGACTCTGTGGATGAGGGAAAGGGTGGGATGATATGGGAGAATGGCATTGAAACATGTTAATTATCATATGTCTAATCAATCGCCAGCCCAGGTTTGATTCTCGGGGCTGGTGCATTGAGATTTCCCGGGGGGGGGGGGGGGGGTTTCT
Source organism: Antilocapra americana (assembly GCA_007570785.1). Taxonomy (NCBI): domain Eukaryota; kingdom Metazoa; phylum Chordata; class Mammalia; order Artiodactyla; family Antilocapridae; genus Antilocapra; species Antilocapra americana. The sequence continues at coordinate 6,404,180 of ML660211.1, read as the reverse complement.
GGAGGGGTAGCATATGTAAACCCATTGTGATATCATGGCATTGTATGGCAAAAACAATAAAAGGGAGAAAAAAAAAAAGAAATAGCAGCCCACTCCAGTATTCTTGCCTGGAGAATTCCATGAACAGAGGAGCCTGGTGAGCTATGCTCACCATGGGGTTGTAAAGAGTCGGACATGGCTGAGCAACTAATAGTTGCCTCGTACACTTCAGTGGTCAAAAATATTTTTATAAATCATGTTAAAGATGTTCCAAGGAAAATGGAAAATCTTTGAAACAAACGGCTGGGACCTATAAACATTTTAGAACGTTGAAACTTGTCACTTATCTCATACCATACATCAAAAATTAATTTGGGATGAATCATTGAGAAAAATATAGACACAAGTATTAAAAAGTTTCTAGAAGAAAATGTAGGTACCTATTTTCTCAGATTTTGAGTGAGCTAGTATTTCTTAAGTTGGACCCAGAAAGTGTAACATTTTTAGAAAAGCATAAGCTGAATTCCTTCAAAATTAAAATATGCCCATTAAAAGATATGTTTCAAAAAGTGATGGCAGAACAGGATGGGGAAATATTTTATACTTACATAAAATAAATATATGTTTATATATATTTGTATTTCCAAAATTCATATGTTGAAGCCCTGGCTCTCCAATATGACTGTATTCAGAGATGGGGCTTTAAGGAGTTAACAAAGGTTAAAGAAGGATATAAGCATAAGGCCCTAATTCAATATGACTAGTATGTTCATAAGAAGAGAGAGAGAGACACACACACACACACTTGGGTTATATACACTCAGAGAAAAGGTGACGTGAGAACACAGTAATACGGTGGTAGTCTTTCAGGGAAAGGGGAATGGTCTAAGGAGAAATCAAACTGCTGACCCATTGATGTTGAAAATCTAACCTTCAGGATTGTGAGAAACAAATTTCTGTTGTTTAAGCTACCCAGACTGTGATATTTTGTTATGGAAGCCTTACAAGTATAATAATAATAGTTATTACTACTACTACTACTACTATTATATATACAAGAACTTCTTTCCAAAATAAATGAATTATTCAGATAGCCCATAAACCAATAATAGAAGAAAGACAAAAAAAATTCAATAAAATGTTATATACAGTGACAACAAACATTTTTGATAAAGATGTAGAACAGCAGAAATTCTCCATACATTGCTAAAAGGAGCTTAAAACAGTACAGTCACCTTGGAAAGTAACTTTGACAGCTCCTTCTTTAATTAAATTATAATAACTTTGTGACATAGAAATTCCACTCCTAAGTACTTACACAAGAAAAAGCAGAAATCCAAAGGTAGTTACAAGGGTATTTACATGTAATAGCCAGTAGCTGGGAACTATCCTAATGTCGACTAACGAATATTGGATAAACAAATTGTGGCATCATCCTGCAATGTAAAACCATGTAGGAATATAAAAAAAACTAATGATCAATGAAAGCAATGTGAATGAATGTCATATCATTATAAGGAGTGGAAGAAGCAAATACAAATGAGTACACGATGTAAGATTCCATTTTTATGAAACATTGGAGCTCCATCAAACCAATCTGTTTTGAAATGCACACAGTAGAAATCTCATGGAGGAGATGAAAAAAGAAGTTCCATGAAGGGCCTTTCTAAGCCAACAGGAATTTTCTGTATTTTGACAGTGGTATGGTTTACACGATTGATGAATATGTTGAAAGTTATCACAGTGGAAATCAATATATGTATATATTTACCCTATATAAGATAGATTTCAATAAAAAAGTTAAAAATTCAAGGTTATGAGTAATTAGCAATGATGAAAAGACAAGTATTACTTTTGAACTTAGAGGAATAAAAGAAAATAACCAGCTTACAATTGACAGTACAATAGCAATTATTAGTTCACCTAAAAAATACCTTTATCATTGAACAGTGCTAATTAAGAAATTTTCACAACTTCTATAAATTTACTCTGCGGTAACACCTATAATCTCCACACATTCCGACAGTCTTCTCTCATTATGCTTATCTACTATCTCCTACTTTCTCTTTCAAAACATAGCCAATATTTAAATCACCATATTTTCATAGAAAATTCTAAAAATATTAAGAATTTCTTTTGTTTCAATTTTCTTCTGTTAAATATGCAAACCTACAGTAGTTGAAGTTATTCTTTCCTACTTCTTATTGGTTGTGGTGGAATAATATTCTCCTGATGCTAGTGTAACCCTCATTCCAGTCTCCTTTCAGTTATCTTCTTTCCTAATTCTGTTCCACCTGTTTCCCTTTATTGGTACTTTCCTCAGCATCCCCACAGGCTCTAGTCTCTCCCATTCTCTTTTTTACAGCTATGTCTTCAAAAAATATTTACATTTACTTTTTTTCCCTCTCTCCCTAAATTCTTTCTAATCAACTTCTAAAACTCTGTTTTTATTCTTTTTGTTTGAACAAAATAGGTTTCATAAACTATGTGCCAATGAATCCAGTGGAAACTTTTATTTCATACATCTGACACCCAGAGTATTAGGCTTGTTGACCTCTTCCTCAATACATTCTTTGGTTCTGAGACATTTTATTCACTTGGCTTTCTATTTGTTCCTGGCCCATGTCACATTCCTTTATAGGCTTTCCTTTGCTTTTTGGTGAATGTTGAGGGAACATCAGAGCCACAGCCAAGGTCTTAAAATTTTCTCTCTTTAAACCTGCCACAGATGATGGCATGTACTTCTGTGTAGCCTATAATCTTCTTATACTATAGTCTCACACATCTGTTTCTGTAGTCCACATCCAATTCTTGGGCCTCATGTCCTTAGAGTTGACTATTTCTTAGAACTAACCACTTGGGTATTTCACAAGCATCTCAAAACAACACCTGACCCAAATGAAAGACGTTGCTTTAGTGGCCTCTGCTCCAATTATGCTTTTCTCTTATCCCATCAGTCTGTAATTTCATCTTACCCAGTTATTCATTCAGGTTTCTAAGCTCCTGATCTTGCTTCTTTAAATGATAGTCTTCATTTTTCACTGACCTCCTCAGCTTCACAATTTTCTACCTCCCTTTCATCTTATAGACTAGTTTGTTTTATTTTATGCTACCCGAAACATCTTGTTCTTTCCTGTTTATAAGATGTATTTTTTCAATTATTTGAACTATATCCACATATTCTAGCTGTAATCCAATTTTAATGGGGATTCAGGAGCAACTTTCAGAGATGGCAATGGCACCCCACTCCAGTACTCTTGCCTGGAAAATCCCATGGACAGAGGAGCCTGGTGGGCTGCAGTCTATGGGGTCACTAAGAGTCCAACATGACTGAGAGACTTCACTTTCACTTTTCATATTCATGCATTGGAGAAGGAAATGACAACCCACTCCATTGTTCTTACCTGGAGAATCCCAGGGACAGGGAGCCTGGTGGGCTGCCTTCTATAGAGTCACACAGAGTCTGCCATGACTGAAGCAACTTAGCAGCAGCAGCAGCAGTAGGAGCAACTTTACCCACTTTTCTAGCTTCAACTCTTATGGAAATTCTTATCCCATAGCATGATTTCAAAAGTGTGTATTGAATTAATTAGTCAATGAATGACAATCTTTTTGTGACTAAGAGCCTAGAAGGAAATAAAACGTAATATGTGTACTACCTCAACGCTTGTTGAATGTCCATTTATTCTACTTTCTGCATATTAACAATAAATAATAGAAAAAATGTTAGTTAATGGTAACATTACAGCATTAACAGTTTCTGTGAGAACAAGTTCATTATGATGATGGGTACAAAAATCTATGGCCCATGTTTGCTAATGCTGTGTAGTTGATTAATCAGTGGAACCATTGGATAATTATGGTGTTCTGAAAAATGTGATAGAAAAAGCACTGAAAAACACAAGATGACAATCTAAATAACATATCAAGGTGATTGTTTACTGAAGATTGTATTTTGCTTATCATATGTTTCACTCATTTTACAATGAGCTAGTAATACAGTGTTGAAGCAGATAGTCCTGTTTTTAATTAATTTACTGTCTAGATGTATAACAAAAGACAACTGAATTGGCAATTGCAGTACTGTGCCATAAGTGCTAAGTCAAGGTATACACACAGTAACAAGCAAAGTTGCTAAGAGAATATGATTTCAGAGAGGGAATATGCCAGAGACAAGGAAAATTGTCTTGAAAGATTTGCAGTAGTTTAAGAATGGCATAATAATGACTCGTAATAGAGAGTAAAAACCTGAACAGAAACTATTCTTGGCTTGGATTGAACAACAGGGACCAGTAAAGACTATATCCGAGTTAGCAAGAGCATGAGAATCATTTTGTGCCATTGGCCAAGGGAAGAGAGCACTAGGAACAGGCAGGAGTCATTAAAGAAGTCAATCTTGTAGACAAAATGAAGATTCAAATTGTATGCTTTATTTCATAGTAATCTTATATATTTGGAACCCATTTAATATATAAGGATATAAAAATGCTTTTAAATCCTTTTTAAAAATGATCTTATTGGCAAATTAGGCTTTGGAGAGTAGTATGAGAATGAAAGGCTCCCCTGGTGGCTCAGATGGTAAAAAACCCACCTGCAATGCAGGAAACCTGGGTTTGACCCCTGGGATCAGGAAGATCCCCTGAAGAAGGAAATGGCAACCCACTCAGTATACTTGCCTGGAGAATTTCATGGACAGAGGAGAGTGACAGGCAGTCCATGGGGTCAAAAAGAGTTGGACATGACTGAAAAAGTAACTCTTTCACTTCTATTTCATGAGAATGAAAATGTAACAAGGAGTTGTAGAGCAGATCTTGCTAGTAAGAGGGGACAAGATGAGGGACCCAAGCATACTGAAACTGGGGAACGATGACCAGGGGATGTGGTGATAGACAATTATATAATGGATAATTCACAAACTAGTTAATTTATACATAAATTAGCTGGCATGGAGAACATTAATTTCTTCCAACAGTACTTTAAGATTTGTGCAAAGATTTTCCAAGTGGAAAATTAAAAAATTTCAACCTGAACAAGTGATTTTTGTTATCTCAGTCATTTTTATTGAACACTAAACAGAAACCAGATGAGTATTTGAAAGGAGTAGAGAATGAAGTCTAAGGCTTAGATTAGTATCAAGACCAGAATTATAATGGCAATGCTATATCCATACATGAGAAAAACTTTATCATAGAACAAACATTTTCTAAGTTGAAATAGGCAGATTTTACATTAGAGTAGGGTTTTAAAATTTATTTTAATTAAATCATTTAATTCTTACTTTCACATTCATTACCAGCACCATAATATATAAAATAATATGAACTGACAAGATGGATCTGTCTCATAAATGATTATTGATCATTTCTACATGCTTCTGTTACTAATATGATGCTTTCACTAAGTAAGAACATATGCATCAAATAATTCAGTAAATTTTAAATTTGTTAAAGCTGCCTTTAAAAGAAATTTTCAAAATAAATGTTAACATTCAGAAATTTAATTGCTATATAGTAATGTGGCTTTAGGGAGTTTTTGTTTTTATATTTATTGAGCAAATTTGCTAAATATTAAACCTTATTTGTAATCATGATGCAAAAACAGCTGAGGAACTAAACACATAAATTGGGTCCTGTCATATGTACAAATATATGCAGCTTTAAATATACAGAGCATACACAGAATGCTCATGTGACGTAAACAAAAAAGTAATGAATCTAGCTGAAGGTACTGTAAATATTATGATACTAAATTTTATTTATTATTCAACTAGAATAAAGAGATGATAAGCTCCATCCTTCAGATTGTTTATACTATGTATAGAAGGGAAATTTTTCTTCCATAGTTTGTTTTCTAGTTCTTGGCTTTGTTCCTAGTTTTTCCCATAAATTCTCGTTATTATTCTTTGTTCAGTTGCTCAGTCATATCCAGCTCTTTTCAACTCCATGGACCGCAGCACTCCAGGCTTCCCTGTCCATCACAATCTCCTGGAGCATGCTCAAACTTATGTCTATTGAGTTGGTGATACCATCCAACCATCTTGTCCTTTGTCGTCCCCTTCTCCTCCTGCCTTTAGTCTTCCACAGCATCAGGACCTTTTTCAGTGAGTCAGCTCTTCACATCAGGTGGCCAAAGTATTGGAGCTTCAGCTTCAGCATCAGTCCTTCCAATGAATATTCAGGATTGATTTCCTTTAGGACTATCTGATTTAATCTCCTTGCAATCCAAGTGGCTCTCAAGAATCTTCTCAAACATCATAGTTCAAAGACATCAATTCTTAGGTGCTCAGTCTTCTTCATGGTCCAATTCTCACATCTACATATGACTACTGAAAAAACCTAGCACTGATTATACAGAAGTTTCTTGGCAAAGTAATGTCTCTGCTTTTTAATATGCTGTCTAGTTTTGCCATAGCTTTTCTTCCAAGGAGCAAGTGTCTTTTAATTTCATGACTGCGCTAACCATCCACAGTGATTTTGGAGCCCTAGAAAATAAAGTCTGTCACTGTTTCCATTATTTCCCTTCTATTTTCCATGAAGTGATGGGACTGGATGCCATGATCTTCGTTTTTTGAAAGTTGAGTTTTAAGCCAGCTTTTTCACTCCTCTTTCACTTTCATCAAGAGGTCTTTAGTCCCTCTTCACTTTCTGCCATATGGGTGGTGCCATCTTCCTGTCTGAGGTTATTGATATATATCCTGGAAATCTTGATTCAGCTTGTGCTTCATCCAGCTGGCATTTCACATGATGTAATATGAATATAAGTTAAATATGCAGGGTGACAATATACAGCCTTGACACACTGATTTTCTAATTTGGAGCCAGTCTGTCATTGCATGTTCGGTTCTAATTGTTGCTTCTTGACTTGCATACAGGTTTTTCTGGAGGCAGGTAAGGTGGTCTGGTAGTCCCATCTCTTGAAGAATGTTCCACAGTTTGTTGTGATCCACACAGTCAAACGCTTCAGTGTAGTCAATGAAGCAGTAGAGGTTTTTCTGGAATTTTCTTGAGTTTTCATGATCCAGTGGATGTTGGCAATTTGATCTCTGGTTCCTCTGCCTTTTCTAAATCCAACTTGAAGATCTGGAAGTTCTTGGTTCATGTACTGCTGAAGCCTAGCTTGGAGAATTTGAGCACTACTTTGCTAGCTTGTGAAATGTGTGCAATTGTGCCATAGTTTGAACATTCTTGGCACATCATCATTCCTATAATTCTATTTATATATTATCATTCTTATAATTCTAATAATCTTTTCACGACTCTAATGCAAAACTATTAATTAAATAACTTTAACTTAGCCTATGTATTTATTGACATTTTATTTTCAAAATCAAGAAGAATTCAATTATAGACATTCTTGGCTCTTGAAAGTAAGAATCTCCCTGGCAAACTAGAGTTACAGCTTTTGCTGTAATACTCGAACAATCTAATATAAGACATTTAATCAGGACCTCTTTTAAAGCAGATTATAGTATGATAAATTTTATGATGTAATAGAAAATAGTTTATTATCTTCCACCACTTTTTTAGATAATACTGAAGCTTATTTTTTATGCCCTGTCAATAAGTAGGGAAAACCACTAGACCATTCAGGTATGACCTAAATCAAATCCTTTATAATTATACAGTGGAATTGAGAAATAGATTTAAGGGACTAGATCTGATAGACAGAGTACCTGATAAACTATGGACAGAGGATCATGGTATTGTACAGAAGACAGGGATTAAGATCATCCCCCAAAAAAAGAAATGAAAAAAAGCAAAATGGCTGTCTGAGGAGGCCTTACAAGTAGCTGTGAAAAGATGAGAAGTGAAAAGCAAAGGAGAAAAGGAAAGATATTCCCATCTGAATGTAGAGTTCAAAAGAATAACAAGGAGAGATAAGAAAGCATTCCTTAGCAATCAATGCAAAGAAATACAGGAAAACAGTATGGGGAAAACTAGAGATCTCTTCAAGAAAATTAGAAATACCAAGGGAACATTTCATGCAAAGATGGGCTCAATAAAGGACAGAAATGGTATGGACCTAACAGAAGGAGAAGATAGTAAGAAGAGATGGCAAGAAAACACAGAATAACTATACAAAAAAGATCTTCATGATTCTGATAATCACAATGGTGTGATCACTCACCTAGAGCCAGACATCCTGGGATGTGAAGTCAAGTGGGCCTTAGAAAGCATCACTACAAACAGAGCTAGTGGAGGTGATAGAATTCCAGTTGAGCTATTTCAAATCCTAAAAGATGATTCTGTGAAAGTGCTGAACTCAATATGCCAGAAAATTTGGAAAACTCAGCAATGGCCACAGGACTGGAAAAGGTCAGTTTTCCTTTCCTATCCAAAAGAAAGGCAATGCCAAAGAATGCTCAAACTACAGCACAATTGCACTCATCTCACACTGCTCAAAATTCTCCAAGCCAGGCTTCAGCAATACATAAACCGGGAACTTCCAGATGTTCAAGCTGGTTATAGAAAAGGCAGAGGAACCAGAGATCAAATTGCCAACATCCGCTAGATTATCGAAAAAGCAACAGACTTCCAGAAAAACATCTACTTCTGCTTTATTGACTATGCCAAAGCCGTAGACTGTGTAGATCACAATAAACTGTGGAAAATTCTGAAAGAGGTGGGAATACCAGACCATCTGACCTGTGTCTTGGATGCAGGTCAGGAAGCAACAGTTAGAACTGGACATGGAACAACAGACTAGTTACAAATAGTAAAAGGAGTACATCAAGTCTGTATATTGTCACCCTGCATATTTAACTTATATGCAGAGTACATCATGAGAAACGCTGGGCTGGAAGAAGCACAAACTGGAATCAAGTTTGCCAGGAGAAATATCAATAACGTCAGATATGCAGATGACACCACCCTTAGGGCAGAAAGTGAAGAACTAAAGAACCTCTTGATGAAGGTGAAAGAGGAGAGTGAAAAAGTTGGCTTAAAGCTCAACATTCAGAAAACTAAGATCATGGCATCCAATCCCATCACTTCATGGGAAATAGATGGGGAAACAGTGGCAGACTTTATTTTTCTGGGCTCCAAAATCACTGCAGAAGGTCACTGCAGCCATGAAATTAAAAGATGCTTACTCCTTGGAAGGAAAGTTATGACCAACATAGACAGCATATTGAAAAGCAGAGACATTCCTTTCCAGCAAACTTTTGTCTAGTCAAGACTATGGTTTTTCCATTGGTCAAGTATGAATGTGAGAGTTGAGCGGTGAAGAAAGCTGAGCACCAAGAATTGATGCTTTTGAAATGTGGTTTGGAGAAGACTCCTGAGAGTCCCTTGGACTGCAAAGAGATCCAGCCAGTCCATCTTAAAGGAGATCAGTACTGAGTGTTCATTGGAAAGACTGATGTTGAAGCTGAAACTCCAGTACTTTGGCCACCTCGTGCGAAGAGTTGACTCATTGGAAAAGATCCTGATGCAGGGAAGGATTGGGTGCAGGAGGAGAAGGGGATGAAAGAGAATGAGATGGCTGGATGGCATCACCGACTCGATGCACATGGGTTTGGGTAGACTCCAGGTGTTGGTGATAGACAGAGAGGTTGGCGTGCCTCAGTTCATGGGTCTGCAAAGAGTTGGACACGACTGAGCAACTGAACTGAGCTGAACAATAAGTATATATCATAAATAACGTGTAACAATATGAAATCAACATATAATCTTACTTGATCAAAGCAGTACATTTGCACTGCACCCTTTATTCTGATATGTTCATCCACGTGCATTAAACTTCAAATTTACAGGTATAAATAACAATAGTTTAATATATAATTTTAGTATTTTACATGCAAATCTAGGATAAATAGACATAAAGGATTAATTTGAAAGTAAAACACCAGTAAATACATAGGCTAATTAAAATTGTTATGGATTTACTAGTTTTGCATTAGGATCATGAGATTATTAGAATTATAAGAGTAATAATAAGAATTTATTAACAACAAAAGCCATATTAATATTTAAATAAACAAGCATGACTCTCACAATGTCATAGCAATTTAGGATAAAATTTAGATAGATATAAAAAAGAAAAATTGATATAAATTACGTTTGATGTTTTAGAAAAATACATGCTTACATTTTTTCCTTAAAAATAAACAAAACAAAAATTCATGTGATGACTGTTATCTTTTATTATAGAGACTTAGTTATAAGAAAAAAACTTTTGAGATAACAATTTTTATAATTTTTCTTAGATCTTGATAATATCAACTTTTTAATTTGGGAAGTCCTTTTTTTACTTTTGTCTAATCACATACTATTAACATGGTAATATTTCTGTGAAAAACCCAAGGGGAATCTTTGTAAAGTTTTTGTCATAAGTCGTTTCTAACCATTTGTAGTATTTTTAAAACATTTATCAGTTTCAACACGGAATATAATTTGTTCTTCAAACAAGAATCAGTGCTGTGCCATAAATTTTGCAGTAATATAATTTCTTGTGACAATAATTGTAAGAAAATTTAAGGAGACTAGGTGAATCTTTATTGATTTCTCGTTCCTGAAGATTTGAAATTATTCTGAGAACACTGTGAAAACCCTAATACTGTGCTACATAATGGATATGGAACATGCATGATATATAATACTCTAATATTACCCAATCTTTTATCTGTGAAAAAGACAGATTTTTAACCAAAATATATTACAAAATTACTATACCTTGGTATAACTGATGCTTGAAAAGATTTTTTTTGAAAAATTAAGAAGACTAGTTCAACCTAAAAAGAGATAAGAACACTGTACTGCCAAAAAGGATTTGATTTGGAGAGAATGTACAGCTTGAATAAATACAACTTTAGCTGGAGATGAATATGAGTTATCAGGTTTTGCCCATAGTGAATTTCAGGCGAAGTAGAATTTTCTAGCTCATCCATTTCACAGCAAGTATCACTTCTCATTAAATTTAATGGTAATATAAATCATATAAAATTGTAGTCATTTTCAGGTTTATCTTTTCCACAAATTGTGTGCTTCTTTTCATTTTTAACTTTGTATCTAATTCATGTTTATACCCCATTACTGTTACCTAGTTATTTATCCGAAAACCCTTGTTAGCATATTACTGATTTAAACTAAGGCATCTTACATCTGTTATAATAAAATTTCAGCCTGTGGTTGTATTTTCCATTTTAAATCCAAGTTTAGGATTCTCTTGAGAATTAGATAACTAATTATAGAGCATTTTAGGAGTCAAATTCAGTCACAAAGATAGGATAATCAGCCTATTCACAGGCATAGCTTTCCCTGAGATATGTATTTGTATATATTATATTGTATTCTTTATTACTATACTATATAAATACACATTTCAGAACATTATGTGCATAAGATAAGCTTGAAATAATTACAATGAAATCTTTACAGTCATACTTGTACTATGAATAAATACTTGTAATCAGTAAAATATAATCCATTTAGAGTTTAACTAGTCTTATGAAAGCAACTGTATTTGAAATATGTTTTGGGCAGCTTCAACAGTTCTTGCAAATGAATTTCACCTAATCTGCATTTTCTGATATCAAATGCTTCTAAGTTACTAGAGAGTATATCTTTCAGAGATGTACTGAACACATTCAGGTCCTGGATATTTGACAAAAATCAGGGTTCAGCAGCAGGCTGCAAAGAATTGATATTCATAACCGCAGGATTGGATTGGTCATAGTGAAGAACAGGGCACTTAATGCTGGGGGGAAACAGTGGACCTGAGTCAGAAGAGTGAAGCAAAGTCTAGGTGATGAGGCCTAGAGGATCAGAGTCCAGGAAACCATGATACAGGCAATACAGAGTGAGGACAGACCTAGAACTTCTCTGTGCAGGTGGTTGAGAAGTGTTTGCATGAAATTGTATGTGTGTGTGTTGACAGAAACCATGTAATCTCTGGCTGGAAAAGTTTTATTTTCATAGGGAATCTCAGTGCTATGTCCGGGAGCCCTCATGCTGATGGCAGAGGGTACAATATCAGCCAAATGTTCCCTAGTTCCTGCATCTCAAGAATCTTTTTCCTTAAAGTTTTCTTTATTTATTTTTGGATGGGCAGAGTCTTCATTGCTGCGTGGGCTTTTCTCTATTTTCAGCAAGCAGGGCCTACTCTCTGGTCTCTGTGCATGGGCTTCTCATTGTGGTGTCTTCTCTTGCTGTGGAGCATGGCTCTAGGTGTGTGGACTCATTAGTTGTGGCTCCCAGGCTTACCAGTTATGGCTCACTGCTTAGTTGTTCTGAGGCAGGTAGGATCTTTCCGACCCAGGGATCGAACTCATGTCTCTTGCATTGGCAGATGGATTCTTTACCACCGAGCCACCAGGGAAGCCCTCAAGACTCTTAATGTTATGTGATTCAGAACTTGTAGTAGACAGTCTATGGAGCCCAATCTCCACTTGGTTAAAAGAAAGTTGTTTGAGTTGCAAAAAAACAAAACAGAATAAAATAAATCTTCTCTGGGGAGAGTATTAGGAAGGTACCTATATTTTTACTGTCCTGGAATCTGAGCAAACATCTCCAGGTCAGATGAGTCTAATTCCCATAGTCTCTTTGGAGTAACATACAATATAGAGGTTCCGAGCAATCATCCTTTAATCAAGCTTGCCAGTGCTCTTGGGTCAGAAAGTCTGGGCCTTAAAGGAACATAAATATATTCACAATGGACTGTTTTCTAAAGCTGGTGACCACTGCAGCAAGAAAGGAGAACATAGTTATAGAGCAAAACTTCTAGGGATGGGACTCCCCAGGTATTTCTTGAATGGCTTGTCAAGCTTTTCAGCCACAGACATTGCCTTTGTGCTTCATCCCATTCCTTTAATATTGTTGTTTTCTTCTCTCTCTTATTTTATCTCTCTCCTTTAAATATTTCTGGGCTTCCCTGGAGGCTCAGATGGTAAAGAATCTGCCTGCAATGCAGGAGACATGGATTCCGTCCCTGGGTTGGGAAAACCCCTTGGAGAAGGGAATGGCTACTCACTCCAGTATTCTTGCCTCAGAATCCCTGGGAAATCCCATGGACAGAGGAGCCTGGCTGGCTACAGTCTGTGGGGCTGCAATGAGTCAGACATGACTGAGATACTAATACTTAAATATTTCTCTTTTCCACTGCACATCCATAAAATATTCGTTTCATCTGCTGTCAAGTTTGTTTTTGCTTCATCGCTACACAGAAAATGTGCCCTTTGCCTTCCACTGCTTGAGCCAAACTACTGGCTCTACATTTTCACATCCTCTGAGGGGGATCATCAGCCATGGACAGCTTCTGAAACGCCATGATCTAATTTTCTGATGTGACTCACATAGAAGGGAGAAACTGACAATGGGCCTCATAGAGAAGGGCCAGTCGGAGGGTACACCCTTGCTGTTCAAAGAGGAGCCCTCACACGAACAGCATTGGCATCACCTGATTAGAAATGCTGATTCTTCGATCTCACTCCAGACTTACTGAAACAGGATCTTTGTTTTAACCAGATATTTGGGATATCCCTGGTGATCTTGGAAGAGTCTTTATCAAGGAATGAAACACTGATGGGAAGCCACAAGAGCCTTAGAGAAGCTCTTTGGCCTCAGGGAAAATAATGGTATCAAACATGCAAGGAAGGCACTTTGCTGGTGGTCCAGTTGAGACTCTATCCCTCCAATGCAGGGGGCACCAGTCTAATCCCTGGTCGAGTAACTAAGGTCCCACATACCACAGGGCATGGAAAAAAAAAAAAAAAGATGCAAGGAAGTCCACTATAGGTGTAATTGGCAGTAGACATTTTGCTAAGTCCCTGACCATTTGACTTATTAAGGCTATCATAATGTAGTCAGAGGAAGAAGAAATCCTAAATTTGCTGCTGAATTTTATCCCCATGTGGTAGATGCCACCCACCAAGAAGTTGCTCTAATCAAATCATATCAAATATAATTTTTGTTGTTATACATAGGAACATTACACCTTGCTGTGGGACCTGAGACCTCTGCTGTGGGTAAATTTTGATTGAAGTGAGCAGTAACACAAGGATAAACCAATACCCAACATCCAGTGTGGAATATTTGGCTTCATTATTCCTGGACTCTTTGATTGTGAAACGATTTAATGTTGTTTCAGCTTGGGCCTCTGGTCCTATCACTTCTTGGCAAATAGAAAGGGAACCAATGGAAACAGTGACAGAATTTATCTTGGGCTCCAGAATCACTGTGGACAGTGTCTGCAGCCTTGAAATTAAAAGATGCTTGCTCCTTGGAAGAAAAGCTATAACAAACCTAGACAGCATATTTAAAAGCAGAGACATCAATTTGCACAAACGTTTGTCTAGTCAAAGCTGTGATTTTTCCATTAGTCATGTATGGATATGACAGACCATAAAGAAGGCTCAGTGCCAAAGAATTGATGCTTCAAACTATGGTGCTGGAGAAGACTCTTGAGAGTCCCTCGGACAGCAAGGCAATCAAAGCAGTCAGCCCTAAAGGAAATCAACCCTGAATGTTCATTGGAAGCACTGATGCTTAAGCTCCAATATTTGGCCACCATATGTGAAGAGACAACTCATTGGAAAAGACCCTGATGCTGAGAAAGGTTGAGGCAAAGAGGAGGAGGGGGCTACAGAGGATGAGATGATTGGATGGCATCAGTGACTCAATGGTCATGAGTTTGAGCAAACTCCAGGAGATACTGAAGGACAGGGAAGACTGGCATGCTGCAATCCATGAGATAGTAAAGAGTCAGACATGACTTAGTGATTGAGCAACAGCTTGGGCACTTCCATTAGGACCTAAGGATGCCGGCTGGCATGTTTATATGTGCAGCAACAATATTCAAGCTACACAGAAGGTTATTGAACTTGCCAGTCAGTTAAATTTCATTCCTGTTGATTTGGAATCAGAGCAATTGCAAATTTATCCCAGCAACTATTTACCTTCTGCAGAGGGCCAGTTGTGGTAGCCATAAGCCTGGCCATGTTTTTCTTCCTTTATTCTTTGGTCCTAAATGTGATTCATCCATGTGCTAGAAACTGGCAGAGTGACTTTTATAAGATTTCTGATGAGACTGTGAATAAAACTTTGCCCATAGGTGTGAATGCTTCACGGTCTCTGGTCTACCCAGCAAATCTAGCAGCTGGTTATCAGCTTTATTATGGCACCAATATAGAAGCTTTCCACTTTGGTTTGAGACCTGCTCACAGTGTAGAGAACAGCTTGAATTACTAAGCTTTTAGTTGACTTTGGTTCATGTTGCCTACAGCCTTTGCTTACCAGTGAGAAGGTTATAGAGATACTTCTTTTTCAACATGGCTTATCAGCAGGCATGCTATGTATTTGATATTCATCTGGTTCCCTGGTAGCTCACATGGTAAAGAATCTGCCTGCAATGCAGGAGGTTGGGGTTCAATTCTTGGGTTGGGAAGGTCCCCTGGAGTAGGAAATGTCAACTATTCCAGTGTTCTTGCCTGGAGAGTTCCATGGACAGAGGGGCCTTGAGGGCTACAGTCCATGGGGTCACAAAGAGTTGGACATGATTGAGCAATTAACACACACAGTAAAATACTTGATTAGTATAGTTAGTAAAATATAAGGGTGAAAGAATCCATCTGCCAATGCAGGAGACACAAGAGATGTGGATTTGATCCCTGGGTGGGGAAGAGCTTCCGGAGTAGGAAATTGCAACTCTGGATTTGTCTGGAAAATCTCCTGGACAGAGGAGCCTGCCTGGCTAAAGTCCATAGGATTGAAAAAGAGTCGGACATGACTGAGCAACTGAACACACACACACACACACACGCACAAGATTTAAAATATTGTAAAACTTTACACACCTTATAATAGAAATTTAGGTATGTTTATGGAGGGGAAAGAATTGTTATTTAAGTAATGTTTCTGCATAAGAATTATGTTGCTAATTCAAAATCATCTAGAGCAAAAGCTGCTCCTATCCATTTCTCTGCAGATTTATAGCAGAGAAGTGAACAAGAAAAAATAAAGGAAAGAGGCCAGTCACCATAAGGTGGCTATATTTTTTAATGTTGCATTTCATCAAAAGAATGTTTTTTCTTTCCCTTTAAGAAGTTTTGATCAATTGCTCAGAATACCGTGGGCATCTCTATACCCCAAACATAATAACCATTCAATGAATATGATGAATTAGTCATAAAGCCAAGACCACAAAGTCATTACTATTTAAAAATTGACAAAGTGCATCATGTTTTGAAATAAAAGGCTATTATAAAGCATTATTAATAAAAGTACTCTTTTACTTATCAAAGTTGAGTGGTAGTTTTAACAAGTTATTTTCCACAAAAGCTTTAACAAAATGAATGGATTTATAACACTGTCACAATGGAATATTACTCAGCATTAAAAAAAAATTCATTTGAATCAATTCTACTCAGATGGACCGAACTGGAGCCCATTATCCAGAGTGAAGTAAGCCAGAAGCAAAAACAACAATACAGTATATTAACACATATATATGGAATTTAGAAAGACAGTAATGAGAACCCAACATGCGAGACAGCAAAAGGAACGCAGATGCATAGAATAGACTCGTGGACTCTGTGAATGAGGGAAAGGGTGGGATGATATGGGAGAATGGCATTGAAACATGTTAATTATCATATGTCTAATCAATCGCCAGCCCAGGATTGATTCTCGGGGCTGGTGCATTGAGATTTCCCTGGGGGAAGGGAGGAGGGAAGGGGGAGGGAGGGGTTTCTGGAAGGGGAGCATATGTAAACCCATGGTGATATCATGGCATTGTATGACAAAAACAATAAAAGGGAGGGGAAAAAAAAAGATACAACTAAGAAAAACTTGGAAATAACTGACAAAAAAAAAAAAAAACCAAGAGACTTTTATCCATTCATCCTCATCGTCACAGATATTGTCTGACAGCACATCTAGATTCTCTGATGTTCAGTACAAGAGATTACACATCTGACACTGGATTTTTATGGGTAAATACAAGAGTTCCTTGTTATAAAATGGCCTCTTGAGAAATTTATAGTATTGTGGCATCACTTTCAAGAAGAAACAAGACTTCAAAAATTTAAGTAACTACAACTATACACATTCTTACACTCTCCTGCCTCTTGCTGTAGAATTTGTAAAAACTAAAATACATGATACTTTTTATCCTGTTGTGGCTGTTTATAGCTTTTTATGATAACACTCAGAAAAAATGTTAAAGGACCTTATGATAGTATGAAAATATATTTCATTTATGATTCCTCCAAAAAAGCTTTAGATTGATTTTTAATATTTGAATGCACTCATATAAACCTCAATTAATGTATTCTTTTTGTCATATAGAGCTTTGGAAATATGGTGGTTCCAGAGATCTTATGGAAAATAATGCATTAATTGAGGATTTTTTGAGTGTATTCAAATATTAAAAATCAATCTAAAGCTTTTGGGAGGAAAATCGTAAATGAAATCTATTTTGATAGCTCAGTTGGTAAAGAATCTGCCTGCAATGCAGGAGATCCCTGTTCGATCCTGAAGAAGGGACATGCTACCCACTCCAGTATTTTTGGACTTCCCTGATGGCTCAGCTGGTAAAGAATCCATCTGCAATGTGGAATACCTGAGTTTGATCCCTGGGTTGGGAAGATGCCCTGGAGAAGGGAAAGAAAAGCAACTCACTCCAGTATTCTGGCCTGGAGAATGCCATGAACTGTATAGTCCATAGGGTTGAAAAGAGTCGGACACGACTGAGCAACTTTCACTTTAACTTTCAAAGCTGTTTGTTGGTTTTATTAGTTTGTTACCTAATTATTTATTAATGTTGTCAATATAAAGAGGTTTAATTGAATATCTTAATGATTTTCTGCTTGCCTATACAGTGTTAAGCATATATAAAGTTTTATGTAAATTCTAGTTATTGTCATCCTAATTATACTAATCTATTACTAACAATCGTGCTCTGCATCTGTTGAACTTTCCATTTTCAGAGAATATTTAGTATTGATATTCTATATCGTATATTCCCATCCTCTTCTCCTCTACTTTTGCCATTTCATCACCATTGGTATTTAATATTCACAATGAAGTAATTGACATTTCCAACTCAACTGTTTTTGACTCTCCACTAGTCTTCCATCTCTGCCTCCCTAGTCATGTGGTCTTCTCTCCTCACGAGTCAGCATCTTCTCTTCTTATAGGGAGATAAATTCCATGGATTAAGGACCACCCTAATTGGTATAAGTTTAGACTAATTTGATTACATGCACAAAGACCCTGATTCCAAATAAGGTCACCTTCAAAGGTACCAGAAGTTAGGATTTCAACACATCTTTTGTGAGATGCAATGCAAACTGTAGTGTTCATGTTTCTGTCAGTGTTATTCTGCCTTCACAAAATGAGTCGGAAAGTTTACTTCTTTTCTGATGAAAGCTTATTTTCTTTCATATAGGGTTGCTAGCAATTCTTCTTTGAGAGAACTCAGCTCTGAAAGCACAGGGGCCTCGAGAGCATCTTTAATTTGCAGAGGGAAATTCTGTGACAAGTGTGGCAAGTTGTGGTTTTGCAAGATTGTTCCATTTCTTGGCATAGAATTGAGTATGAAAACCCTTTAATTACTTTTTATTGTCTATGCAAAGATCAGTATTTATATTCCTTCTTTAATTTCTGATGTAGGTAATTTATACTCTCACTTGTTTCCTCTCTTACTTGGTCTTGCTAATGTATCTATTTGAGAATTAATTTTTTTTTTTGCTGTTTCTACTATTACTGTTGTGCTTTTTCTTTCGTTTGTGCCCTTATAACTATTATTTCCTTCTTACTAATAGCATCAGATTTAAATTATTCAACTTCCATTTACTTTTTTTTATATATATGCACCACCTTTTATTTATTTATTTATTTGTTTTTATTAGTTTTGCCATACAATGCCATGATATCACCATGGGTTTACATATGCTCCCCCTCCAGGACCCTCCTCCCTCCTCCCTCCCCCCCCCTGGGAAATCTTGATGCACCAGCCCCGAGCATCAATCCTGGGCTCGCGATTGATTAGACATATGATAATTAACATGTTTCAACTTCCATTTACTTTTTAAGAGATTATTTATTTCTACATTTTTATATATGATCATTTATTCTATAAGTTTCTCTCTAATTACTGTTATAGTTGTAGTCCACAAATGTAGTTATACTGAGACTTTAATATAATTAATTTCAAAATATTTTATAATTATCTCTGTGATTGCATTTTGGGTCCATGCATGCATGCTAATTGCTTCATTCATGTCTGACTCTTTGCAACCCAATGGACTGTAACTCACCAGACTCCTCTGTCCATGGGATTCTCCAGGCAAGAATACTGGAGTGGCATGCCATGCCCTCCTCCAGGGGATCTTCCCAACCCAGGGACTGAACCTGCATCTCTTACCTCTCCTGCATTGACAGGTGGGTTCCTTATCACCAGCACCAGCTAGTAAGCCCATTTGATCCAAGAGTTACTTACAAATGATTTTTAAATGTCCAAATATATAAGATATTTCTAAATGCCTTTAAAAAATAACTTTTATTCTAAAATCAATATGTTCAGAGAAAATGCTTTCTAGTATTTCTATATTTGAGATTGGTGTATATGGTCTATTCTGATGAGAAGTATGTGTGCAGAATAAATATTCTATAATTATTAGATATGAATTCTGTGCTTAGTTGCTCAGTTTAGTTCAGTCGCTCAGTTGTGTCTGACTCTTTGATACTCCATGGATAGCAGCACGCCAGGCTTTCCTGTTCCATCGTCAAGTACTGGAGCCTACTGAAACTCATGTCCATCACAATGGTGATGCCATACAACCATCTCATCTTCTTTCATTTGCTTCTCCTCTGGCCTTCAGTCTTTATCAGCATCAGGGTCTTTTCAAGTGAGTCAGTTTTTTGCATCGGGTGGCCAAAGTATTAGAGTTCCAGCTTTAGCATCAGTTCTTCCAAGGAATTATATATAATATATGTATAATATGAATTAATTATATTATATATTAATTATGATTATATAATATATATACAGATATAATACATAATCATATACATGCACACATGTATAATGCATATATTATATAATATATCATATATAATTATTATCATTATTTAATATTAATATCAATTATTATATATTATATTATATAAATACTAATAGTATTTAATGATAATTGTATATATTAATATTATTATAAATTATATTATGTATATATGATGTATATGTTATATATGTTATTTTATATATCATATGTAATTATTAATAACATTATTAATTATTATATTTTATATATATATTTTATAGTTATAATTATATAATAGACTTATATTCTATATTATATACCTATATTTATACATATATATAATGAAGGAGGGAGGGGTGAAGAGAGTGAGAAATTGAGAGAGAGACATATTGTAGGAAGAGTTGATGTTGCAGTTGAAGTCCGGAGTCAGCCTGGATACAGAATTCTGTCTTCCTCAAGAAAGCTTATTTATTTATTTATTTATCTTTTATTTATTTATTTATTTATTTATTTTTTTTTTTCTTTACATTATCGTGTTGGTTTTGCCATACATTTACATGAATCTGCCATGTGTATACATGTGTTCCCCTTCCAGAACCCCCCCTCCCACCTCTCTCCTGAGAAAGCTTAATTTTTTAAAATATCTTTAACTAAATAGAAGAGGTCGATCCACATTATGAAGGGTAATTTGCTCTTTATGAAGTCTTTTGATTTAAACTTTAATCTCATCTAAAAATACCTTTGATGTTATCTAGACTGGTCTTTGATTAAATATCTTGGTACCATGACTTAGTAAAGTTGATATATAAAATTAACAATCATAACTGTGCACATGGCAAACACATGGAAGATACTCAACATTGGCCATTCAAGAAATACAAATTAAAAGCACAATTAAATATAATTATACTCCTTTCTTATCCGAATGGCTAATTTTTTAAAACGGTGATACAAAATGTGGTCAAGATGCAAAAAATCAGGTCATTTTTACATTGGACATGAGAACGTAAAGTGGCATAGCCACCATGGAAAGTAACTTGACAGTTTCTTAAAACTGGACATGAAACTAACATGTGATCTGCCATTGCACACTTATCTCAAATAAATGAAAACTTATATTTCATATAAAGTTGTTTCATAAATATGTATAGCATGTTTATTTGTAATAGCCAAAGTCTGGAATCACCTGAGCAAACTAGCAGGTAAACAAACTGGTCCTTCAACAAGTGAATGGATAAACAAACATAAATGCATACCTTTAACAATTTGATACATACAAAACTCATAGTACATCTTCATAGAATTATGCTACATTAAAATAATTCTAAATACATACTGTATTATTCCATTTATACATAACATTTTCTAAAATGATGAAATTATAGTATGGAGAGGAGATTACAGTTCTCCAAGGCCTAAGAAGGGAGTAGGAGCAGATGGGAAGTGAGGTAGCCACAGGGATCCTTATTTTCTTTCTTGGCTCTTATTTGTATAGTGCCACCCTCATTCCTAACTTATTTACCATTGAGTATTGATGGGAAGAAATTTATGTCTTCTACCTTGAGTTCACATTGCCTGATGCAGGCCAGATTTCCCATGCTGCTAAGAAATCCTTAAGACACACACTAATCTAATAGTAGTAGATTGGTCTCAAGAAAAGCTATGACAAACCTAGACAGTGCTTAAAAAAAGCAGAGACAATAAGACCCCTATATATGCTGTCTATAAGAGACTCACCTCAAACCAAGGGACACATACAGACTGAAAGTGAAGGGCTAGAAAAAGATATTTCATGGAAATGGAGACTGAAAGAAAGCAGGAGTAGCAATACTCATATCAGATAAAATATACTTTGAAATTAAGACCATGAAAAGAGACAAAGAAGGATGGTACATAATGATCAAAGGATCAATCCAAGAAGGAAATATAACAATTATAAATATATATTCACCTAACATAAGAGCACCTCAATACATTAGGCAAATGATAGCAAGTATGAAAGGGGATATTAACAGTAACACAATAATAGTGGGAGACTTTAGTATCCCACTCACTCCTATGACAAACAGAAAATTAGTGAGGAAACACAAACTTTAAATAATACAATGGACCAGTTATACCTAATTGATATCTATAGGACATTTCACTCTGAAATAATGAGTTTCACCTTTTTCTCAACTGCACATGGAACATTCTCCAGTATAGATCACATCCTGGGCCATAAATCTACCACTGACAAATTCAACAATATTGAAATCATCTCAAGCATCTTTTCTGATCACAATGCAGTGAGATTCAATGTCAACTACAGGAAAAAAAAAACTATTAAAAATACAAACATATGGAGGCTAATCAACATGCTTTTGAATAACCAACAGATCATGGAAGAAATCAAAAAGGAAATCAAAATATGCATTTAAAACAAATGAAAATTAAAACACAACCCAAATCCTATGAGATTCTGTAAAAGCAGTGCTAAAAGGAAGACTCATAGCAGTACAAGCTTACCTCAAGAAACAAGAGAAAAATCAAATAAATAACCTACCTTTACACCTAAAGCAACTGAAAAAAGAAGAAACAAAGAATAGCAGAATTAGTAAAAGGAAAGAAATCGTAAATATTAGAGCAGAAATAAATGAAAAAGAAACAAAGGAGACTATAGCAAAAATCAACAAAACTAAAAGCTGGTTCTTTGAGAAAGTAAATAAAATATACAAACCATTAGCCAGACTCATCAAGAAAAAAAGGGAGAAGAATCAAATCAACAAAATTAGAAGTGAAAATGGAGAAATCATAACAAACAACAGAGAAATACAAAGGATCATAAGAGACTACTATCAGAAACTATATGCCAATAAAGTGGACAACTTGGAAGAAATGCATGGATTCTTAGAAAAGTATAACCTTCCAAAACTGAAACAGCAAGAAATAGAATATCTTAACAGACCCATCACAAGCATGGAAATTGAAGCTGTAATAAAAAATCTTCCAACAAACAAAAGCCCAAGACCGATGACTTCACAGCTGAATTCTACCAAGAATTTAGAGAAGAGCTAACACCTATCCTACTCAAACTCTTCCAGAAAATCACAGAGGAAGGTGAACTCCCAAACTCATTTGATGAGGCCACCATCACCCTAATATCAAAACCAGACAAAGATGCCACACAAAAAAGAAAACTACAGGCCAATATCACTGATGAACATAGATGCAAAAATCCTCAACAAAATTCTAGCAAACAGAATTCAACAACATATTAAGAAGGTTATGTATCATGATCGAGTGAGCTTTATCCCAGGAATGCAAGGATTATTCAATATTTTCAAATCAATCAATGCGATACACCACATGCCAAATTGAAAGATAAAAACCATGTGATTATCTCAATAGATGCAGAGAAAGACTTTGAAAAAAATTCAATACCCATTCATGACAAAAACTCTCCACAAAGCAGGCATAAAAGGAACGTACCTCAACGTAATAAAAGCCATAAATGATAAACCTACAGTAAATATTGTCCTTAATGGCAAAGGTTGAAAACATTTCCCCTAAAATCAGGAACAAGAAAAGGGTGCCCACACTCACCACTACTAGTCAACATAGTTTTGGAAGTTTTAGCCACAGCAATCAAAGAAGAAAAAGAAATAAAAAGAGCCCAGATTGGAAAAAGAAGTAAAACTCTCACTGTTTGCAGGTGACATGATCCTCTACCTAGAAAACCCTAAAGACACCACCAGAGAATTACTTACTAGAGCTAATCAGTGAACATAGTAAATTTTTAGGATATAAAGTTAATACACAGAAATCCTTTGCATTCCTATACACTACCAATGAGAAAACATAAAGAGAATTTAAGTAAGCAATGGTAAGTGGGATCATTTACCATTGTGATGAAGAGAAAAAAATACTTAGGAAGAAATTTACCTAAAGAAACAAAAGACCTATATATAGAAAACTATAAAATATTAATAAAAGGAATCAAAGATGACACAAATAGATGGAGAAATATACCATGTTCACAGATCAGAAGAATCAATATAGTGAAAATGAGTATACTACCTAAAGCAATCTATAGATTCAATACAATCCCTATTAAGCTACCAGAGATATTTTTTAAACTAGAACAAACAATTTCACAATGTGTATGGAAATACAAAAACCTTGAATAGCCAAAGCAATCTTGAGAAAGAAGAATGAGACTGGAGGAATCAACCTGCCAGACTTCAGACTATACTATAAAGCTACAGTCATCAAGACAGTATGGTACTGACACAAAGACAGAAATATAGATCAATAGAACAAAGTAGAAAACCTATATATGAATCCATGCAACTGTTGACACCTATCTCTGACAAAGGAGGCAAAAATATACAATGGAGAAAAGACAATCTCTTTAACAAGTGGTGCTGGGAAAACTGGTCAACCACTTGTAAAAGAATGAAACTAGAACACTTATTAATATCATACACAAAAATAAACTCAAAATGGATTACAGATCTAACTGTAAGACAGAAACTATAAAACTCCTAGAGGAAAACAGGCAGAACACTCTGACATAAATCATAACAAGATCCTCTATGACCCACCCCCAGAGTAATTGAAATAAAAACAAAAATAAACAAATAGAACCTAATTAAATTTAAAAGCTTTGACACAGTGAAAGATACTATCAGCAATGTGAAGAGACAGCCTTCAGAATGAGAGAAAATAATAGCAAACTAATCAACTGAGAAATAATTAATCTCAAAAATATACAAGCAACTCATGCAGCTCAATATCAGAAAAATAAATGATCCATTCAAAAATTGGGCCAAAGAACTAAACACGCATTTGCCAAAGAGGACATGCAGATGGCTAACAAACACATGAAAAGATGCTTCACATCCCTCATTATCAGAGAAATGCAAATCAAAACTTCAATGAGATAACATCTCACACTGGTCAGAATGGCTGGTATCAAAAACTCTACAAAAAATAAATGCTGGAGAGGATGTAGAGAAAAGGGAACCCTCTCATACTATTGGTGGGAATGCAAACTAGTACAGCCACTATGTGGAGATTTCTTAAAAAACTGGAAATAAAACTGCCATATGACCCTGTAATCCCACTGCTGAGCATAAACACCAAGGAAACCAGAGTTGAAAGAGACATATGTACCCCAATGTTCATTTCAGCACTGTTTACAATAGCTAGGACATGGACGCAACCCAGATGCCCATCTGCAGATGAATGGATAAGAAAGCCGTGGTATATATACACAATGGAATATTACTCAGCTATTGAAAAGAATGCATTTGAATCAATTCTAATGAGGTAGATGAAACTGGAGCCTATTATACAGAGTGAAGTAAGTCAGAAACAAAAACACCAATACAGTATATTAATGCATATATATATGGAATTTAGAAAAATGGTAACAACAAACCTATATTCAAGACAGCAAAAGAGACACAGATATAAAGTGCAGACTTTTATCTGTGGGAGAAGCCGAGGGTGGGATGATTTGAGAGACTAGAATTGAAACATGTATATTATGTATTACCATATGTGAAATCAATGACCAGTTCAAGTATGATGCATTAAACAGGGCACTCAAAGCTGGTTCCCTGGGACAGCCCAGAGGGATGGGATAGGGGGGGAGGAGGGAGGGGAGTTTGGGATGGTTGGACACATGTATACCCATGGCTGATTCATGTCAATGTAGGGCAAAAACCACCACAATATTGTAAAGTAAGTAGCCTTCAATTAAAATAATTAAAAAAGAAAAAGCAGACAAATCACTTTTCCAACAAAGGTCCATCTAGTCAAAGCTATGGTGTTTCCAGTAGTCATGTACAGATGTGAGTTTGGACCATAAAGAAGGCTGAGTGCTGAAGAACTGATGCTTTTGAATTGTGGTGCTGGAGAGAACTCTTGAGGGTCCCTTGACTGCAGGGATATCAAACCAGTCAACTCTAAAGGAAATCAGTCCCTGATGTTAGGACACATTGAGGGCAAAAGGAGAAGGGGACGTTTGAAGATGAGACGGTTAGATAGCATCACCAACTCAATGGATGTGAATTTGAGCATACTGTGGAAGATAGTAAAGGACGGACATGGCTGGCATGCTACAGTCCATAGGGCCACAAAGAGTCAGACATGACTTAATGCCTCAACAACAACAAACCTGGGCACTTAGCATTGCCTTAGTAAAATGGGATCACATGGAACACCCTCTTACCCAGTAAAAATATCTGATACAATCCAATATAGAATAAAACAAGGCCTAAATGAATTAAGTCCCATTATAGACTCATACTTAAGGAGGGGGCCATTGTGCCTGCTTCCTTTCCCCTTAACAACCCAATTTGGTCATTGCTCCATCTTGATAAAAGATGACTGGCTCCCAGGAATAGATGGCAGAATTTACATCCATTACACCCCTTATTAAGTGTCTTATACACAACATTGGGCTTCCCATGTGGTTCAGTTGTAAAGAATCTGCCTGCCACTGCAGGAGACACAGGAGTTATGGGTTCAGTCCTTGGGTCAGAAAGATCTGATGGAAGTGTAAATAACAATCCACTTCAGTATTCTTGCTTGGAAAATCCTATGGACTGAGGAGTTTGGCATGTTACAGTCCTAGGATCACAAAGAGCATCACATTTTTCTCTTTGCATGACTGAGCAACTGAGCAGGCATGCATACATGGTTTTATAGAAATTATTTACTTTATCCAGTTGGTGACTAGAAAATAATTTTCTATTATATCTTCCTTCTATGTTCTATTCAGTGCCTATTTCAACAGCCTCTCTTGACATTATTTGCTTCACTTTCTCAGAGACTATATATATATATATATTTAATCCCGATCCCCACTTCCAACAATTCTTCCGTTGTACACATGCTTTACAGTCAAGAGCCTAACCATATTCATTATTTTCTTAAAATACAGATATAACAATATTTTGAAGTCATCCTTCTCAGAAATTTGACACACTCATTCTAGATATATACCCATTCACAAAGGAGCATGTGCACATAGACACACACACTCTCACTGAGGGATGGGACATTGCCCAGCACTAGTATAAGGCCCTGTCACTTTGATTAATTTCTGGACATAATATAGTCAAATCAGAGCTGCTCACTTTGACAATTAACACCTCTTCTATCTACCATTTTCAGCATGTGCAATGTTAAAATGAACCCAATATCTTTGGGGGCTTTTTTGGTTGCTAGAGGCAACATGTAACTCATTTACAAATTTTTCCTAAAGTAATTTATGCTGCTGCTGTGATCCCATTGTGAATGGCCTCCCACTCACCAACAAAAAGGCTCAGAATCTACCCAGATTATAATATAAACAGGCACACACTTTAAGATACACAAGAGATTCCTTAACTTTAGAAATATTAGCAATATCTATTCATGTCTTTGTTTAGTTTTTACTAGATTATTTGAGGTTTTCTTTTCTTTCTTTTTTTATTATGGAGTTCTAAGAGTCCTCAGATATTTTGAATACCAATCCCTCATCAGATACATTGTTTTCTTATTCAGTACATTGCTTTCTACTCTGTTGATTGGTTCCTTTACTGTGTAATCATTTTAATTTGATGTAGCCTTTTTTGTCAGAATTTTCCTTTGTTGCTCGATCAATGGAACAGAATACAGAGACAAGAAATAAAGTAAACCCACATGCATATGATCAAGAGACCTCAGGCAAGATTGTCAAGAATACAAAATGGAGTGTCATTTTTTCCCCCCTCTTTCTGACTTATTTCAAAAGCCAGTGATTAAGAGAAGAAATTTAAAAGCATGGAGGAGAAAAAGACAGAGTGCATTTAGGGAAACAAAGATAAGAATAAATACTGGTTTAAACTGAGATGTTCTATAAGGTTAAATGCACACTGAACTTAGTATAAAAATGTAGTCTCGGTAATAATTATGTTGATTACATGTTCAAGTAATATTTTGGAAATATTGAGTTAAATAAAACGTATTATTTTTCTAAAAGAATTTACAATGGAGAAAAAAAAATCTTGTCAACAAACTGGAGCTTCCATGGTGACTAAGTTGGTGAAGAATCTGGCTGCAGCACAGGAGACCTGGGTTTGATCCCTGGTCAAGAATTCAACAAATTACATTGAGAAAACTGGATATTCACATGAAAAAAAAAAATAAAACTACCAGTTTACATTCTACACAATACTCAAAATGAATTAAAGAGTTCAATGTAAGACCTGAAATTGCAAAACTCTTAGAATTAAAAATAGGGGACAAGTTTCATTATATTGGGTTTGGCAGTGATCTTTTTTGGATATCACAACAAAAACATAAGCAACAACAGTAAAATTAGTGTCATATGTTTTTTAAAATTAGATTTTTTGACATTTAGCATTTTAGGTATATAATATAATTGAGCATTAACCAAAAAATGGTATTATAATTGAAAAATTTATATGGTATAGTGGTCTCTGTTTATGTGTTGTGATGACATATCATTTATTATTACAGTTGCTAGAATACTCCATGATATTCTGGTGATAAGATAGTATGATAGGCAGAGTAAACCTGGGAACATGTTTATATACATGGCAAAAGGATTTTGCATATATAATTAAGTGAGTGACCTAAAGACAGAGAGATTATTTTGAATTATTCTGATGAGCCCCATGTAATCATAAGTTTCTTGTAGAAGAGCAATAGGAAGGTGAGAGTAATAGAAATAGGGAAAGCTTTTAGGATGCAGAAAAACTGGGAGATAGATTCTTCCCTATTGTCTTCAGAAAGAGCAAAGCCCTGACAATACCTTGTGTTCTGTCATTCTATTTTAAGTCACTAAGTTTGTGGCAAGTTATTTATTACAGCAGCAATGGGAAACTAATACCTACAGTAAGTCAAAATCATTTTCATAGTCTAAGAAAATATATTTTCCCATTCTATCACTAGCAAAACAGAAAAAACTACATTATAAAAATATTTGAGCTTGTGCCCTTGAGTTTTCAGTATTCTTGCTTTTATGGGACACTTTTCTTTGCCAAACTTTCTTTTTTCACTTGCCTTCTATTATGCTTGTTTCATTGATAATTTAGTCCTAACAAGATTTTATTATAGTAAGTACCTTGCCTTCCCTTTAGAGATCTGAAAAAGGTCACTAGATGCTTATGGTATGCGTAAGGATTCTTCCTGCAAGTCTCTTTGCAATTACTATTTATTCAGCCAGTGAATGTTTGAGCTATTCTGTTGATTGATAACTTGTTTTGCTAAAAATATGAGAACAAAACATTCTCATTTAGGAATGCCCTTAATATTCTACAGATATTACTTTTATAAACCCAATTGCACTATGGTTTACTCTGTATAATTCTAGATTAGCATCCATCACTTCTATACTCATTGATCAAAAAAGTAAGCATTTGTTTAGAGAAGTGGGAAACAATATAGCAAATGAACATTTTATTCTTTGTAAGACAAAAACACTTTGATTATTCTCTCATTCAAACGTATATGAAGAAAGTATGGAGTTTTGATGCAAATGTAATGGCAACATTTTCCCTTTTAAGAAAACAACTTGTTTTCAGGCAGACAAATTGCTTATAACAGCACTGCTTGTTAAGATTTTAATGCAATCAACATACGTGATTTAAAATTTTCTAATACTCATTCTTAAAAAGTAAAAAGGAGAGTGTAAAAATAATTTTGATATATTTTATTTGGCCTGCTATGTGCAAAATGCTGTCATTTAACAAATAATCTACAGCATATTATCAATATATTTTATTTTTTACAAAGTCTTCAGCATCTGATGTACATTTTATACTAACAGAGCATTTCAATTTTAGCTAGCTATATATCAAGTTCTCAGAAACTAAAATGTTGGATTACACATGTATATAGGATTAATAATTTAAAAATAGGCTATTGAACTAAAGAAGAAATGAAGTAGCCCTCATAGTAAACAAAAGAGTCTGAAATGCAGTACTTGGGTGCTATCTCAAAAATGACAGAATGGTCCCTGTTCATTCCCAAGGCAAACAATTCAATATCACAGTAATCCAAGTCTATGCCCCAACCACTAATGCTGAAGAAACTGAAGGTTAATGGTTCTATGATGACCTACAAGACATTCTAGAACTAACACCAAAAAAAGATGTCCTTTTCATCGTAGGGGAATTGAATGTAAAAATAGGACTATGAGAGCTACTCCATTTATTCAAAGGGATTATTGCCTTTATATTAGTAGATATAATGGTCATCTGAATTAAATTCTCCCATTCTGGTCCATTTTAGTTCACAGATTCCTAAAATGTTGCTGTTCACTCTTGCCATCTCCTGTTTGACAAATTCCAATTTACCTTGTTCATGGACCTAACATTCCAGTTTCCTATGCAATATTATTCTTTGCAGCATTGAACTTTACTTCCAACACCACCACAGTCACATCCACAACTGGGCATTGTTTTCACTTTGGCTCCATCTCTTCATTCTTTCAGGAGCTATTTCTCCACTCTTCTGCAGTAGCATATTGGGCACCTACAGATGAGGGGAGTTCATCTTGCAGTGTCATATCTTTTTACCTTTTCATATTGTTCATGGGATTCTCAAGGCAAAAACACTGAAGTGGTTTGCCATTCCCTTTTCCAGTGGACCATGTTTTGTCAAAACTTTCTACCGTACCTGTTTGTCTTAGGTGACCCTGCATGGCATGTCTCATAGTTTCATTGAGTTAGACAAGGCTGTGATCCATGTGATCAGTTTGGTTAGATTTCTGTGATTGTGATTCTGTCTGCCCTCTGATGGAGGCTAGTGGAAGCTCCCTGACGGGAGGGTCTGGCTGTGGGTCTGGAATCTGGGTCTTGTTCTGATGGGCATTCCATGCTCAGTTCAGTTCAGTCACTCAGTCGTGTCCGACTCTTTGAGACCCCCTGAATCACAGCATGCCAGGCCTCCCTGTCCATCACCAATTCCTGGAGTCTTCACAAACCCATGTCCATCAAGTTGGTGATGCCATCCAGCCATCTCATCCTCTGTTGTCCCTTTCTCCTCTTGCCTCCAATCCTTCCAAGCATTAGGGTCTTTTCCAATGAGTCAACTCTTCACATAAGGTGGAAAAGTATTGGAGTTTCAATTTCAACATCAGTCCTTCCAATGAACACCCAAGACTGATTTCCCTTAGCATGGATTCGTTGGAACTCCTTGCAGTCCAAGGGACTCTCAAGAGTCTTCTCCAACATGACAGTTCAAAAGCATCAATTCTTCAGAACTCAGCCTTCTTCACTGTCCAACTCTCACATCCATACATGACTACTGGAAAAACCATAGACGGAATTTGTTGGCAAAGAAATGTCTCTGCTCTTCAATATGCTATCTACAATGGTCATAACCTTCCTTCTAAGGAGTAAGCATCTTTTAATTTCATGGCTGCAGTCACCATCTGCAGTGATTTTGGAGCCCTGAAAAATAAAGCCTGACACTATTTCCACTGTTTCCCCATCTATTTCCCATGAAGTGATGGGACCAGATGCCATGATCTTAGTCCTCTGAATGTTGAGCATTAAGCCAACTATTTCACTCTCCTCTTTCACTTTCATCAAGAGGCTTTTTAGTTCCTCTTCATTTTCTGCCCTAAGAGTGGTATCATCTGCATATCTGACGTTATTGATGTTTTTCCCTGCAATCTTGATTCCAGCTGTGCTTCCTTCAGCCCAGCGTTTCTCATGATGTACTCTGCATAGAAATTAAGTAAGCAGGGTGACAATATACAGCCTTTACGTATTTCTCTTCCTATTTGGAACCAGTCTGTTGTTCCATGTCCAGTTCTAACTGTTACTTCCTGACCTGCATACACGTTTCTCAAGAGACAGGTCAGATGTTCACTTTCAGAATTTTCCACAATTTATTGTGATCCACACAGTCAAAGTCTTTGGAATAGTCAATAAAGCAGAAGTAGATGCTTTTCTGAAATTCTCTTATTTTTCGATAATTCAGTGGATGTTGGCGATTTGATCTCTGGTTCCTCTGCCTTTTCTAAAACCTGCTTGAACATCTGGAAGTTCACGATTCACGTATTCCTGAAGCCTGGCTTGGAGAATTTTGAGCATCACTTTACTAGCTGAGTGCAATTGTGTGGTAGTTCGAGCATTCTTTGGCATTGTCTTTCTTTGGGATTGGAAGGAAAAGTGACCTTTTCCAGTCCTGTGACCATTGCTGAGTTTTCCAAATTTGCTGACATATTGAGTGCAGCACCTTCACAGCATCATCTTTCAGGATTTTAAATAGCTCAACTGGAATTACATCACCTCCACTAGCTTTGTTCGTAGTGATGCTTTCTAAGGCCACTTGACTTCACATTCCAAGATAATCTGGCTCTGGGTGAGTGATCACACCATCGTGATTATCTGGGTCGTGAAGATCTTTTTTGTATAGTTCTTCTGTGTATTCTTGCCACCTCTTCTCAATATCTTCTGCTTCTGTTAGGTCCATACCATTTCTGTCCTTCATCGAGCCCACCTTTGCATGAAATGTTCCCTTGGTATCTCTAATTTTCTGGAAGAGATCTCTAGTCTTTCCCATACTGTTGTTTTCTCTATTTCTTCGCATTGATCGCTGAGGAAGGCTTTCTTATCTCTCCACGCTATTCTTTGGAACTTGGCGTTCAAGGGAGGATGAGATGGTTGGATTGCATCACCAGCTCAACGGCCATGCGTTTGAGCGGGCTTGAGAGTTGTTGCTACACAGGGAAGACTCAGTGCTGCAGTCCGTGGGGTCACAGTGTCAGACACGACTGAGTTGATTGAACTTGAATGATTTTCATAAATATACCTAAAAGTCTAGATGTTTGAGGCATATTGACATTGTTCCACCAAATATAAAATTCCCCAAATATTTGCCTCATTGTTTTATTCATTTTTTAGTCAAGAAATTTATGCTTCATGCAAGAACTTGACAGTGAAACATCTTCTCATGGCTGTGTCATGTTAAAGAACATAGAATACAAGAAACCACAACACATATTCAGTACAATAAAAACAAAGAGATAGGTTTGAAATGAGATTAGGAATTAGAAAATGTAGAGTTAACACTTTAATGAGCTGGTAGTGGCAAATATTTTCACAGACTAATATATTGATATATTTTCTTCAATATTATAATTATCTTATATTTAATTAAGCTTTGGTAATTTCAGAAAGTTATTTTATGTGAAAATAAAAAAGAGATAGTCTTGTATTAGAATATCACTCTTCTACCACAGAGAAGAATGGACAAAAGAACTCTGCACATTAAGGATTATTTGATTAGAATTATTTGAATAAAAACAATGATCTGCTGCAACATAGGAAAATTTCTAGCTGTGACATGCTTTGTTTTCAGTATTTTGAATGATATGAAGCTTGACTATACTGGCTCAA
Organism: Antilocapra americana; assembly: GCA_007570785.1. Taxonomy (NCBI): domain Eukaryota; kingdom Metazoa; phylum Chordata; class Mammalia; order Artiodactyla; family Antilocapridae; genus Antilocapra; species Antilocapra americana. Next base: position 6,370,829 of record ML660211.1, on the reverse strand, counting down.
CAAAAGATTTCAGATACAAGCTATGAATATGATAATTCCCCTTGAAATTTTATTGACATACATTTGTTGAAAAAGTCCTTTCTAGAAAATCTCCATTTAAGCAGCTTATTAATTCTTGTTTCATTGACACCTTTTTGGCATGGTTATTTTCATGTGAAAATAAAATTCAGTCTATTTGATTCTTTATTCTATCTATGTCATATTTTACTTATTACTTTGTTATGGTATTAATATTTTTATTGGACGCATTTTTAGCAGAAAGCCAAATTTAGAGAGCAAATGTCAAAAGAGTTACTTCATCAGTGTTTTAAAAAATTAATATTTGAGAATGAATATATTTTCATTTCATGTTGTTAGTACTGAATGATGTTTCTGAGAGAATGTTTATTGTTTAAACATTATTTCACTAACTGGCAGTTCAGCAGGATCTGAATGCTTATCAACTTTCAGCTTATTATAGGAAAATAGTACAATGTAGTAATTATATTAAAAAGAGGATATGAATATCTTTATCAATGATAAGCTAAATGTAAATAACTATAGTTAGTTATGCTTAATAAATTGTATGCAATATGATATAAAATAGCATTTTCTCTTCTTTTGAGCTCTGAGACTTCATTGTTAGTAGAAGATTGAGCACATAGATGGCATTAATATAAGGTATTTTGAGATTTGATCATGTATCTTTTTCAGGAATAATTATTATTACAAATACTGTATTATTTCAGAAACTAATGAAAATGCTAAAATTTTTCAGAAATCACATGGTATTTTAGTTGTGGGAGGCCCTCAACTAATAATTTGCAAGGTAAAATAAATCCAGGAACATTTATTAGAATTTCTGTTCTTTAAAGAAGAGAGTCTCAGTGTCTAAAAGAACAGTGAAATGAAATTATTTCATTAGTTCCACAGGTGTTTATTGTTATTCTATTTAGAAATAACCCCAGGGCAGTGAGGAGTTGGTTTCCGTGTTTAGTATGTAGAATTTGGAAAGCAGCAAAAGAGATCTGCATTAAATTTTTCACACTTCGGAAAGTTTGCTCTCTGGAGATTTTGATAACAGATTTATCAAATCTCTTATACCAAAGAGTGGCAAGAAAATAGATCCTTTCCTTCTCTTTAAAAATGTACAGACTTGAAAATCACACACACACACACACACACACACACACACACACACACACACACACACACACACAAACCCTTCTTGATTTGCACTTAAAGTGAAGAAAAGCTATAGGCTTCTCCCAGAGTCTTTTTAAAATTGTTTCCTTCCTCAGTAATTTTGAAGCAGTGAGTGAGATGCTCCTGTACAATATTATTGAGTAACACTTGTAACAGAAAACAAACAAACAAACAAACAAAACTGATCTGGAGTAAGCATCCTCTGAAAGATAGGAACCTCTGGTGTAAATCCTACTAGCCTATGTGTTAGAGCAGACACTGTTGTACTGCTTAATTATATCCTGTCATGGAAAATACTCAAGTGTGAAGGTGCTTAGGTATTTATCTCAATCTTAAAGAGTTTGCTTAGTTTTTAGCAGGTACAAAAAATGAAAAGTATTGAACAACAGCAATGCAAGAGTTGTCTCAATGCACTGAAAGTAGAAATAAGCATGGATCCCATATTTTCAACAGCTTGTATCTGTTTGGTGTACACTTCTCAAGTGTTTATCAAAATGTCTTTAAAAAATCTTTCTTATTTCCACAAAAGTCAGGCATATACATATACATAAGTATATATGTGTGAAAATAGATACATGTATATATAGAGTGATAGACAGATTCATGAAATAGAGAAACAGAGGAAAACAATAGAGAAACAGAGAAAAAGAGCACTACAATAGAACGGGAAAGACTAAAGATCTTTTCAAGAAAATTAGAGAGATCAAGGGAATATTTCATGCAAAGAAATTATGTCCCCACACAATAAAGAAGAGAAATGGTATGAACCTAACATAGCAGAAGATATTAAGAAGAGGTGGCAAGAATACACAGAAGAATTATACAACAAAGATCTTGATAACCCAGATAACGACGATGAAGTCAGTGGGCCTTAGGAAGCATCACTACAAACAAATCTAGTGGAGGTGATGGGATTTCAGGTGAGCTATTTCAATACCTAAAAGATAATGCTATGAAAGAGCTGCACTCAGTATGTGAGCAAATTTTGAAAACTCAGCAGTGGCCGCAGGACTGGGAAAGGTCAGTTTTCATTTCAATCCCTAAGAAGGGCAATGCCAAAGAATGTTCAAACCACCAATCAGTTGGACTCACTTCACGTGCTAGCAAAGAAATGCTCAAAATTCTCCAAGCCAAGCTTCAACAGTTCATGAACTGAGAACTTCCAGATAATCAAGCTGGATTTAGAAAAGGCAGAGGAACCAGAGATCAAATTGCTAACTTTTGTTGGATCATAGAAAAAGCAAGAGAATTCCACATAAACATCTACTTCTGCTTCATTGACTATGCTAAAGCCGTTGATTGTGTGGATCTCAGCAAACTGTGGAAAATTCTTCAAGAGATGGGAATACCAGACCATCCTTACCTGCCTCCTGAGGCATCTGTATGCAGGTCAAAAGTGACAGTTAGAAATGGACATGGAACATCAGACTGGTTCTAAATTGGGAAAGGAATACGTCAAGGCTCTATATTGTCATTCTGCTTATTTAACTTATATGCAGAGTATATCATATATAATGCAGGGCTGGATGAAGCACAAATTGGAATCAAGTTTGCCAGGAGAAACATCGACAACCTCAGATATGCAGATGACACCACCCTTAGGACAGAAAGTGAAGAACTAAAGAGCTTCTTGATGAAAGTGAAAGAGGAGAGTGAAAATGCTGGCTTAAAACTCAACATTCAAAAAACAAAGATCATGACACCCAGTCCCTTCACTTCATGGCAAATAGAAGGGAAACAATGGAAACAGTGATAGACTTTATTTTCTTGGGCTCCAAAATCACTGCAGATGGTGACTACAGCCATGAAATTACAAGACGCTTGCTCCTTGGAAGAAAAGCCATAGCTTTTCTAGACAGCATATTAAAAAGCAGGGGTGTCACTTTGCCTGCAAAGGTCCGTCTAGTCAAAGCTATGGTTTTTCCAGTAGTCATGTGTGTACGTATATGACAATTGGACAATAAGGGAAGCTAAGCTCTGAAGAATTGAGACTTTTGAGCTATGGAGTTGGAGAAGACTCTTGAGAGTCCCTTGGGCTGCAAGGAGATCCAACCAGTCCATCCTAAAGGATATCAGTCCTGAGTATTCATTGGAAGGACTCATACTGAAGCTGAAGCTCCAATACTTTGGCCACCTGATGCAAAGAGCCAACTTACTGGAAAAGACCCTGATGCTGGCAAAGATTGAAAGCATGAGAAGGGGAGGACTGAGGACGAGATGGCTGAATGGCATCCTGATCTCAATGAACATGAGTTTGAGCAAGCTCTGTGAGATGGTGAAGGACAGGGAAGCCTGGCGTTCTACAGTCCATGGGATTGCAAAGAAAAAACATGACTGAACAGCTGAAAGATGATTGTTGACAGTATATGCATATATAAATTACTAATTTTATTTCTTCAATGAAAATTATTTAAAACTTTGAAAAATATAATACATACAAACATAAACTAGAAATGTTCAAATCTTATGAAAGCCATTTTATAACAATTTGGTATTCAAACAATAACATTCTTATATTGTAAACATCGACTATCCATTTGTCCATAATGCCAATTACATGGTTTTTTTCAATCTTACAATTAATATGCTTAAATCCACACCAGTTTTGGTAAATAGGAAACTGAAGATCATCTCATAAACTTTGATCTAGTTTAAGTGAATTCCCTACTTTCTGCTGTATACTAATAAAGTGATGATATAATTCCACTGTCTCTGGTATTTTGCTTGTGGAAATCTGTGTCAAACCTAGAGATGAAATAATTTAGTACAATCAGCTTTAATTGCATTGTATCAATCCTTTCATCACTCATTTCTCAGAAGAGATCCTGATCCAGCATTGATTTCTCTGGTCTCTACTTTTTCTGATATTAACATTTCCACCAAAAATTGTGAGTATGTTTTGGTTTCCTGGTATGGATGTTGCTTCCCACATAATTTTTGTGCATGCTTTTTGACCAAATTTTAGTACAATTTAAATAACTAACATGTTTTATTAACAACTTGTGAAAATCAAAGTTGCCCCAATCAAAATATTTGTTTTGCCTGCTGCCTCCTTATTATTAGTTACTTTAACTGTTACATATTTCTCCTTTAGATATTTGTGTTTTCCAATGATTTATGAAGTAGGATTATTGGTTTGTTTCTTCTTGTGGTTTCTTTTGTGTTTTCTAAGAAATAATATTTAGACGACAGTGTAGTAACTCTTGGGCTTCACTTATAGCTCAGTTGGTAAAGAATCTGCCTGCATTACAGGATACCCTGGTTCAATTCCTGGGTTGGGAAGATACACTGGAGAAGGGGTAGGCTACCCACTCCAACATTCTAGGCCTTCCTTTGTGGCTCAGCTCATAAAGAATCTGCCTGCAATGCAGGAGATCTGGGTTCAAGCCCTGGATTGGGAAGATCCCCTGGTGAAGGGAAAGGCTACCCACTCCAGTATTCTGGCCTGGGGAATTCCATAGGCTGTATAACTCTTAAAGTCCAATATGAAATTTTATTCATTTGTTCATTTATTCATTCATTAAAAATACATTTATTGACATCTGATACTGGCATGATAACTTTCTACACTAATACAAATATAATATGTCCAACATTAAGGGTTTTGTCTAATTGTGGATAATTCAGAGATGTAAGTAGAATTTTATAATATCATGATGTTAAAATAATAAAAATGAGGTTGATTCCATAGACAGAAACAAAGCAAAAGCTAAGCTCATTCTTTCATTCATTTTCACCAATGGAAAATGCAAATACTTTATTAAGTACAAAATCAAACACAGTTGTGATGATATCCAATCATTAGGAAGCTGAGTAATAAGGAATTTTCCCACTCTAATGGTGAATTTCTAATTAATAGCTAACATGTTTACTCTAATGCTTAATTTCTTACATAGGATTCTGATATTCCAGTCCTTCTTTGTAGATGTTTGACTCTGATCCTGCAGGTGTTTGAGTCACCCAATGTCAGAGAGATTGGACCGAGAGAAAATAGGGGGATATGGGATATTAACCTATAAATGTTTTCCATATCAACTGTTGAAAAGAATTATCCTATTCCCAAACTATCTATAAACTATTTTAGTAATTTTTAAAGAAGTATTTGTTTCACCTCTGCAAAGCAGTCTTTCATTTCATTCCAACCTCAAATACAATTTCAAATAGAGAAGAGTTATCCTTTCTAATGTGTTTAATTAATTCTTAGTCATTTATAACATGTTGAGATGTACTGTTAACAGATAAACATATGATAATGAATGAATACTAAAGAGTAAGGTTTGAGCAAATTAAAAAAATAAACAAAGATAGTGCTATCTTCATTCTGTCTTCCTTTTCTCTGAGTACTCACACTTCAGATCCTTTTAAAATGTTTTCTAAACACCAAAAATACTCACTGTAGTCTATCAACAAGACTTCTTTATTTTCTTAATGTGGCATCACAATGTGTGTTTGTGTGTGTATGCTTGCTTGCATGTGTATGGAAGTGGAAGTATAGTTGCTCAGTTGTGTCTGATTCTTTGCGTCCCCATGAACTGTACCTCTGTCCATGGAATTATCCAGGCAAGAATACTGCAGTGGGTTGCCATTCCCTTTTCCAGTGGATATTCTTGACCCAAAGTTCAAATCCAGGTCTCCTGCTTGCAGGCAGATTGCATGTGTATGGGTGTTTGTATTTCTTGATTGCCATCACATTTAACCTAATTCCTTAATTTTGTTTTTTAAAATATTTAATTAAAAATTAATGCTATGTTTTATTTGGGGCTGCTGACATTTTGAAAAGCAATATTCTTTTTGATAGATGACCTTAATTTTATTCAGGTCCTCATTTCCTTGCTTTGAAGGAGTTTCAAATTATGCATCTTTTATGCATTCCAACAGGATATTTGGGAAACCGATCCAGAGAACAAAATCCCTGAAGTGATTAGGGCGTTTCTACTTATTTCTATATATGACTGTTTAGATATTTGAATCTCATCCTCACATAAATGTTTTTTAAAATATTTGCCAAAACTTCAGAAAGCCAAAATCATTTAATTAAGCACTGTATCTATGAAAGAAAGCAGTTGTTTATACTTCATCTATATCTAGGAAAATGTGTCTTTTCCATTAACCAGTCACATGGGAGTTTTTAGGTGAATTAAATACTAATTATGTTTATATTGATTTGTGTTTATTATAACTATTTTCATATTAATTTTTAAAAAATAGGGAAAATCTCCAAATTTTCTTATTATTACTTGAAAGTGTTACTTGCTTAGTCGTGTCCGACTCTTTGCAACCTCCTGGACTGTAGCCTGCCAAGCTCCTCTGTCCATGGGACTTCCAGGCAAGAATATTGCATTGGGTTGCATAAAACCCACATTTCCTGCATTGACAGGCAGATTCTTTACCACTGAGGCACCTGGGAAGCCCCAATCATGGAAGTAGAAACCTCTAATGAATTTCAGTGAGTATAATTTATAATATTAAATGCCATTTATAAGTACATGAGGAATTTTTCAATGAAGTAATAATTTTAAGATATGAATTATTTTTCACTAGAATATTATTAGCAAAATCATACTGATATTAAAAAGTTGCCAAGATAAAACATTTTAAATTTATGACAGGCTAAAGTAATTTTAATATAGAAATTCAGTACATTGATTAGAAACTTGACCAAAAGCTGTAATATCATTCATCAAACATAGTTAATGTGTATAGGTTCAGAATTATTTAACTAATGCAATATTAGGCCATGACTTATATAACTGATAATATTAGCATCAAAGATGAGTTATAAGGAGAAGTAATGGTGTATATGAAGGATATCTGAAAAAGTAAATTAATCAATTAAAAAATCTAAGAAATATTAAAGGCATACACACTGAGGAAACCAGAATTGAAAGAGACACGTATACACCAATGTTCATCGCTGCATTGTTTACAATAGCCAGGACATGGAAGCAAACTAGATGTCCGTCAACAGACGAATGGATAAGAAAGCTGTGGTACATATACACAATGGAATATTACTCAGCCATTAAAAAGAATTCACTTGAATCAGTTCTACTGAGGTGGACAAAACTGGAGTCTATTATACAGAGTGAAGTAATCCAGAAGGAAAAACAAAAATACAGTGTACTAACGCATATATATGGAATTTAGAAAGATGGTAACAAGAACGCTGTATGCGAGACAGCAAAAGAAACGCAGATGTTTAGAACAGTCTTTTGGACTCTATGGGAGAGGGAAAGGGTGGGATGATATGAGAGAATGGCATTGAAACATGTTAATCATCATATGTGAAATCAATCGCCAGCCCAGGTCTGATGCTCAGGGCTGGTGCACTGGGATGACCCAGAGAGAGGGAATCGGGAGGGAGGTGGGAGGGGATTTTGGAAGGGGAACACATGTATACCCATGGCAGATTCATGTCAATGTATGGCAAAACCAACACGATAATGTAAAGAAAATTAAAATAAATAAATTAAATTAAAAAAAATAAAGACAGTAAAATTCATGAGTACACTTGTATATATACATAATAGCATAAAAGAAAATCACATATTATTCTTGTCAGTGATAATTAACTGTCTTCCCACCTTAGGGCCCTAGCTAGGCTAATATTCAGCAGTTTTGTGGTCAGACAATATTTACTTAGTATGAAGTCTCAAATTTGCAATATAAATTATACATGTTTTATTGTCTCTTTATAACATTAAATTTACAAGGGATTTTAATATTAGCTTATTAAAAATCTACTTTATATTATATTAAAGATAATTATTTTAATCTATATGTTCATAATTTTATACTTACAATGTGTTTCTAATAAAGGGTTTTTTTCTTTCAAGAAAGAATTTAAATTGGAATGTTAGTTCCACACATATCTATGACTCTTCCATAATGTCAGATCTTATGCCTAAACATTATGTTTGTGTTCTTTCCTTTTATTTTCAAGATGTAGATTGAATTTCTCTTCACTTTGGAATATTTTTATTTCTTCATTCTTCTGTTTATTATCTGTATTGATAATAAGTACAATTTGAAATGATGTTTTGTCCTTTAAGTCCCATCAATTGTTTAAAGTTTTTTCTTTTTTTCCTATTTAGAGCTCTATATTTCAATCTAACACAGATCTATCACTTTGTTCAAAAATGTTTTTGTTTTTGTTCACATGCTAAATCATGTCCGACTCTTTGCAACCCCATGGACTGCAGCAATCCAGGCTTCCCTGTCCTTCACTATCTCCCAGAGTTTGAAAGTCATATCCATTGAGTCGATGATACCATCCAACCATTTCGTCCTCTGTTGCCCCCTTCTTCTCTTGCCTTCAATCTTTCCCAGCTTCAGAGTCTTCGAATCAGGTGGCAAAAGCATTGGAAATTCAGCTTCAGCATCAGGACTTCCAACGAATATTAAAGGGTTGATTTCCTTTAAGATCGATTGGTTTGATATCCTTGATGTCCAAGGAAATCTCAAGTGTCTTATCCAGCACCACAGTTCAAAAGCATCAGCCCTTTGGTGGTCAGCCTTCTTTATGGTCCAACTCTCACACGCCTACATGACTGCTGGAAAAACCATAGCTTTGACTATATGGACCTTTGTTGGCAAAGTGATGTCTCTGCTTTTTTTTTTTTTTAAAGAAAACACTCATTTGTTTTTTATTTCACAATACACTCAGTCTCCAAATAAAAATACCAATACTGCTACCAACATTATGATTACAGAAAATAGTTTTTAAAATATTTTGCATATCATTCCATACATATGCAGACCATACTTTCTCATTTTTTAACCCTCATTGAATCTTTGTTTTAAAGTATATGTGTAGTACTGTCAGTCCTTATATTAATGTCTCTCTAGTCATTTTGATTTTCTGAAGTTTGTTTTCTAGTCGCTTCCTTGGGAAGAGCCAATGGGAACAATATTCTTCAATTCTAGCTGATAACAATTTGTGAGTTTTATACTTGAGAATCAGTTTGGTTATATGCAAAATATTGGGCTCATGTTTTCTTAACTTAAATATGGAATTCCATAATAAATTGTCTTTTCTCTTAAATTCTCTCATAATATGTTTTCTCTCATAAATTTTTACTGTTGAAAAGTATGATAATCTGATTTTCTTTCCCTTATGAGAGACTCTGTGACTTTTGCTAATAGGTCTAAAGAATTTTTATTTTTCCTTTGCAGTCTCTGCTTTTTAATATTCTGTCTGAGTTTGTCCTAGCTTTCCTTCCAATGAGTAAGCATATTTTAATATCATGGCAGTAGTCACCATCTGCAGTGACTTTGGAGCCCCCCAAAATAAAATTTGTCAGTGTTTCCAATTTTTCCCCTTCTGTTTCCTATGAAGTGATGGGACTGGATGCCATGACTTTAGTTTCTTTGAATGTTGAGTTTCAAGCCAGCTTTTTCACTCTCCTCTTTCACTCTTATCAAGAAAATGTAGACAATTAAATAGGAGCCATGATTCTGTACCCACAAAAGAGTGAAAGTTTTTATTTTATTGAAATTGCATTATTATTTTGTTAACTAACCCACTAGGCTCCTCTGTCCATGAAATTCTCCAGGCAAGAATACTAGAGTGGGTAGTCATTCTGTTCTACAGGGAATCTTCCCAACCCAGGGATCAAACCTGGGTCTTCTTTACCATCTGAGCCACCAGGGAAGCCCAAAAGTAGATGTCAGGTGTTTCAGTTTATATAACTCATCATGCCTGGTCTTTCTATACCTAGATCTCACTGTTAGTCCCTTCCTATATGCCATGAGCAGAATTATGGCCTCCCCACCTCAGATATTCACATCTTAATCCCTAGAATATGTAAATATGTTATGTTAGATATCAAGGGAGAATTAAGGCCTCAGATGGAATTAAGTTTGTTAATAAGATGACTCTGAGATGGGGAGATTATCCTGGATTACCCTGGTTAGCCCATCATTATCACAAGTTTTCTTATAAAAGCTAGATAAAGACAGAAGAATCAGTGTCAGAGTGATAAAATGTGAGAAAGCCTGGACCAGTCATCGCTGGTTTGGTTCATGACTCCATTCAACAGTCGATGTCTAGCTTTTGTTAATTTAATAAATAATTAATATCAATAACAAAACTCTATGAGCCCATCATAAACCAAGGAATCAATACAGTATTATTTAAAGTATGTATGTATTTTTTCTTTTTTGTTAGATTTTTCCAATGAAACAACTACCTTTAAGTATATATAAAATTCATGTGTGCATTTAAACAATTCTTTGTATGTCTGCTCCTCATATTTGCATTTTCTAACATATGTATAGCAGGTATATCTGTATCTGTTTTCTTACCTCCCTACTATCTATCATCTAGTCACCTATCTAGATATGAAACAAGTAATCTCTTTAAATATTACTATCGGTATGTATACTGGCCTATACTATATATGTATATTTTAATTTTAGGTAATAAAATTTTTTAAAATGTTTCATGCCCAGTGAAACAAAGAGAAATAGAATGGAGTCACAGGACCTGTCCCATCAGGGTGATAATCTTTCAGTTTAGCTCAGTTCAGTCACCCAGTCATATCCTATTCTTTGCAACTCCATGGAATGCAGCACACCAGGATTCCCTGTCCATCACCAACTACCAGAACTTGTTCAAACTCATGTCCATCGAGTTAGTGATGCCATTCAGCTATCTCATCCTCTGTCATCCCCTTCTCCTCTTGCCTCCAATCTTTCCCAGCATCAGGGTATTTTCCAATGAGTTAATTCTTCACATAAGGTGGGCAAAGTATTGGAATTTCAGCTTCAGCATCAGTCCTTCCAATGAACATCCAGGACATATCTCCTTTAGGATGGACTGGCTGGATCTCCTTGCAGTCCAAAGGACTCTCAAGAGTCTTCTCTAACACCACAGTTCAAAAGCATCAATTCTTCAGCACCCAGCTTTCTTTATTCTCCAACTCTCACATCCATACATGACTACCGGAAAAATCATAGCTTTGACTATATGGACCTTTGTCAGCAAAATAATGTCTCTGCTTTTTAATATGCTGTTTAGGTTGGTCATAAGGAGCAAGCGTCACAATTTCATGGCTACAATCACTATCTGCAGTGATTTTGGAGCCCAAGAAAATAGTCCGTCACTGTTTCCACTGTTTCCCCATCTATTTGCCATAAAGTGATGGGACTGGATCCCATGATCTTAGTTTTTTGAATGTTGAGTTTTAAGCCAACTTTTTCACTCTCCTTTTTCAGTTTCATCAAGAGGGTCTTCAGTTCCTCTTTTCCTTCTGCCACATTGCTTTTATGTGAAATCTAAAAGAAATGACAGAAACAAGCTTATATAGAGAACAGAAATAGACCAACAGACATAAAAAACAAACTGTTGGTTACCAAAGGGGCAAGCAGATAAGGAACAGATGAGGAGTTTGGGATTAGCATATACATTGATATATAAAAAAATAGATAACCAAAAAGGACCTATTACATACCACAGGGAACTACACTCACTATTCTGTCATAACCTAGAAGGGAAAAGAATCTGAAAACAATATACATGAATCATTTTGCTGTATACCTAAAGCTAGTGCCACATTGTAAATCAACTATATTTCAACAAAAGTAAATTAATTAATTAAAAAAGTAAGGCTGTTATAAAAGAAACAAACAAACAAAAAGCAGGTCTCTGAATTCCCTGAGATCTTTAAATTTCCTCATTGTAGATGTTGGCTTTGGTACACCTGCAATTCTCTATTTGTCTTCATCCTTTACTTTTGGTCTCATAATTTCCCTTCCCTTCTTGCAAGTCAATTCACATATTTCAAAGTATATGCATTGCTGTATTTCATCAAATATTTAAGTACTTTTTAGGATGTAGGTTTGAAGGATAAATAGTCTATAAGTTTATGGGAAATTTTGTCAGCTTTATTTTTCAGAGTAAATAACTCTATTTAATTTAGTAACTTAAAAAATAGGCCATTTATTATCTCAGAATTCCATGGGTCAGTACTTTGAGCTGGGCTCCACTGGGAAGTTCTAAGTAGTTCTTCTGATACATTAATGATCCCAAGATCAGCAGGTGAGAGCAAGCCCAAATGCACAAGTATTTTTAAGCCATTCCTTCCATTATACTAACTGTTCTCCCATTAGTCAAAGTAAGTCACATGGTTAAGAGAGTCCACCCCTTTTACGAACAACTATAGTGTCATATTGAGGAAACACTAAAAAAGTAATGAGGGAGAATTAATTTGCGATATACCACAAATAAGTTTCCTTGTTATTGATCTGTGTCATTTTCTTCTTTATGTGACATTTATGCCAGCCTTTTAAACTTTTTAGTAGTCACTATTAGTCACTTAATGATCTTAAAATATCAGTATATGCTTCTGAAGCTAAACTTTTACAGGAATAGATGAATAACATATTATCATTGTGTTACTATCTTAAGTAAGGAAATGTTTAAATATGTGTGTGTTTCACATAACTTTTTTTTTTTTTTTACTTGTTTTTGCCATACAATGTCATGATATCACCATGGGTTTACATATGCTTCCCCTCCGGAACCCCCCTCCCTCCTCCCTCCCCCCCGGGAAATCTCGCTGCACCAGTCCCGAGCATCAATCCTGGGCTGGCGATTGATTAGACACATGACAATTAACATGCTTCAATGCCCTTCTCCCATATCATCCCACCCTTACCCTCATCCACAAAGACCACGAGTCTATTCTATACATCTGCGTTCCTTTTGTTGTCTCCCATGTTGGGTTCTCGTTACTGTCTTTCTAAATTCCATATATATGCGTTAATATACTGTATTGTTGTTTTTGCTTCTGGCTTACTTCACTCTGGATAATGGGCTCCAGTTTCGTCCATCTGAGTAGAATTGCTTCAAATGAATTTTTTTTTTAATGCTGAGTAATATTCCATTGTTTTAACTGAAAAATATTTTTAAAAATATTCATGATTCTATCCTCATAATTTGTCAGATTAGAACCTTGAAAAACATAATAACACTAATGGAAATAAACATATATGATAAACTTAAATGAAAGTAAAGGAAATGATAAATACAAAATTCAGCATGGGCATTATTTATAAAACAGCAAAGGAGAAAAAAAAAGTTGAAATTTTGGGACAGATCCAAAAAGATTTTAAATTATTGGTAATATGACTTCTCCTAAATTGGGAAGTGGTTACTTGGAAAGCCCTTTATGTGTTTTATGATAAACTATAACACTGCAGTATTGTGAAATGGTAGGATATTGATTTTGCTCTCAATAAATGTTACTGAATCAAATTGGTAGTCATATGTAAAAGTTGAATTCTAGTTCCCTAATCCAAAAACCACACACAAAAACAATTTCAGTAGGATTGCTGATACTGAAGCCAAGCAGGACCCTGCAGTTCTTCCCAGGAATAGACCCCTTTCTGCCCCCCTCCCAGATCCCCTGTTTTTTGTTTGTGGATAAGGTTTGGCCTCCTAACATTTTGACCTCCTAGAATCAGGCCTTTCCCTGAATTCCACAAAGCATATTTAACCTGAGACATGAGAAAATATAGACAAAGGAAAACAAAAGTAAATAATAGTTTACCCATAAAGCAAAGTCAAAGTGGAAGAACTTAACTGTATGCTGACCATTGAACACAGCCCCCAGACTGACTGGAACCTCAGATTTAATAATGCTGACTCCTGTATCCTCACATGGTTACCTCACTACTCACCAATCAAAACTGTGTGCAAACTGAATACATACTCCACAACCCTCTCTCTCACTTTGCCTTTTGAAATTCTTTCCTAAAAGCCATCAAGGAATTCAGGTCTTTAGAGCATAAGCTGCCTAGACTTCTTGCTTGATGCCTGAAATAAACACTGTTCTTTCCTTCACCAAACACAGTGTCAATAGATTGGCTTTGTTTCCTGCCAGGCAAGCTGACCCATGTTTGGTTCAGCAACAAAGTGTAAAAAACAAACAAATTAATAGTATTGCTGACGATAATTTTAAATGATGTTTTCGTAACCTTCAGGTAGGTACATTTTAAAATTAATTTTAACTGACAGTTATTCACCTTTGATTATTTTTAATGTTTATTATAAATCAAATTTGTTTTATTTTGCTTTGATATACTTAAATAGATTTCCTGATGACATTTTGTTAATATTTACACATTTTGGGGAGTTACTAAGTGATGGTGTCTGAAGGGTTGAGTAGTATGATGTCATAGAGCAGTGATTACAAAGTAATTACCAGCCTAAGAAAAAATTCTGTAGTAAAAGATAGGGCATTATATAATTATAATGTTGTATGCCTCTATAAAAAGGAGAATTTAGTGGTCAGGGCAGAATTAAAAATAGGATAGTTGGCCACTCCAAACTCAAACTGTGGTTCTGTAATTTCTGGAACCGAAAGACTTGATGACCTCAACCATGTTTAGGTCATCTATATCCAATTAGAGACTGCATTCATCTTAGCAAAATATATTAGTGTCTTACCACTACTGTTAATAATTGCCATGAAAATTGTTACTTAAAATAACATAAACTTATTTTTTTACTGTTCAGAAGCTTAAAGGCAAAAATCATCCATCAGGCCAAAATCAAGGCATTGACGGGTTGGTCTCCTGCTGGAACTCTATAAGGAAACGATGTTTCTTTGTCTTTTCTACCTTCTAATGACTACATGCGTCCCATTGGTTTGTGGCCCCCTCCGAGTACCTCACCCTAGTCTGCTTTCATCATCACATCAGCAGGTCTTCTGGCTCTGACTCCCGTCAAGACCATCATATAAAGATGTGGTTATTATCAACCCACCCCAGTAACCCAGGATGATTCTAGGTAACCCATCCAAAGAACTAAAATCATACATAAAAAGTCCCTTTTGCCATAGACAGTTGCATTCACAATCACAAGGCCAAGGATTAGAATATAGACATGTTTGTGGATATTGGTATGTGGAGGTAGGGAGCATTTTTCAGCCAACCATCCCAGCAATCAGTCTACATATTGCAAATGGAAAACTAAGGGCATTTTGTGTGTGTTAAGTTGGGCTTTGGTCCAACAATAGTTTTTGTATCAGTAAGTTTCATCATCTTGATCTCAAGAAACTAAACATTTTTATGAAGTTTCTGAATGTGTTATTAAAGCTTGTGAAGTAACTATCTTGGTATATGAATACAGTAATGATTCTGTAAGAACAAATAATATCTTAACATAATTTCTCTTCAGTGCTGAGAGCTCATAGATTATCTGCTGTTTTCTCAAAACTGTGAAGAAATAGCTCAAAAGTAATAAAATGAAAATACAAAAATGTCAGTAGTAATGGCAAGGAAACAAAGAATTTGGTTACAATATATCATAAAATTGGTGTTACTCTCACTAAGATAGTGATTCCAAAGGTAGCATCTGTAAACCCATTTAATTTCAAGTCATAATTAAATTTAGAAACATTTTCGAGTCTTAGAAAGAGTGCTGAGTTCTGAAGAAGTTGTTAACATCACTGCCAGATGAGAAATGTATAGAAAAAAAGTTACAATCAGTATTCAAGATTAATGATTTTTATGATAAATCCATACTAAATTTAACTACATTTCCGAAGCATTCTAATTACATGTCTTAATAGAAAAATCCAACATGTCAGAAAATAAATTTCTGTAGGAAATAAAAGGATAACTTAGGAGTAATTATAAAATAGCTGAATTTTCAGGACCTGTGTTTGAACAATTATAGAATCTTATTCCAGGATTTTAAAATACTTAAACAGAAGGAAATAAATATCATTTAGGATTGGAAATCTCAGTCATAAAGATTTCATCTCCCTAAATTAGTCTATAAATTCAAAAAGATTTCAATTAAAACTACTATGGAATCTTTGAAAGCTGAGGAAAATATGGCCGCAATTCATCCAGACAATGAAAATATAAAGAGATTGGACAAATACTTCAAAGTGACAGAGTGACATTTTCCTACCAGATATTTACACATAATGTCCAGCATGGTGTACATTTGCAGAAATAGAATGACAAATCATAGTAAAAAGAAATTCAAACCATTCTCAGGAACACATGGACATATAGCCCATAAAAAAGCACAATTTCAAACCAAGAGGGATATAGTTTACCTAATGCCTGCAGTGCAATGAAGAGAAAAGCAATACCCAGCCTCATCATTTATACTAAAATATATTCAATCTGGCACAACTATTTAAGTGTTATTAAGCTACAAATTCGCAACATGAATGAATGTTTACATAAAAGTATAGGAAAACTTGTTTTTATGCAAGGACAAAAGCCAGAACTAAGGATAAATAGCGTGATTGTATAAACATGTATAGCTTCTTATATCACGTAAGTGTAGAAAGATATATATTTAAATAAGAAAAAATCTGATGAGATACACTTCTAACATTTATGACAAATTGTTGATATCTAGAATATGATTAGGTAATGTCAAAATTTCTTACATGTAGTAATCTTATATACTTTTTCGCCTAGAGTAGTAGACTAGATTGGTGATTTATTTCTGAGTTGATTTGATTTCTCCAATGGAGAATAACTGTATTCAACTTTCATTGCAAACCTCATCATGACAGTAATTAATATATTGGAAGTGCATCGTTGAGCTAGCTTGTCAAAAAAAATTAATTACCTTGAAGTATTTCATGTAATAATGGGCGGGAGGGTGTGGGAAACATTTTATGACTCATAGAAAGGCAAGAGCAGCAAAGGGTAGAAAACTCAAAGGAAATCAAGTGTGCTACAGTTAAATAATACTTGAGCACTCAATAGTATTTATTTAATTGAATTTAATTAAATTCAAATATGATGACTTCCTTGTTTGAAAGCTCAGAAAATATTAACTATGTACAATTTTAATTTTAATAATTATAACAAGCATGTGTAAAATAAATGTTTTGGAAGGTAAAAATGGCTCCAAAAAATTGCATTGGTAATCCTACCTTATGAGAAATTCAAGAATTTTTTTTCCATGTCTTTGCAATAATAATAGTAATGTTTGTCAAATATCCATCCTGAGGTTATCTCTGACTTATCCAAAAATAAACTTTGGTTATTAATTATGACTAAAACAAAAATTCTATTAATTATATAGTTATATGATAAATTTTAAGCTAATTACATTTCTTTGAAATAAGTTTGCCATTTTAATTCTGATTATTTAATTAGTTTAAAGGATAAAAACACATAATATTGAATATTTCAAGGACACAGATTACCCGATTGTATTTTACAGTCAATACCCTCCTCCTAGAATCAACTCCTCTTCCATCTTCTCTCAGCATAGATTATAGCTATGATTTCTTGTATTTTGCACATACATTGAATCACACATTATTTTAATATGGTTTCCTTTTGTAATTTTTATTAATATGTCTGTTAAATTTATCTCTGTGATTGCATATACGGGTACTTTTCTATTGTAAAACATTCCATTATTTTAATATACTACAATTAATTTATTCCACTTATACTCATGAACATTTTGGTTAGTTCTAACTTTTGGCAACTGTAAGTAGTTTTGTTTATTTTATTTGTTTGTTTCTACTTTTTAATTTTTTGTACATATGCACCCCTTTGCCTTATATATCTATTTATATAGAAATAGAATTGCTGGGATGTGAAACAGAAGAGGTGTTATTTTTGTTAATAATGAGACACTGCTTTAATACAGTCAAGCATCCCAAGGTGATTTTAAATCATTCATTCTCATGGAAAATGTTTAAAGCTAACTCATTTTCAGTGAAACTGGAAATTTTTAGTTCTTTAATTTTCTCTGCTCCTCCAGGTTTCTAGTGGTAACTCACTGAGGTTTTCATCTGCATGGCCATGATATGTGATGAGGTAGAGAAAAATGTTCTTATGCTTCTTGTCTATCTGGTTATCTTTTACAAAGTGCTTATTCACTTTTTGCCATTTCTTGCAGTTGATTTTTTTTCTTTGATTTTTTTTCTCCTTTGTAGAGTTTAATTATACATTCCAGCTGTGAATTGTGTATCAGAAATGTACTCTTAAAAAAAAAAAAAGAAATGTACTCTTTAACAGATATGATGATTGTCCTCTCTCTTTGTGACTTTCCTTGTTTACCCTCTATATGATGTTTTTGAACAACATAAATTCTTCATTTTAATTAAGTTCAGTTAGTTCATCAAGTTAAGTTAGATACTTTGTTGAATCTTGTTTAAGAAATCTTCACCTATGACAAAGTCATATAAAATTCTAGGATTTATATATTCTCCCCTCCTCAAAATGGAAAGACCATCTAGGTCCAGTGTTTTCCAACTCCTGACAGAAGGCAACAGAGACAACGCAATCATTTCACTACTTTTCATTCCATCCCAGGATCAGATCTGAGTCCTTCTGACCTTATGGGAGCCTGGGCTGCCTGACACCATGGCAAGAGGAATTAAATTAGGAGCTCTACTAACAAGAGCAGTCAGGAAAGACCCTCTGCTTCCCTTCTTATTGAAACATGCAAAGGCAGGTGGGCCAAGAAGGCAGCAGAGACCAGCCTCAGAGAATGGCCTGTGCTAGAAGGCCTCCTTGTTCCTGCCACTCTGACTCTCTCCTCTTCTGCTCAGGACATACCATCAAGGTGTGTGTGTGTGTGTGTGTGTGTGTGTGTGAGTGGATGAACCTGGAAGAAATTCCACCATTGCCATCCCCTGCTTAGAAACATGTTGTCACCCAGCCCAGGCAAACCTCCATTGCCCGCTCAGGCAGCATCAGCAGGGATAATGGGAACTACATGGCACCAGGTAAGCCAAGTAGACCAGAACAGCATTGTGAAAAATTCTGAAACCACAGCCCCTAAACTCAACCAAGAGTTACATGCTGAATCTAAACAGGGTGACTATCTGCTAAGATGAAATGTTTAACTAGAACTGAGGGACTCTTAACATAATAGACCAGGTATCTAAGATGTAATTTTTAAAAATCATGTCATAAAAAGAAAATAAAAATCACACTTGAATAAGAAAAGACAATCAACTGACCCCAATATCGTGATGAATCAGATGTTTCATTTTTTGACAAGGATTTTTTAAAGCAAGTTCTGAACAGACTTTAGAAAACTGACATGGTAAGTAAAATATCGATGAGAAATTCTCGAATTTCTCACAAATATTTATTTTATTTAATCACTAAAACCTAAACTATGCCTATATATATATATATATAAATTATTATCTATCTACCACGAACAGTGAATGTTATAAATTACTATTTTCCTTGTTATAAAACTAAAAATAGAAAGTTAAATTTATATTATTTCTGGAATAATTTGGTCCATAAACTTTAGTAATGCAAATACATTGCATGAAAAGTTTGAGTGTTACAATTTAATTTTTGTTTTCGTGTATAAGAAAATTAAATTGAAAGAAAATTCTATAAGTTTTGATATCCTTAATTAGTATTTACTAACAGATTAAATAAATTCTTCACATTAGGAAAATGCCTTATTTTTTTTGGTAAAGCACAATGTGTGTCCTTGAATGTGTTTTCAATGCATAGAGGCTATTTTTACTGATTATTTTTGCATTTAATTTCATGTACTTATGCAAACATTTAGGTATGCTATCTCATTTTTCTTAACTGCTACATTAATCCTAGTTAATCCTAAAATATAACACAGGTCTTTTCCCATGGGTTTATTAACATGCCAAGTTTGGTATATAGCCTTGTATTTTTAACACCTACTGCTTTCATACTTTCTTATTCTTATTTAATACATACAGCTCTAAGTTCTCATACAAACTCCAGATATATTTTCTGGTTTCCACTTTTTCCCCACAAAAATCTCTCCTTTTGCCACAGTTGTTGTTGTTTTTTTTTGTCTTCATAGAGTCAACATATATGAGGTTGTTAACCTATATAGGTTATATACCTATATAGGTAACTACATGCTCAAGATTATATAGTATAGTGGCTGTAAATGTGGGCTCTTAAAGTGGCTAGACTCCCTGCACTGAAATCTCAGTTTCATCTCTATGATATTTGGCAAGTTTATCAACTCCCTCGGTTTCATTATCTATTTAAAAAAAGGGCATTGATATGCCTGCCTTGGAGACAAACTAGGTAAAGAATTGGGTCAGTGTCTAATAAATAGTGGGTGATCAATACACAGTGAACTTTTGAATAGCATGAGTTTGAACTGTGTGGGCTCACTTGTGTGCAATTTTCTTTTCAATATACAGTGCCACATGATCTGTGGTGGGCTGAATCTGTGGATACAGAACCACAGATGTGTAGAACTGACTATGGGACTTGAGCATCTGCTGTTTTGGGTACCAGATGTTATTCAAAGGTCAACTGTATCAGTAAGTATTTTTCTTCAGAATTAACTGGTATTTCCACAGCTGTAGTATATCAGTCTGGAATGATAATCAACACTTTGGCTTTTTTCATGGCTGACTCATTTCCAATTCAAAATATCTATATAAAATTATTATTCTGGCCAACCCCTCCTGTAGACTTGAAATTTCTGTCATTTAGACATACATATGATTAGAGTTTTAGAATTATGATTTGACTAATCATACTGATTTGAACCACATCCCCATTCAGTCAGAAAGTCTTGACAGTCATATTTTATAATATTCTTATTTTTCACTCCATTAAAAGAAAATAGTGATCATTCCTTGACTAAATATATCCTTAACATATGTGAATAACCTGTCCCAGTTTTATATACACACAGAAAAAAATCACATAATTCCCATCAACCAAAGTTATCCACTAATAATATGGCCAAGTGGAGTTGTATTAACTTGAATTCATTAAAACATGTATTTTTCACTTTGTTTCCAAAAATATTTGTAAACTGCTCATAAAACTTACTGTATCGGGTCACTTTTCCCTTGCAAGTAATTGTAGAACTACTCTATATAATATAGATATTAAAGAATATATTTAAATTAACTATAACCAGATAAAATTGAATAACTATTCTCAGTTTCACTAGCTATATTTTAAATGATCAAGAGACACATGCAACTATATTTTACTATTTTGGAGAGCATAGGTATAGAAGTTTTTGTTTTTTTCATAAAATGTTCCATTCATTTGTATGATGTTTGTGAGAGAAAAACAGGTCTCAGCCAGGAGAATTACATGCCTTACCAGCCACCAACTGGAGTCTATGGTGACTCTGTGGGTACACGGATCAAAAATATGTGGGTGTTTAAGGGAATAGCAAATTTTGTGTTTGTACATTTTAAAACTCTTAATAATGCTTTAAATAAAAACATTTGATGAATGCTTAATCTTTTTGTAACAGAAAACTAAAAGTGTAAATAATACAATTATTACTATGTTATTAGATTTACAGAATTGGATTTAAAATGTTTCAAAAATATAGTGCTGGATAAACTAAAAGCTTTAAAATTTAGTAATGATTATTAAACGCCTTTAATTTATGTTTCAAAACAGGATTACATGGTAGTATATGAGGAGATGATCAACAGTGGAAAATGATATCAGGATCCAGCGTATCAGTTGTTGGAAAGTTTAATGAGTCAATCATTTAAAACAGATGCTAAAATAGCAGACATAATCTTGTTTGCATTAATGCAGTGCAAACAACATCACAGAAAATAATCACTTAACAGCAATCCATGTGATGTAAATCAACCCCAAGAGGAATTTGCACATTAATAAGAAACATACTATTTGTCTTTAAAGCACTGAACTTCACATAGTTCAGAGTTCATAATAAATACTTCACAAAATGTTTGAACTTCAATCCTAAAGAACATTTAGAAGGTAATAGTGCAAATTAAAGAGATGAGAAATGCACATCACATGGACACTCAAAATAACTGCATGCTTACAAGGCATGGTTCTAGATGGGTGAGAAAATTATTTAAATATTTAGCTGCCATCCCTCCCACCCTCCTTCCTTCCTCTTGCTAATATTATTTGGTTAATAACAACCATGAAACTAGGTATAACCTGTGAGAAGGAGAATGGATTTACCTTGCGTGCATGCGTGCTCAGTCGCTCAGATAAGTTCCACTCTTCGCGACCTTGTGGACTATAGCCCGCCAGACTCCTCTGTAATGGGTGTTCCCAGACAGAAACACAGAGTGGGTTATCATTTCCTCCTCCAGGGGGTCTTGCTGACCCAGGGATTGAACCCAGTCTCCTGAGTCTCCATTTCCTGCATTGGCAGGAGGATCCTTTACTTCTGAGCCACCTGGGAACCCTATGTTTTCAAAGCTAGGAATATTTCGATCATAAATGAGGAAGAGTAAGTAATAATGGACCAAGCAGCCTGTTTGTCTCGGTTGCAATGTCTTTTCAGTGTACATCTTTTGGGAGGCATTTAAAGGCCTCAGATATAACCTTATGTTAACATCGTATAGTTTGGTAAAACTTTGACTGCTAGCGACATGTGTTTAGCAGCTCAGTCGTGTCCTACTCTTCGTGACCCTATGAACTGTAGCCTGCCAGGCACCTCTGTCCATGGGAATTCTCCAGACAAGAATACTGGATTGGCTAGGCTTTCCCTCCTCCAGGGTATCTTCACAACTCAGGGATCGAACCCAGGTCTCTCACATTGCAGACAGATTCTGCAATCTGTCTGAGCCACCAGGAAAGCCTGCTAGTGACATATCAAAATGTAATTTTAATTCATAGTTTACATTTTGTTTATTCTTCATAAAACATAATTTTTGCATAATTTGATAGGAATTTTGTTTTCTCTGATTACTTTGTAATATGTGTAAAACCATTCTAAAGTGTACTTTTTCAAAGTTTGTTCTTCATTTTTCCGACCCAGAGTTGGGATCTTCCCAACTCAGGGATCTAACACAGGTCTCCAGATTCTTTGCCATCTGAGCTACCAGGGACTGGTGTTTGTTTAAATTATTAATATTTTAATTATTGTTTAAATTGTTAATAATGCTGCCTTAATTTTAATGACTTAGACTCCAAAACTGGAAATAAGAATTCCACTGTTGATTTTATGTAATATATTTAAGGGCGCCTGGCGGCAGCCGCCTCCGTCTACGGCCATACCACCCTGAACGCGCCCGATCTCGTCTGATTTTATGTAATATATTTTATATTGCATGCATTTTGTACTTTGCAATCTTGTTTTTTTGCCAAAATTAATATTTTTTTCTAAATAGCTCTGTTGACTATTCTTTAAAAATAAGCAAGAGACTTTGGGAAGTCTTTTTTTTTAGAGGGGTAGGGTTATTAAGGTAGGTGGTTGGACATGAGATACATTTGATACTTGATGTGAATTGGAGTTGAACCTTAATAAAACCTTTTCCCAACCCAGGTGTCTGGTTCATGCCATATTAAAGGATATCTATGCTAAGAGAAAGCACAAGTTATTATATGTTATTGTAAGTGAGTCATGCTTTTTTTTAATTTTTTTAATACATGAGTCAAGAATTACAGTGCTTCATTTCTAAAATGTTTTTCAGTAGTCAATTCAATATATGACCTCTTCGTTTATGTGTGTTTTCTAATTCTTTGTTTTCACTATAAATGTTGATGCTACATTATTTGGTATATCTTTAATGTCAATTTGATCCTTTAGCATTTTAAAGAATTATGTTAATAACATCAACCCTATGGACTGTAGCCCACTAGGCTCCTTTGTCCCTGGGATTCTCTAGCAAGAATACTGGTGTTGGTTGCCTTGCTCTCCTGCCAGGGATAGTCCCAACCCAGGAAACTTACCTACTGCTGTTATGTCTCCTTCTTTGACAGGCGGGTTCTTTAACACTAGTGCCACCTGGGAAGCCCTTAATAATTTATAGTTATATTTAAACATCTCTGATAGAAAATTATAATTCTTAATAATTGATTTTTTGTTAACCTTTGCATGCATATATATATAGATATAGATATAGATATTTTATTTCCTCTTTTCTTTAGTCTTACTAAAAGCCTCTATTTTAGATCTGTTTCTTTTTTATAACTTAAACTTGTATTTTATTTTGTTGTCAAATCACATAGTGATTTTTCTTTAAAAATGTGAGGTTAGTCCACACACCGATATATAACTATGATAGATATTTGTAATACTATTTCTGTGTCTCATATTATTATTAATTTATTTTATAATGTCTAGCCTGTATGTTCTTTAAATATTTTACATTTTATTTTCTTTCCTTATGTAATTTTATTATAGATTTAAAATTAGAAAGTTTGCATTATAAACTAACTATATTTTATTAGAAATAGTCTCTAAGCTTTGAACATAAATTAAATTTATATATTTCCTCTCTCTTGATTTATTTAATTGTATGATTATTCTTAGTTTTATCTTCATATCCTTAGGTAAAATTAAAACTCTTTTTGATTCCTTACTTTTAAATAGCCATTTATTGAGGTGCAACATACATGCTTAAAAATATACAAAGCATAAATATGCAGCAAGTATACACATTCATGTAACTGTCACTTGGAATCATTGCATCTCCAACTATTTTTAATGTAATATGTTGGAATGATCGTTAGTAAGAGTTTGCTATGGTGATGTTAAAAGGAGCAGTGTGAAACACACTTGAAGTCAAGATTGAAAACATTTTCTTTTGCATTAATTTCTCTATCAACCAGCAGTGCAGGGTTCCTAGACTCTGCTCAGAGGCTTGCTTCTCCATTAGAATCTGGCCTTGCCTATGAATGCTTGAACAAGCATGAGATAGAAGATAATTATTTATTTTAAAAATAAAATACCCTAGAATATGCTTCTATGCTATCTTAAAATCAAAAAAGATATAACTGATAACTTTGGAAAGGTAATCTGAGTCTGTGTTCAGGTATGATTAAGAGAAAATTATGCCTTCTCAATACCACTCTGCTTGATATTATAGTCAGGAATCATTTTAATATATTAATTCTATTCTGCATAGTAAAATTATGAATAAGTATTAAATCATCTAGAATAACTTCAGAAGATATACAATAACTTTCTGACCTCAAAGCTCTCTTTGGAAACAGGCTGTGCTTAAAAATGAAAATGAAAAGCAATAAGTAAAAAGTTTTTCACAAAACGCCCACATTACTATGTAACAGAAGAGAGAATAAAAATAACGTGTCTATCACCACATCCATAAATAAGTTGGGAAAAGCACATATAATTTAATGAAATTGTTTCTCTCTTTATAAAATTAATTCATTAACTCTTCTTAAGATAATTTTGATTTTTTTGGTTTCTCTTATCTTTGTTTTTGTTCAGTGGCTAAGTCCTGTCTGACTCTTTGTGACCCCATGGACTACAGCATGCCAGGTTTCCCTGTCCCTCACTATTTCCTGGGATTCTCCCAAGTTCATATCCATTTAATCAGTGATTCTATACAACCATGTCATCCTCTGCTGCCCTCTTCTCCTTTTGCCTTCAATCTTTTCCAGCTTCAGGGTCTTTTCCAATGAGTTTGCTGTTTGCGTTAGGTAGCCAAAGTATTGGAGCTTCAGCATTAGTCCTTCCAATGAGTATTCAGGAAACATTAAGGAAAAAAACAACAACAAAAAATATACTCTTACCTTGTGCATGGGCTAAATCATGGCAGTCGTGTCCAACTCTTTGCAACTCTATGGACTGTAGTCTGCCAGGCTCCTCCCTCTGTCCATGGGATTTTCCAGGCAAAAATACTGAAATGGGTTGTCATGCCCTCCTTCAGGGAGTCTTCCTGACCCATGGATGGCACCTTCACCTCATGTCTTTTGCATTGGAAGACAGGTTCTTTACCACTAGCGCCACCTGGTTTATCTTATTATCTAGTTAACATAATAATTTCACCCAGAATTGACTCATTGAATATTAGTTGGTTTAGGTGTGTTCAAAATTTACACTAAGTGTGTAAGAAGCAGATTTTAAAATATTTGTTGAAATGAATGCATCTTTTACTCAATTTCAGTCAAAAATATACTGGTATTGACATTTAAAAAGTGAAAGTGAAGTCACTCAGTCATGTCCGACTCTTTGTGACCCCACAGACTGTAGCCTACCAGGCTCCTCCCTCCACATGATTTTCAAGGCAAGAGCACTGACTGCTGCTGCTGCTAAGTCGCTTCAGACTCTGTGCGACCCCATAGACAGCAGCCCACCAGGCTCCCCCATCCCTGAGATTCTCCAGGCAAGAACACTGGAGTGGGTTGCCATTTCCTTCTCCAGGGGATCTTCCCAACCCAGGGATCAACTCTGGGTCTCCCGGGTTGTAGGCAGACGCCTTTACCGTCGAGGCCACCAGGGAAATCGCTAGTGGTTAGCATCTCAAAGGGCCTCTCTGGTGGCTCACTGGTAAAGGATCTGCCTGCCAACAGGAGACATTGGTTTGATCCCTGTATTGGGAAGATCCTGATGGCAAAGGAAATAGCAACCCACTCCAGTATTCTTGCCAGGGAAATCTCATGGACAAAGGAGGCTAACCGGCTGCAGTCCATGCTGTTACAAAAGACTTAACGACTAATCAACACCACCAAATCATCTAATTGTTTTCTTTCACTCCCTAGATTCTAATGCCAATGCAAGCCATAGATAATTTCCTTACCAATGATTGTATCTGACACAGAAAAGTTTTCACATATTTTGGCATGAATTAAAATGTAGACATGAGATTATCCAAATTAATCAATTTCTGATTATCCATGATGAAGAGGTTGTTGTTTAGTTGCTCAGTGGTGTCTAACTCTTGTGACCCAATGGGCTGCCACTTTCCAGGTTCCTCTGTCCAGAGACTATTCCAGGCAATACTGGAGGGGATTGTCGTTTCCTTCTCTGGGGATCTTCCCAACCCAGGGATCAAATCTGAGTCTCCTGTTTGACAGGCAGATTCTTTAACACTGAACCATGAGGGAAGCCCTGATGAAGATTTAGAATTGAGGATTTTCTCCAAACAACCATTCTTTACTATTTGAATGATCAATTATCTCTGCCCCATTACTCTTCATGAGCTGACTTCCCTCCACTCTCTATGTGCATCAATTACAACTACAAATACTCCCACATTAAACTTTTCCTTTATGTGCTGATGTGTTCTTATAATAATATGAATAATCAAGAGTTGACTGGCAGCATAAAGTGAACTTGACAATTTATTCAAGAATATCAAGTTAATGTATTTAATCCATTAGAGGAAAAAATCTTACTTCATTCTTTTGAAGTACATTCTTTCAAACTCTTTCCAGTATTAATCTATGTCTTCATGATAAATTACATCAAAGATGGCTTCATTTGGTAATCTTCCCTCTAATAGTAAAACTGCTTCTTTTTTGTAAAATCAGTGACTCTGTTGCAGTAATTATATAATTTTCTATGTTTCTATATTTTAAACCAAACTAATACAGGAAACCACTCTTCAATTACTGCCCTCTAAAATATGAACTGGTTAACAAATCAAAAAACTTGGTCTTTTTTGTCAGTATCTTATTATATCGTATTATTTAATAATCACATATATTTTTATTATAACTGAATCATATATCTTATTGTTTCTGCTTAAATCATTTTTCCCATGAAGGGAAATAAGTAGTGCCTGTGATACTTCAATGAATAAGACAAAGACCCTGATCACAGAAAGCTTACATTTATGTATAGAATTATTGTCAGAAATATTCTGCAAAGAAAATATAAAACAGTGTAAAAAGGAAGTGTGGTGGTTGTTTATTCATGTAGTCTGATGAAGTCAGTACTTTCTGATGATATGAGGAATGAGTGTAACCTGAATGAAATAAGAACAAGAACCATATGGTATCAGAAGAGAAAGAGTTAGAGATTGCTTTAAAAGTGATTAAAAATTAAAAAAAAAAAGATTGGAGCCCAAAGTAAAAACTCAGTATGCTTTAGAAGAACTTGCATCGGCCCACATCTCTGCATATGCAATTGAATGCTAGAAAGGAAGTGTGTAAATAAGGAGGATGAGATCAATTCCAGAAAGCTCTTAAATTCTGGCTGAAATTTCTCCTACTTTGGTAAAACCCAGGTACTTTTTTTTACATTGATGCAGTTATCTCTGGGAGTTTAAATCAATTTTAACTTGTAGTCTATTTTGTTTTGGCTTTAATCATTCATTTGTTTCCTTTATTTACTTAGTGATTTGTGTTTCCCTTTTGTTGATCTGTGTATGTTTTCTTTACTGAGCTCGGACAGTTAAGCCCATTGCCTAAGAATACATTCATATCACGTTTGCCATGGACTCTCTAACTCTGGTATGGTTAGCTCAAAATGAATTCCCAGATGTTAAATAATGTTCAGGGGATTTAGAACTTATTGATTTCTAGCCAACTGGATTTCACAAATGCCAATTAAGATAGATAGATATATTGCTGCATTTCAGAACTCTTGAAAGTTTTTCAAAAGGAGAGGGAATTTGAAAATTAGTGCAGAGGAGGCAACACACCACTGTCTATTGCAAATTGGTCCTTATTTGTCATTCTGCCATGTGAAAAGGTGATAGAGAGACTCCTAGATTGCCCTGAGTTCATGATTCAGTTGATTCACATAAGACCTTGATAGCTGGGCTCTCAGGATGCATTGCATACATCCTTGCATTCAGTTTCTGTAGAAATATGTCCGTTTTAACTGTCTAAAAAACTTTGCCCAAATTTCACTGTCTTTGAGAGGTTTTTTTTAAAAATAATTTGTATAGCTGTTGCTATCTTTTCACTGAGGCCCAACTTTCTTCTCTGATTTTCCTAGGTTTTGTTGCTATTTGTTTGTTTGTTTTCAAATTCACTTTAGGGAAAAGAGCAGGATTAGATATGCTTTAATGATATCTTCATCTGAATATTTTCCTCATTTTTAACTACTGAAAATATTGATATGAAAATATCTGAGTTTTTGATATCAACATAATTAGCTTTGGCTCAATTCATATATATGCTAATACTCTTTTTCCACTGTTGACATTGACTGATTGTTTATCAACACATGAAGTTATACCACAGACAAATATGGATAAATGAAGAGAACACTTCAATTAGTGTCATTTTCTTGAGCATGTCAAATATATATTTTCCGTTATTGCCTAAAGAATGCCATGGTACCTGTTCTCTGCCAACCATCCTCTCCAACAATGATTATTCTCTGCCATAGTTACACAGTGATTCACCTTCAATATCAAATAAGCTATTACAGAAAAGAAGAAAATTTCACTTTGGGAATCTACTTTGACATTAACCCAGAGAAAACAAATCCATGTAGTCTGTTTTCTGGGGTGGGCTTCAACTTCTCAGTATAAGGTGGGCTGAAAAGAAGATACATGAATGTAAACACATTAAGTTCATTTCTCATTGGGAAATTGTCAAATGAAATATTAATGATTTAGCCTTTGGATGAAGCAAATTTTTTCTTTTTTCCTTACTAAATGCTTTAGGCAAATGTATATACTAATGGAAGAGAATTATAACTAGCTTCTAGTACTCGTGTCTAAAATGATTGATCAAGCTAGACTATAGCATATAATTGCCTTACAACTTTTCACTGTACTTTAAAGCATAAAAACAGTATTTTTCACTTTCTTAGTTATATATCATCTTTATAATCTTCTCACCTCATTTAAGTTTGTTAGACCACAAACATTAATTATAAATATTATATATGTCATTACTTACTGACAATAAAAATACAAATGAGTCTTACTACCTGGATTCACTGAGCTCATACTATAGTGAGAGAAATAAAAAAAATTTAATAAAATGCCATGAGTGAAATGACAGATATCTTAATTGCTTCTTCAGAATGATTGAGATAAAATCGTACATTCTTAGTACAGTGTTAGTTATTGTTGTTCAGTTGCTGAGTCCTGTCTGACTCTTTGCAACCACATGGACTCCAGCATGCCAGGTTTCTCTGTCCTTCACTATCTCCCAAAGTTTGTTCAAATTCATGTCCATTGAGTCGGTGATGTTATCTAACCATCTCCTCTGTTCATGGAGCTTTCCAGGCAAGAATACTGGAGCAGTTTTCCCTTTCCTTCACCAGGGGATCTTCCCAACCCAGGGACTGAAACCACGTCTCAATGCATTGACAGGCAGATTCTTTACCAGCATGCCACCTGGGAAACCCTGTGTTAGTTATTACTGTATTCTTAAACTTAAACAAGCAATTAGAAATTTCAATAATGTACAATGGCACATTTTACACATCTTATTTTAAAACCCAATTTCTTCTATTCTCTTTTAAAGACCCCCAAATTAGTAAACAGAAGCGTTAATTGAGGCAGTTATTCAGAGTGTGCCTTAATTGTCATAGCTTACACCTATGTAGATAAGGCAAGGCATAAATACTATAATTACTACTTACTTAAAGTACAAGGACAAAAATTCAAAGATCTGAAACTAATTTATGCTTCACACAGCACATCTTGAATATAAAGCAAAATGATGCTGCTGAACTTGCGGAACTGTTGTCAATCATTTGTTTCAACCTTGGTTTTAATACTCGGTATTCATGGACTTTAAGGATGAATCAAAAACCCTTCCTGTGAGTTTTTAATGAGAGAAAAAAATTACATTCCCCCAGACAGAAAGCCCCAGAGAACTGGAGTCAGCAGGGGAGGTGGTGCATACAATTCCAACCTCTCAGCCATAGAAGCACCTGGGGCAACAAGCAGCAGTGGCTGTGGGGTTTGAGTTGAAGAAATGTGGCCACATGACCCTGTCTTCCTTTGCATTTTCCTTTCCCTGCAGTAGAGCCTGGGCATAGGAAATTCCAGAGGTGATAGGAGGGCCCACAATCTCAGTACCCCAGGTGACAAAGTCAGAGACCTTGACATCAGTAAGATACCAAACCCCTGGAGGTGAAAGAAGTTGAAAAGCAGACTGGAGCCACATGTTTGACAGAGATGATGGAGGGAGGAATCAGTTCAGTTTAGTTGCTCAGTCATGTTCGACTCTTTGTGACGCCATGAATTGCAGCACACCAGGACTCCCTGTCCATCACCAGCTCCCAGAATTTACCCAAACTCAAGTCCATCAAGTCGGTGATGCCATCCAGCCATCTCATCCTCTGTCGTCCCCTTCTCCTCCTGTTCCCAATCCTTCCTAGCATTAGGGTCTTTCCCAATGAGTCAACTCTTCACATGAGGTGGCCAAAATATTGGAGTTTCAGCTTCAACATCAGTCCTTCCAATGAACACCCAGAACTGATCTCCCTTAGGATGGACTGGTTGGATCTCCTTGCAGTCCAAGGGACTCTCAAGAGTCTTCTCCAACACCACAGTTCAAAAGCATCAATTCTTATACACTCAGCCTTTTTCACTGTCTAAATCTCAGATCAATACATGACTACTGGGAAAACTATATAGCCTTGACTAGATGGACCTGTGTTGGCAAAGTAATGTCTTTGCTTTTTAATATGCTATCTAGGCTGGTCAAATCTTTCCTTCCAAGGAGTAAGCATCTTTTAATTTCAGGGCTGCAGTCACCATCTGCAGTGATTTTGGAGCCCAAGAAAATAGTCTCTCAAGTTTCCATTGTTTCCCCATCTATTTACCATGAAGTGATGGGACTGGGTGCCATGATCTTAGTTATTTGAATGTTGAGTTTTGAGCCAGGTTTTTCACTCTCCTCTTTCACCTTCATCAAGAGGCTCTTTTGTTCCTCTTCACTTTCTGCCATAAGGGTGGTATATCTGCATATCTGAGGTTATTAATAAATTTCCTGGCAATCTTGATTCCAGCTTGTCTCATCCAGACCAGCATTTCACATGATGTGCTCTGCATATAAGTTAATAAGCAAGGTGACAATATACAACCTTGATGTACTTCTATCCCAGTTTTGAAGCAGTCCATTGTTTCATGTCCAGTACTAACTATTGCTTCTTGACTGGCATACAAGATTCTCAGGAGGCAGATAAAGTGGTCTAGTATTCCTATCTCTTTAAGAATTTTCACAGTTTGTTGTCATCCACACAGTCAAAGGCTGTAGGGTTGTAAATGAAATATAAGTATATGTTCTTCTCAAATTCTCTTGCTTTTTCTATGATCCAATGGATGTTGGCAATTTGATCTCTGGTTCCTCCACCTTTTCTAAATAAAAGCTTGAACATCTGGAAGTTCACAGTTCATGTACTGCTGAAGCCTGGATTGGAGAATTATCAGCATTACTTTGCTAGCATGTGAAATGAGTTCAACTGTGTGGTAGTTTGAACATTCTTTGGATTGGATTTCTTTGAGAGTGGAATGAAAGCTGACCTTTTTGAGTCCTGTGGCCATTGCTGAGCTTTCCAAATTTGCTGTTATATTGAGTGCAGCACTTTAACAGCATCATCTTTTAGGACTTGAAATACCTCAGCTGGAATTCCATCACTTCTGCTAGCCTTGTCCTTGGTGATGCTTCCTAAGGCCCACTTGAATGCACTCCAAGATGTCTGGCTCTAGGTGAATCATCACACCATCATGGTTATCTGGGTCATGAAGATCTTTTTTATATAATTCTTCTGTGTATTCTTCCCATGTCTTATTAATTCCCTATAATACAGCTATATTTTTAAGATATTAAGAATCCATTTTGTAAGAATATTAATGTTTTACATGGTTATGAACAATATATTTTCCCATGTGTTTCATTTATCATTTTTAATATATATATATATATATAATTTAATGTTTTATGTCTGAGCTTTTTCTTTGTTTTTCTTTTATGTTTACAAAGATGATATTGATTTTCTATGTCTGCAAAACAGATTTTTCTCAAAATTCCATGTATTATTAACAGAAACATTTTTTATCTCATACTTTCTAGAGTCAGAATCTTAAACATGACTTAGCTTAATCCTATGGCCTGTTTTTTCTCACAAAACTGAAGTTAAAGTTATCAGCCACAATTGCAAGCATCTCATGGATCAACTTGGAGAAGATTTCCAAGATCATCCAAATGACCATTGGCAGTCCCTCATACAGTGTTAGACTGAGCACCTCAGTTTCTCACTGGCTGAAGCCCTTACCACCTATGAGCTGATTTCCAACAGAGCAGATATATAAGGGGACAAAATTGGGCCAGAGATGGCAACTGATATAAGCCAGTATTTTGATAAATTGATGTCTCATCAGTTTCATTTATTATTTTGCTTTGAAGCAGTGCAAAGTACAGCACACATTCAAGAAGAAAGGGTTTCACACCCCCATCCCAGTCAGCAAAGATAATTGGAAGATATTTTAGACGCTGTCACACAGACCTTTCACAGTTCAGTCCAGTTCAGTCGCTTAGTCATGTCCAACTCTTTGTGACCCCATGAACTGCAGCACGCCAGGCCTCCCTGTCCATCACCAACTCCCGGAGTTTACCCAAACTCATGTCCATTGAGTCGGTGATGCCATGTAACCATCTCATCCTCTGTCATCCCCTTTTCCTCTTGCCTTCAATCTTTCCTAATATCAGGGTCTTTTCAAATGAGTCAGCTCTTCACATTAGGTGGCCAACATATTGGAACTTCAGCTTCAACATTAGTCTTTCCAAACAACACCCAGGACTGATTTCCCTTAGAATGGACTGGTTGGATCTCCTTGCAGTCTAAGGGACTCTCAAGAGTCTTCTCCAACACCACAGTTCAAAGCATCAATTCTTCAGTGCTTCAGCTTTCTTTATAGTCCAACTCTCACATCCTACATTCCTACTGGAAAAACCATAGCCTTGACTAGACGGACCTTTGTTGACAAAGTAATGTCTCTGCTTTTTAATATGCTGTCTAGGGTGGCCATAACCTTCCTTCCAAGGAGTAAATGTCTTTTAATTTCATGGCTGAAATCACCATCTGCAGTGATTTTGGAGCACCCAAAAATAAAGTAACCCACTGTTTCCAGTGTTTCCCCATCTATCTGCCATGAAGTGATGGGACCAGATGCCATGATCTTAGTTTTCTGAATGTTGAGCTTTAGGCCAACTGTTTCACTCTCCTCTTTCACTTTCATCAAGAGGCTCTTTAGTTCTTCTTCACTTTCTGCCATAAAGGTGGTGTCATCTGCATATCTGAAGTTATTGATATTTCTCCTGGCAATCTTGATTCTAGCTTGTGCTTCCTCCAGCCCAGCATTTCTCATGATGTACTCTGCATATAAGTTAAATAAGCTGGGTGACAATATACAGCCTTGACGTACTCCTTTTCCTATTTGGAACCAGTCTGTTGCTCCATGTCCAGTTCTAACTATTGCTTCCTGACCTGCATACAGGTTTCTCAAGAGGCAGGTCAGGTGGTCTGGTATTCCCATCTCTTGAAGAATTGTCCACAGTTTATAGTGATCCACACAGTCAAAGGCTTTGGCATAGTCATTAAAGCAGAAATAGATATTTTTCTGGAATTCTCTTGTTTTTTCTATGATCCAGCAGATGTTGGTGATTTGATCTCTGGTTCCTCTGCCTTTTCTTAAACCAGCTTGAATACCTGGAAGTTCACGGTTCACATATTGCTGAATCCTGGCTTGGAGAAGTTTGAACATTACTTTACTAGCGTGTGAAATGAGTGCAATTGTGAGGTAGTTTGAGCATTCTTTGGCATTGCCTTTCTTTGGGACTGAAATGAAAACTGATCTTTTCCAGTCCTGTGGCCACTGCTGAGTTTTCCAATTTATAAAAAAAATTTTATGTGTATGTATATAACATTATTTTTTGACTTTTGGTTTTTCTTAGCTTTTAAAATTTAACTTGTTTAATGTTTCTCATAAGATATTTTGATTTGCATATAAAATTTATATTTTATATGTATGTGTGTTTAGCCACTCAGTCATGCCCAATTCTTTGTGTCCCCATGCACTGTAGCCCACCAGGTTCCTCTGTCCCCAGGATTTCCCATGTCAGAATACTGGAATGAGTTGCCATTTCCTTCTCCAGGGAATCTTCCAGACCCAGGGATTGAACCTGCATTTCTTTCATTTCCTGCATTGGCAGTTGGGTTCTTTACTCACTGAGCCACCACCTGGGAAGCCCCTTTATATTTTATACATGTACTCAAATATATCAGTAATAGCTTTAATAATAACTGTCACAAAATAAAGTTTTTCTTATTAACTCAGTTTACTGTATGTTTTTTCTCCTATTTTGGTGTGCGCAGTGTTGTGTATTCTATTTTCAGACATTTATTTTCATGTGTTATTAAACTTATAAGTGGAATTATTAACACTGAGTAGATGGGTATTCATTCATGAATTTTGATTCACTGAAGTCTTTCAGGTGTAGTTTTCTCATGTCTCTCAAAGCTGTCTTATTAAAGTTTTGTAACTATTAAGGTCAGAATTATTCAAACTATGTAAAGGCCTAGAAAGGAGAATTTTTTTTAACTAAGCATAAATGTGAAAGCTAACATTTAACGTGATTATTTTACCAAAAGAAAATGATATAAATCTTGTCACACATAAAATATTCTCAAGTTAAGACTATGTGATAATCCTAATTTTTTAAATATATGAATGAAGAATAAAAGTATAAAAGCTGTTTTAAATAATGATTCCTTTAATTGTCATCACACTAATATAGATAATCTGAGTATTCATTTCTAATTGCCCACAGAAAGAAGGCATTATTTTAAACTATCAAAATTGGACCATTTTTTTCCTTTAAAATTTGAGACTATATTGGTATAAGAATATGTATCATTCCTCTGCTTTTATGAACTTTTTATGTCAGCTATTTGGTTTAAGACATAGATCCAAGAGAATATTTCCCCTTGACCTAAAAATAATAACTTTATTGAGTAATCTTAATAAATCATATTCTCGAAGTTTATTTTAAAAGCGACAAACAGTCCCACACCAACCATGACACTTAATTTCTAGTTTTTAAAAATAAATCTTACCATTTACATTAATTATTGAGTTCACTAAAAATGTTTTCATCTCTTATGATATATGTCATATGTCATGTAATAAAATATTCTTCTAACTTATGTAGCAGTAAAATCAGTTCAAGGCTTCAAGGCCATGAGAAATCATCTCATTAGCGTATAAGAATTAATAAAGTAAGTGTAGAGAATCAGGATCTGTAACATTTATCTTCTGGTTTACTTTAGTTCATCAGGAGACTTGGTATACTCACAAATCATGTATCTTTAATTTTCAAAATGGCACTCCAAAGGAAATTGGTGAGTAGATACATAGTGTATTTCATGAAGATTTCCATATATAGTTCTAGAAAAATTACTTCGGTCTTTTTGGATTACTCCTCCAATGAAGTATAAAAAAAAAAAGAAATAGAATTATTGTCTCTTGTCAATGATACCTCCTGAGACATTCTGTTATTTAGTAATAGTTTTGCAGACTTAACATTTTGGTGAACTTTTAGGTTAACAGAGAATTTTTCTCTTTTAAAGCTAATATTAAACTGTATTTTATTCTAGGCAAAGTCAAAAGACTTTCACCCAAAAGAAAAGGTGACATTTCCATTTTGTACAGTCTGCTAAAAATGCCACACAAGCTAGAGTTTTAATCCATGTCAGTGAGTTATGCACAGATTGATTTCAAATGTAGCATTTTATTGCTCTAGAAAGAAAAAAAAATAGCATTTCCTTCAAAATAAGATTAAATAGATATGTAATGGGATTTTAGTTATAGAGTTGAATTTTTACATGTATTTGTTGGTTATGTTGTATGAAATTTCCTTTCTGCATTTACTGTCTGACTTAAAATATCAGCTATAAACACCCTGAAGGGCAGGTGTGGAAATGGCAGACTGAGACTTAATTCCATCTGTGTAAAAGGTTAGTACCACATTGCAATGCTTAATATAACTTTAAAAATCCATAATTTAAACTCGCTTTCTAGGCTGTTTCCTCCTTAAATGTGACATAATAAAATATATCCTAGCAAGTTAAACATATAGAATGGGGCATCATCTTATTTTCATAAAATAATTAACCACATGCTGCATAGTTGTCATAATTACATAAGCTCAGAGTAAATCAGTGTAGTTTTATGTTAAATCCTCACAGTCAGTGCAAAAAAGTGGTTTTCCTATTATTAATTCTGTTTGTACAAAATAGATTTATCCCCGTAAGTCACTCCAAAAACATACAAATATTGAAAATGAGAGTGAAAGGTATAAAAATTCATTTCCTAGCTTAGGTCAGCTTTTCTTCAGATGGGAAGATTTCAAAAAATCCAACTGTATGTATTCTCACATTGTATAACACTTGGAGACAGACTTTTCATTGTTTCATATCTTCTATTTCAGAGATTCCTCCTGTCAATATGAAGGCAAGTTCATTAGAAATATGAAATTAACTCTTGTGCTCCCTCTATGTGATTTGTAATTCCAATTATATGAGTTAATTTCTCATTATTGATATTAATACCTTTAGCTGAAATATATTCTGTTAAGCTTCAGTTCAGATCCATTTAGTAGCAAAGCGGTGTCTGACTCTTTGTGACACCACAAATTGTAGCACTCCAGGCTTCCCTCTTCATCACCAACTCCCAGAGCTTGCTCAAACTCATGTCCATCAAGTTGGTGATGCCATCCAAGCATCTCTTCCTCTATTGTCCCATTCTCATCCCACCTTCAATCTTTCCCAGCATCAGAGTCTTTTCCAATGAGTCAGTTCTTCACATCAGGTGGCCAAAGTATTGGGGCTTCAGCTTCAGCGCCAGTCCTTATGAATATTCAGTACTGATTTCCTTTAGGATGGACTGATTTGATCTCCTTGCAGTCCAAGGGGCTCTCAAGAATCTGTTAAGCTTACTTGTGATAAATGTCCTTGAGATTTTGAGCCAGTTGGATTCTACCTATTCCTGCTTGTACAGAAAACAAGCAAACAAACAAATAAAAATAAATAAAATTATTTTCACTATCTTATTTTATATACTGTTTTGTTTTCTTCTCCCATCTTACCTCTCCATCATATATTTTCTTATCCATCCAGAAGTAAAGCAATTACTTCCAAATTGTTTCACCAGTTTTATAATATTTAAATCTTCACCCATTAAACATATTCATCTTTGAACAAAAAAATTTTTAAGTCACTTCCAGTAGCTTCATAGATGGTTGGAAATATTATTCTCTCATGTCAAAATTATCTTTGTACTTATATTAATTCCTCCTTTCTTATTTAAAATGTATGTAACATGATCCAAAAATTAAATTATTACAAATGCTACATTGGATGTAAATTGTGTACAATCTTGATGGTGATTGACTATTTTAGGACAGAAGGATGTGATTATATTATGATCTGTATTCTGTGGCAAAAGAATTGTAATCCATACACAAAATTGCTAAGTAATTAAATCTGTTCTATACTCAATATAACCACTCTCTTTTGAAATCAATTTAAATTTCAATTAATAAAAGAAGCAGTTCCCTTCAAGACAGTAGTTAAGGAAATTAAAACATATTTAATATACTAAGTAATATTTTAGAGATGAAAAATATCTTAAAAAGTGTTAATGGCAATGTTTTACATAATTAATAATGTTTAATTGCCAACATTAGCAACAAGTCCATTAACATAATATTTAAAATTTTGAGTAGTAATTTACTAATTGTCATTCTGGCAGAGTCCATCCCAGAGTTAACTTCTTAATAATAATAAAAGGCAATCAAAATAGTAGATGCTCTGTTGCCCTCTTTCACTCCCCTGCTATCACTCTCTCATCCTGTGAACTTCTGAGCACTGGCATCATATCCATGCTTTCTTGTTTGAGCGGCCAATGGCAAAGAGTGAATGACTATGAGCATTGTAGCATACTTCATAGTTTAATTTATTACATTTTACAATTGGCAAAATGCCAATAAATTGTTCCAAAGACTCTAATCTGAAATGATGCAATATGAATTTCCTGTTATTGATCGACACATTCAAATTTCCAAATAATATACTAGCACATCAAACTCTCAGTAATTAACAAACACTGTTGGATTTCATCATTATACTCAGGATCCAGTTACATTCTTATGTATGAGGAATCTCATAATAGCTAAGGATAAATCAGACCAAATCTACCAATAAATAAACAGCAAATACCCAGTAATGTGACCCAGACCTAAGTAAAGAGTGCAAACCTGGGAAAACAAAAATGGGTTGCCTGTGACATTGGCTTCTTAAAGTCGTGCCTCAGACAGGTGCTGTCACAAGAACAGACATAAGTAAGTTTCCCACTATACAA
The DNA here is from genome assembly GCA_007570785.1 of Antilocapra americana. Taxonomy (NCBI): domain Eukaryota; kingdom Metazoa; phylum Chordata; class Mammalia; order Artiodactyla; family Antilocapridae; genus Antilocapra; species Antilocapra americana. Next base: position 6,331,623 of record ML660211.1, on the reverse strand, counting down.
TAGTGAGTCCATAAACTAACCATATAATGATTGGGTCACTCATCCAAATTAGTGGTTGATGTGGCTGACTGAAGTGCTTCCCAAGTGGCTTAGCAATAAAGAATCTGCAATGCAAGTCACACATGAAACTTGGATTTGTTCCCTGAGTCAGGAAGATGCCCTGGAAGAGGGCATGGCAACCCATTTCAGTGTTCTTGCCTGGAAAATCCCATCAACAGAGAAGCCTGGTGGGCTACAGTCCATGGGCTTGCAAAGAGTGGGACAGGACTAAGCATAGCAGCATGTAACTGACTGTGTGCTTGTGGATTGGCTGGAGGGATATGTCCAACTCACATGGTCTTTACAAGTCTTCACATTTTAGAGCTAAGGTTGAAAGTGTAACCCCTATGTAAGACTTGCTTTTCTCATCACAAGTAAGTAACACGAGAGAATCAGCTAATTCATATGATGATAAAGGTTCTGTATTTTTTCTTTTTCTTTTTTTTAATTTTCTTTACTTTATTGTGTTGGTTTTGCCATACATTGACATGAATCCCCCATGGGTTTACATATGCTCCCCCTCCAGAACCCCACTCCCTCCTCCCTCCCGATTCCCTCCCCCTGGGACATCTCAGTGCACCAGCCTGGAGCATCAGCCCTGGGCTGGCGATTGATTTCACATATGATAATTAACATGTTTCAATGCCATTCTCCCATAACATCCCACCCTTGCCCTCTTCCACGGAGTCCACGAGTCTGTTCTATACATCTGCGTTTCTTTTGCTGTCTCGCATACAGGGTTCTCGTTACCATCTTTCTAAATTCCATAAATATGCGTTAGTATACTGTATTGTTGTTTTTCCTTCTGGCTTATTTCACTCTGGATAATAGGCTCCAGTTCCGTCCACCTGAGTATAACTGATTCAAATGAATTTTTTTTAATGCTGAGTAATATTCCATTGTGTATATGTACCACAGATGTCTTATCCATTCATCAGCTGATGGGCATCTAGGTTGCTTCCATGTCCTAGCTATTGTAAACAATGCAGCGATGAACATTGGGGTACACGTGTCTCTTTCAATTCTGGTTTCCTCGGTGTGTATGCCCAGCAGTGGGATTGCTGGGTCATATGGCAGTTCTATTTGCAGTTCTTTAAGGAATCTCCACACTGTTTTCCATAGTGGCTGTACTAGTTTGCATTCCCACCAACAGTGTAAGAGGGTTCCCTTTTCTCCACATCCTCTCCAGCATTTATTGCTTGTAGACTTTTGGATGGCAGCCATTCTGACTGGTGTAAAGTGGTACCTCATTGTGGTTTTGATTTGCATTTCTCTGATAATGAGTGATGTTGAGCATCTTTTCATGTGTTTGTTAGCCACTTTTATGTCTTCTTTGGAGAAATGTTTGTTTAGTTCTTTGGCCCATTTTTTGATTGGGTCGTTTATTTTTCTAGCATGGAGCTGCAGGAGTTGCTTGTATATTTTTGAGATTAATTGTTTGTCCATTGCTTCACTGGCTATTATTTTCTCCCATTCTGAAGGCTGTCTTTTCACCTTGCTTATAGTTTCCTTTGTTGTGCAGAAGCTTTTAATTTTAATTAGGTCCCATTTGTATGGAAATACAAAAAATCTCTTATAGCCAAAGCAATCTTGAGAAAGAAGAATGGAACTGGAGGAATCAACCTACCTGACTTTAGGCTATACTACAAATCCACAACCATTAAGACAGTATGGTACTGGCACAAAGACAGAAATATAGATCAATGGAACAGAATAGAAAGCCCAGAGATAAATCCATGCATCTATGGACACCTGTGACAAAGGAGGCAAGAATATACAATGGAGAAAAGACAATCTCTTTAACAAGTGGTGCTGGGAAAACTGGACAGCCACTTGTAAAAGAATGAAACTAGAACACTTTCTAACACCATACACAAAAATAAACTCAAAATGGATCAAAGATCTAATCATAAGACCAGAAACTATAAAACTCCTAGAGGATAACATAGGCAAAACACTCTCTGACATAAACCAAAGCAGGATCCTCTTGACCCACCTCCCAGAATATCGGAAAGGTTCTGTTTTGATAAAGGTTCTGTTTGGACAGTAGGGCTTCCCTCGTGGCTCATCTGGTAAAGAATCTGCCTGTGATGCAGGAGGCCTGGGTTCAATCCCTGGGATGGGAGATCCCCTGGAGAAGGGAAAGGCTACCCATACCAGTATTCTGGCCTGGAGAATGCCATGGGCTGTATACTCCATGGGGTGGCAAAGAGTCAGACACAACTGAGCAACTTTCAGTTTCACATTGGACAGTAAAAATTTCATACATCTATTGGCCAAATCACAGAATCAAGTCTGATATTGAAAGCAAAATGTATATTGTACTCTGTGAGACACTGAATATCATGTAGCCAATGGTATATGTTTACATTTTTCTGATATGATAAAGATAAATTAATGAAATCAGTAAAGAAATCCACTATACCTTCACCACTCCCCCCAAACAAAAAAGGTAAGATTGGACACCACTGAGAATATCTGAGCCAAAAACTCCTCGCCCTAAATATTGTCAAACAAAATAAAAGAATTAATAATTTATTCAATATTTTTTGTATGAAATCTATTTCAAGGTGATTGCATTATTGATGAGAAAATTTTCTCTTTATAAATGGAGTTTTAGTGAACAGTTTTGAAAGGAATAATCCTATAGTGGAATCTGTGATTCAGGGAAGAGGCATCAACGTATAAAACCAATGCAGAAATACTTTAGGAAATCTTTCTAATGGAGGAATGAGAACATCACCATGTGATCCACGGATCAATCCTAACTTCAGTAAGTGTCCAATAACTAGACTTTTTGTCATTGACATGCTATAACCTAGGAGCACCTAATAGCATTTGAGCCTAATCAAGCAAATGGAACATTAAAAAATTTAAGACATTCTGCAAGATAACTTGTGGCTTCCCAGTTGGCACTAGTGCTATAAAAAACCCACTTGCCAGTGCAGGAGATGTGAGAGACTAGGTTTCCATCACTTGATGGGGAAGATCCTGTGGAGGAGGGCATGGCAATCCACTCCAGTGTTCTTCCTTGGAAAATCCCCAAGGACAGAGGAGCATGGCAGTCTACATGTAGTTCATAGGATCATAAAAAGTTGGATATGACTGAAGTGACTTAGCAAGCACAAAACATAACTTAGTTTATTAATTTTATTAATTAATAAATATAAAAATGGTATGCATTAGCTCTAAATTAAAGCGACATAATAGAAGTAACATAAAAAAATTGTGTATAGCACTCATTTGAATTCTCATTGAAATTTAAAACTAAAAATAGGAATTTGGTAGACATAAAGAAATTGCATTTTGATATCATTGCGTGCATGCATGCTTAGTTGCTTCAGTCATGTCAGACTCTTTGTGACAGACTCTGTGGACTGTAGCTCACCAGGCTCCTAAGTTCATGGGATTCTCCAGGCAAGAATACTGAAGTGGGTTGCCATGGCCTTCTCCAGAAGATCTTTCCAACCCAAGGATGGAACTCTTGTCACATGTATTCTGCAATGGTGGGTGGGTTCTTTACAGCTGGTGCCACCTAGACAGACCCTTTGAAATCTTTACCTGAGAGTCATTGTTTTTCTCTTTGTGAATATGGATTTTTATTTTATAGAACAATGTATATATTTATCATATATGCATACTAAGTTTATATGGGTGAAACAACTTTGATATCTGAGCCTTATTTTAATGTAGGTCAGAAAAAAATTAAATGTAGATGGAATAAATATGACTAAATCTTTCTCCTTAACTCTGGGTAATATTTGTTGTTGGTTTGTTACATAGTTTCTCTTTTAAAATGTTTACAGTTATTATAATCTATTATTTTTAAATAAAGAATGAGTGCAATGTTGAAATTGTCCCATGAAATCCATTTTAAAATTTATCTTTATGATTCTTTAATCCATACCAGTTACATTTCATGCTGATCTTTGCTTACATTTCTTTTGTTTCTTCTTTGTAGTGAGTTAAATAATTCTATAATTTCATAGAATTTCTGTGTTATTTTCTATTTTTCTTTTCAAGGATTAAATTAATTATTTGCACTTTAAAACTATAACTTCTCATGGTTTCACAACAGTGTGAAAATGTTTTTATTTACTATATCTTTCACGTAAATAATGACAAAATTCACTAATTCCACAAATTAAATATGATTTGATCACTGTCTTTTCTACAATATCTAACTTCACATTCCATTCCCCAGCCTCAGCAAATAGTATGCAGTTTTAGTCAAAATGGTAGCAATTTCTAAGATACTGGCAAGAAATTTCGCTTGTATAATTGCATTTAGTACATATAATTTTGGTTATACTTTCCCAAATGCAATTGCTCACATATACTTGGAATTAATTTATGTTTATTATCACTGTAGGTATGATAGGATTTATTATGATTTATTAGTGTATTCTGTTATTCACAAGTTTAGAAATATCATTCTAAGTCTCCAAAACTAGATGCAAAATCATTTTTTTCCTTCTGAAAACTGGTGTAAGGTTTTTATAACTAGTATAACCAACTACCACAGTGGCTTAAACAGCATATATTTATTATCTTACACTAGATAGGACAGGGATCCGACACAGGCCTCAGTGAGCTACAGTTAAGGTGTCAGCAGGGTCAAGGTCCTTTCTGAATGCTAGAAGGAAGAATCCATTTTCTTGTTTCCAGCTTTTAGAGTCTCCCCAACTTCCAGCATCATGACCCTCTTCATCTTCAAGGGAAGCAACATTGCATCTGCCCATGACTTTCTTCCACAGGTAAAGTCCTATGGTAAAGTCCCTGACTTTCTCTTCTGCCTTCCTCCTCTGCTTTTGAGCCTTCTGATTGCATTGGGCACACCTGTGTAATCTAGGCTAGTCTCCCTAGGGAGCATTTTAAGGGTGCGAGCACATCTCCTTTCACAGATGAGGTGAAACCCAGAGCATTGACGATAGTGTTGAGTTCTGGTAATAAGAACTGGGGCCAAGTCTGGCTCCTGGGGGATGATGCACAGACACAGATACATCAAAATGAAGACTATAGTGATAAAGATTTCAGAATAGATTCATACTTCAAAAGCACCAAGCTGAAATAGAGAGGATTTTCTTACCAAAACAAGATCTAAATAGCAAGCAACAAAAAGGAAAAGGAGGCACAGAACTGGCCATTTGGATGCTCTTGTGGGGTGAGTATCAGTCTCCCTCTTCACATTCACATGTTGAAGTCTAACCTTCAATGCGATGGTATTTGAAGGCCTCTGGGAAGTCATTGGAGAAGGCAATGGCACCCCAATCCAGTACTCTTGCCTGGAAAATCCCATGGAGGGAGGAGCCTGGTAGGTTGCAGTCCATGGGGTTGCGAAGAGTTGGACATGACAGAGCGACTTCACCTTCACTTTTCACTGTCATGCATTGGAGAAGGAAATGGCAACCCACTCCCGTGTTCTTGCCTGGAGAATCCCAGGGACGGCGGAGCCTGAAGGGCTGCCATCTATGGGGTCGCACAGAGTCGACATGACTGAAGCGACTTAGCAGCAGCAGCAGGGAGGTAATTAGGGTCCTCCAAGAGGGGCTTTGGTCTAATAGGATTATTGCCTATATAGGAAGAAATACTAGAGAGCTTGTTCTCTCTCCATGGGTACTAGGAGACAGCCACCACTAACCAGCCAGAGAGCTCATCAGAAACTGACAGTGCTGGCCCCCTGATCTCTGACTTACTGCGACCTGAGCTGTGAAAAAATAAAATGTGCATTGTTTAAGCCACTTGCTGTATGGTATTTTGTTATGGCAGCCTTAGCAGACTCATACAGAGGCAAACTGTAATCTCACATAATCGAATATGCATTACCCTTAAGGTTTATTAAGGTATTAACAACTGTACTCAAAAGGCTGATGCTAGTGCTTTAGTCACTGGAATAGAAAATTAAGTTGTAATGTAGCTTTATATAGATACATGACTAGGAAAAGACATGGATAAATAAGCCAGGCAATTTGAATAATATCTTTAACATTTAGCTGAGGATTTTAAAACGTATCCACAGAGTGAGCTAGATTGCATTAATGTTCCAAAACTCTTTCTGTTCTTCTATTGTGAATGATTATATTTACTTGAAATATTGGCAACAGACTTGCTCATACAACTTTGTTTAGCAAATAATGTGTTAGAAGAAGCTTTAAAAAGGAGCTGTATTTTTTCCCCTTCTGTCATGAGTCAAGTATTGCTCTAGCTGGAATGTGGCTCCTGGTGTAAAGATAGAAGAGTATTCAAGTTAGAGGCGTAGTCAAGTAGTATGAGAAGAAAAATATTAAATATATACATTAGATATATCTATAAGATATACATATTAGATATATATTTAGAAAAAGAAACGGCAACCCACCCTAGTGTTCTTGCCTAGAGAATTCCATGGACAGAGGAGCCTGGGTGGGCTGCTGTCCATGGGGTCGCACAGAGTCAGACGTGACTGAAGCACCTTAGCATGCATGCACGCATTGGAGAAGGAAATGGCAACCCACTCCAATATTCTTGCCTGGAGAATCCCAGGGACAGAGGAGCCTGGCGGGCTGCTGTCTGTGGGGCGGCACAGAGTCAGAAATGACTGAAGAGACAGCAGCAGCAGCAGCATTAGATATATACTATACATATATATATATATTTCAGCACTATGTCTTTAAGGTATCTGTGAATAATTATTAATAACACTGATCTATAAGTAATAATATAGGATAACTACAATTATATGTATCTATTTATACAAATGTTTAACAACAACTGTGATTTATTCAAAAGGAGAAAATTGAGAAATATATGAATGCTTAGTAATGAAGGAAGAGTATGTAGAAACATTCTTTATGCATTATTGAGCTTACTATTCCATTAAAGTATCATATGCTTCATATTTGTAACCATAATTTAAACAAAATTTAGATATTTCTGTATTATCACGGCAAAGTATAATAATTGTTCACTGTGATAAATAATATCTACCAGTAGAATGGCACATTTTTCCAAGTTTATTGAGATGCAGTTGACAGTAAAAATTATATATGTAGAGTGTACGCAATAATTTTGTATATATACATTAGTGATCACAAATTTTTCAAAATGCCCAATACAATTTCAGTGAAATTGTCAATGTAAAAACTGAAAACTAATTGGTTCATATAAAAGAAAGTCTCTAATCTAGACCTCATTAGTAGAAGATGCTAATTTGCTGAGTTAATGAGACATTGAATGCTGCGCTTATAAAAATAATAAATCTACATAGTATTTTAAATAGTTTATCGTATAAGTGCTTGTGAGAATAGGAAGGATTTTTTTTTTTCTTTATTTATTTTTCTCTTCTGTTTCTTGGCAGGTCATTTAACTGCAGTTATGGGTGAAAAATCAATCTATATATTTAGTTTTCTTTTTTGTCCAATTATATTCTTCAGTAATAATCTAAAGTATACAATTCCAAACACTGCTTGTCTAGATTAGAAGAGGTTCTATTCTTCTTTGCCTCTGCTCCTTAATTTATCAAAAATTTTATGTCCAATAGAGTAGACATGATGCTTCTTACTGGCCACCATTGGGCCCAGGTTTGTCCCTGGAAACCAAAGGGCATCACACCCCTAGCCTCGAATCCTGGAAGCTATGGATGCTGAACATGCCTTTATATGGGAACTATTATCATCATGACCAAAAAAAGGAGATCCTATGGTATTTTTCTCAAAAATTGTTTCAGTGCTAAGTCATTTCAGTCATGTCCAACTCGGCAACCTCCTGGACTGTAGCCTGCCACCCTCCTCTGTCCATTGGATTCTCCAGGCAATACTAGAGTGGGTTCTCATGTCCTCCTTCAGGGACTCTTCCCAACCTAGGGACTGAACCCAGATCTCTTATGTCTCCTGCATTAGCAGACAGGTTCCTTACCACTAGCACAACAAAATTGTTTAGTTTCCTTTTATTTTTTACTGCTTTCAATATTCTGCTATTTTCCCCTCTCTAGCATAGAGATTTTTAATTGGCATTTAAAAATATATACATCTTCAAAAAGTTTTTTTTGAACAGTCATGGTGTGATCTATCTTACTAAATATGATATTTTATAAGATTTGAGATTTTTTAGGTTGATAACCTTATTTGCTTTATATTTTATGATTCTCTGATTGTTCATGTAACTTTCAAAATTTGGAATATTTTTCTCATGAATGAGCCTTTAAAAATTCTTGCTTATTTCTGAAATTGGCTTATTTAGACAGTTTCATATAGGATTCCATTCAGCTTCACGTAAAAACATCCAAAATGTAGTGAAAAATCTATTTTCAAATGTGCTGTTTCAAGGGGGGAAAAAAGCAGTAAATTAGGCAGTCTAAGATGTTAGGAGTTTCATCGATCCAGCTCTTCTTTATCTCTCCTGCAACATATCTTCCATTAGCTCTGTTATCAAAGAGGAAAGGGAGGGATTAAACGGGCTTTGCCCAGGAAACCCCACTTCAAGGGCTTTCTTAGAAATTCCACAGAAAGGCAGCTCAAATCTCATTACCAACCTATAACACTCTTGAAAAGAAGAATAAAATAACTTGCTTTCCCCCTGTTATTTTGTTTTGTTTCATTTTAACTTAGTGCATTGCTTACCACAGAGATGTAGGTTGTGTTACTAAATTAAAGGAAAGAATACAGGCTGTTAACAGTTTGTGCCATTGAATTCAATATGAAGCAATCCATTCTTCAAATAACAGGGGAGAGGGAAGTCATTAAAAAGAACTATGTCCTGCTTATGTACTTTTCCTTCTAGCTCAGGACATGTGCTAACGATTAGACTAATTCAATGACTGCCCTCTGTGAGGGTAAGCAACATCTTCCATTGCTACCTGCGTTCAAGCCATGTTGGAACAGTGATAACTGTTACTGTTTCATCAGTTAATACCCGCATTCATTTTAAGAGAAAATGCATGAATTGTGGGAATTTCCTGTTCTGTAGAAACAAAATTGTCCTAGTGGAGAGTGGGCAAGTCACAAATCTAACACTTTGTTTTGTTCCAAAGACCACATGAGTCTATTTACACTTTGTTAGTAATCCAGTAATAACAATGGTTAAACTGATCAGTTAAGGTATTTGTATGAGAAAGAATTTAGAAAACCTACTTTAAAAAAACATTCCCTTCATTTCATAGTTAATTCAGAGGCTAACTTGAAAAAAAATTATCTATTTTCCATGTGAAATTTTATAAAGATGTATGTTGAAAGAAAACAAGTTTAAAATATTTTAAAATTGTGAACGTGAATTAAGTAGAGGCTACTGAATCAAGGATCATAAAGCCTTCCTAAAACTTCATTGCAAAGATTGAATGGAGGCAATTTTTTAAAACTAAAGTATAGTTGATTTATAATATCATGCTAGTTTCAGTTGTATAGCAGAATGATTCAGTTTACAAATATTGAATTGAATATATATTCAATTGTGTGTGTGTATATATATATATGTGTGTGTGTGTGTATATATATATATATATGTATATTCAGATTCAGATTATTTCCCTATATTGGTTATCACAAAATATTGAGTATAGTTCCCTGTGCTCTAGAGTAAGTCCTTGTTGGTTACTATATATATGTCTGTGTATAAATTAATCTCAAACTCCTAATTTATCCTTCTTCCCCCCACCCCCATGCCCCTTTCTCTTTTGGGAGCTATAAATTTGTTTTCTATGTCAGTGAGTCTCTTTCCATTTTGGAGATATTTTTATCTTATATTATAGACTCCACAAATAAGTGATCTGATATCTGTCTTTCACTGACTGGCTTACTTCACTCAGTGTGATAATCCCTAGTGCATCCATACTGCGGCAAATGACATTGTTTCTTTCTTTCTATGGCTGAGTAATTATACATGTAATACTACCATTGTGTGAGTGGTACTATCAGTTCTTCTTTATCCATTCATCTGTCAATGGACATTTAGGTTGCTGCCATGTCTTGGGTACTGTAAATAGTGTGCTATGAACCTTGGAGTGCATGTATCTTTTCCAGTTATGGTTCTCTCTGAATATATGCCCAAGAGTGGGTTTCCAGGGTCACATGGTCAATCTATTTTTAGGATTTTTAAGGAAGCTCCACACTGTTTTCCAAAGTAGTTGTACCAGTTCACATTTCCACCAACACTGTAGGAGGGTGCTCTTTTCTCCACATGCTCTACAGCACTTATTGTTTGTATTAAAAGATGTTTTGATGATGGCCATTCTGACTAATAGGAGATAATAACTCATTGTAGTTTTTATTTACATTTCTACAATTATTAGTGATGCTGAACAGATTTTCACATGCCTTTGGCCATCTCTTTGGAGGAATGTCTATTTAAATCTTTTTCCCATTTTTTGATTGGTTTGTTCATTTTTCTGGTACTGAGTTGTATGAGCTGTTGATATATTTTGGAGATTAATTCTATGTTGGTTGCCTCATTTGAAAATATGTTCTCCCACCCTGTAGGTTGTTGTTTCATTTTATTTATGACCTCCTTTGCTGTTCCAAAGCTCTAAGATTGAGTGAAAAAATACACAGGGAATTTGCCAGCATTTAGTTGGCAACATGAGAGAGATTACTTATATAGAGAAGAAAGATGTGTACACAAAAAAAATAGCAGGACTGTGTTTTCATAAAATAATATATGAAATGAAGGAGAAGAAGCCAGAGAAACTAAATTTGACTGAAGAAAGTTGAAGAAAGAAATTAAACCTATTAAGTAATTCTACATCCTTTAAAGAGTGGGTAAATACCTCAATACAAAGTTTTAAGATAATTAACACCAATGGTTCATAGCATGTTTTTTTGTATCATACAAGGTATATCTTTTGAATTATAAGTTCTAATTGTTTTTTTCAGGGTTTATGTTTAAATGAAAAGAATAAAAATATGTTTTATAGGGGCTATAATAGCAGAACTTGAGCTCTTCTTTAAAATTATGGTAACGTTCATTGGCTCTGATACAACATCTCAGACCACATCTTATCACCTAGCAAAACCAGATTTTAATGTAAAAGATTACAAGTATGGCATACAAAATAGAGCTCTTTTGGTAACTATATCCTGTAGGAATATGAAATGACCATATTACATTGATTATTTCTGTAAAGTTATATAAAGAATGTATGCATATCTTAAATGTAGTTCATTTTTTCCTTGGAGATGACATTTAAAATGGCCAAAGGGAGCTTCATATTAGTAAGTTCCAAGACATATATAAAAAGTTATATCTGTGGCAGTTTACTTCCATCAAATATATGCTTGATTTTTCCCATTCTTCACACCCTATTTGAAATGATCTTGCCTTGTCATTGTGGTTTTCCATTCAAGGGACTGTTAAAGAATAAAGAATTACCGTTTTATCAGTAGTCCTTATGCTCAGCTTCTACATGATCTCAGTTGATGAGTGTTGTGTACAATGGCCCATAACAACTTAAAATTATTGATTGAGACTTCTATTTCTTCAGAATATTGTTGAGTTTAGATTATTAAGTTTTCACCAACAAATTCTAAACACAACCTCACATTTCTTCCAACTTTTTACTATATTATTTCCACTAGACCTTTAGTCAAAATTGTCAGAACCTCTTCTTGTTGTTTAATCATTAAGATGTGTCCAATTCTTTGCAACCCCATGGACTGCAACACACAAGGCTTTGCTGTCCTTCACTATTTCCTGGGAGTTTTCTCAAACTGATGTCATTGAGTTGATGATGTCATCCAACCATCTCATCCACTGTCACCCCCTTCTCCTCTTGCCCTCAATCTTTCCAAGCATCAGGGTCTTTTCCAACGAGTCAGCTCTTCGTATCAGGTGGCCAAAGTATTGGAACTTCATCTTCAGCATCAGTCCTTCAAATGAATATTCAGGGTTGATTGCCTTTAGGATTGGTTATCCTAGGCAAAGCCAATATCCTTGTCTCCTTGCTGTCCAAGGGACTCCCAAGAGTCTTCTCTAACACCACAGTTCAAAAACACCAATTCTTCAGCACTCAGCATTCTTTACAGCACAACTTTCACATCCATACATGACTACTAGAAAAACCATAGCCTTGATTATATGGACCTTTGTCAGCAAAGTGACGTCTCTAGTTTTTAATATGCTGCAGAGGCATCAGAACCTCTATGTCATTAATTTATTTCCCTTTCCCCAATGAATTGGGTGTCATGTATGGTGGGGCTTTTTCCTCAACACTTAAATATTTTACTCAACTCTGTTCTTCCTGGCACAGTTTCTGAAGAAAAGCTCATAAGTAATTTTTACCTTTATTACTCTCTATGTAAGGTGTTTCTCCTCTCCACCACCCCGCCAGACTCCTGGATTCTTTTAGGATTCATTTTTATTGATCTTTTATTTTCTGTAATTAGGAAATATATGATTAGATATGGGGGCTTCCCAGTTGGCTCACTGGTAAGGAACCACCTGCTAGTGCAGGAGATATATGAGATGTGGGATCAATACCTGGGTGGGGAAGATCTCTTGAATGAGGAAATGGCAACCCACTCCAGTATTCTTGCCTGAGAAATCCCATGGACGAAGAGCCTGGTGGGCAACAGTCCATGGGTTTGCAAGAGTCAGATATGACTGAGCGACTTGAGCATGCACACACACATACATGCTTAGATATAGCTCAGGGAGATTTGTCCTTTTATACTCTTTTCTCTTTATCAGGCATAAATTTCTTGATTCACTTTTTGAAATAAACCTTTATCAGACCACCAAACTAGTATGTCCTTTAGTCTTTCATTGTATCCCTTCAGCAAATCTTCAGGTCAGTTCAGTTCAGTCACTCAATAATATCCAACACACTGCACCCCATGGACTGCAGCACACCAGGCCTCCCTGTCCATCACCAGCTCTCGGAGTTTGCTCAAACTCATGTCCGTTGAGTTGGTGATGCCCTCCAACAATCTCATCCTCTGTCATCCCCTTCTCCTCCTGCCCTCAATCTTTCTGAACATCAGGGTCTTTTCAAATGAGTCAGTTCTTTTCTGGCCAAACTATTGAAGTTTGAGCTTTAGAAGAAGTCCTTCCAATGAATACCCAGGACTGATCTCCTTTAGGATGGACTGGGTGAATCTCCTTGCAGTCCAAGGGACTCTCAAGAGTCTTCTTCAACACCATGATTCAAAAGCGTCACCTCTTCAGTACTCACCTTTTTTATATGCCAAGTCTCACATCCATACATAACTACTGGAAAAATCAAAGCTTTGGCTAGATGGACCTATGTTAGCAAACTAATGTCTCTGCTTTTTAATATGCTATCTAGATTGGTCATAACTTTTCTTTCAAAGAGCTAAGCGTCTTTTAATTTCATGGCTGCAGCCACCATCTGCAGTCATCTTGGAGCCCCCCAAAATAAAGTCTGTCACTGTCTCCACTGTTACCTCATCTATTTGCCATGAAGTGATGGGACCAGATGCCATGATCTTAGTTTTCTGAATGTTGAGCTTTAAGCCAACTTTTTCACTCTTGTCTTTCACTTTCCTCAATAGACTCTTTAGTTCTTCGCTTTTTGCCTTAAGGGTGGTATCATTTGCATATCTGAGGTTATTGAATTTTTCTTAGCAATATTGATTCCAACTTGTGCTTCACCAGTCCAGCATTACTCACGATGTACTCTGCATATAGTTAAACAAGCAGGGTGACACTGTGCAGCCTTGACGTACTCCTTTCCCAATTTGGAACCAGTCTGTTGTTCCCTTTCTAACTGTTGCTTCCTGACCTGCATACAGAGTTCTCAGAAAGCAGGTCAGGTGGTCTGGTATTCACATCTCTTGAAGAATTTTCCACAGTTTGTTTTGATCCACACTATCAAAGGCTTTGGCATAGTTGATAAAGCAGAAGTAGATGTTTTTCTGGAAGTCTCTCGCTTTTTCGATGATTTAATCGATGTTGGCAATTGGATCTCTGGTTCTTCTGCCTTTTCTAAATCCAGCTTAAATATCTGGAAGTTCACAGTTCATGTACTATTGAGGCCTGTCTTGGAGAATTTTGAGTTTTATTTTGCTGGTGTGTGAGATGAGTGCATTGTGAAGTACTTTGAGCATTCCTTGGCATTGTCTTTCTTTGGGAATGGAATGAAACCTTACCTTTTCCAATCCTATGGCCACTGCTGAGTTTTCCAAATTTGCTGGCATATTGAGTGCCACACTTCCACAGCATCATCTTTTAGGATTTGAAATAGCTCAATTGGAATTGCATCACCTCCACTAGCTTTGTTCATAGTAATGGTTCCTTAGGCCCAGACATTCCCAGATATATGGCCCTAGATGAGTGATCACACTCACATGAAAATCTGGATCATGAAGATCTTTTTTGTATAGTTATTCTGTGTATTCATGCCACCTCTTCTTAATATCTTCTGTTTATGTCAGGTCCATACCATTTCTGTCCTTTATCGAGTCCATCTTTGCATGAAATGTTCCCTTGGTATCTCTAATTTTCTTGAAAAGATCTCTAATCTTTCCCATTCTATTGTTTACCTCTATTTCTTTACACTGATCACTGAGGAAGACTTTCTTATCTCTCCTTGCTATTCTTTGGAACTCTGAGTTCAATGGGTTTATCTTTCCTTTTCTCCTTTGCCTTTTGCTTTTCCTCTTTTCACAGCTATTTGTAATGCCTCCTCAGACAACCATTTTGCCTTTATGCATTTATTTTTCTTGGGAATGATCTTGATCACCACCTCCTGTACAATGTCACAAACTTCTGTCCATAGTTTTTCAGGCAAGCTGTCTATCAGATCTAATCCCTTGAATCTATTTGTCACTTCCACTGTATAATCATAGGGATTTGATTTATGTCATACCTGAATGGTCTAGTGTTTCCCCCTATGTTCTTCAATTTAAGTCTGAATTGGCAATAAGGAGTTCATGATCTGAGCCACAGTCAGCTCCTGGTCTTGCTTTCCTGACTGTATAGAGTTTCTTCATTTTTGGCTGCAAATAATTTATCAATCTGATTTCACTATTGACCATCTGGTGATGTCCGTGTGTAGCATCTCTCCTGTGTTGTTGGAAGATGGTGTTTGCTATGACCTGTGCATTCTCTTGGCAAAACTATTAGTCTTTTCCCTGCTTCATTCTGTACTCCAAGACCAAATTTTCTTGTTACTCTAGGTATTTCTTGACTTCCTACTTTTGCATTCCAGTCCCCTGTGATGAAAACGACATTGTTTGGGGGTGTTATTTCTAGAAGGTCTTGTAGGTCTTCATAGAATTGTTCAACTTCATCTGCTTTGGCATTAGTGGTTGAGGCATAGACTTGGATTACTCTGATATTGAATGGTTTGCCTTGGAAACAAACAAGATCATTCTGTCATTTTTGAGATTGCATCCACGTACTGCATTTTAGACTCTTTTGTTGGCTATGATGGCTACTGTATTTCTTCTAAGGGATTCATGAACATGGTAGTAGAAATAATGGTTATCTGAGTTAAATTCACCCATTCCAGTCCATCTTAGTTCGTTGATTCCTAAGATGTCGACATTCACTCTTGCCATCTCCTGTTTGACCACTTCCAATTTGCCTCGATTCATGAACTTAACATTCCAGGTTTTTACACAATATTTCTCTCTACAGCATCAGACTCTACTTCCATCACCAGTCACACCCACAACTGGATGTTGTTTTTGCTTTGGCACCTTCTCTTCATTCTTTCTGGAGTTATATCTTCTCTGATCTCTAGTAGCATATTGGGCACCTACCAAAATGAGGAGCTCATCTTTCCTTGTCCTATATTCTTGCCTTTTCATAATGTTCATGGGGATCTCAAGGCAAAGATACTGAAGTGGTTTCCCATTCTCTTCTCCATCTTCAACCATGGATCATCACCATTATCCTGATCACCCTTACACCTGATGGTTACAATTAACAGTTAAAAAAAATTACAGAACCAAAATATTTCTTTCACCAAAAATCCTGAGACAACACCATCAGCCTAAAGTTCAGTATTACAGAGTTACTATGTTCCTGTTTTTTTCATCAACTCATGTGGACTCTTGATAGCTTACAGTGAACAATGTCAGAATCATGATCTCCAAAGAAAAAGAGTTAGCTTCAGAAACAGGAAACAGGCCTCAGACACTTAGAACTTGGTGTGGCAGAATTTTTATTACAGTGAGAAAGGAAACAGAAAGCTTCTGACATAGATATCAGGAAAGGGACAGAGTGCCCACTCACTAGTCTTATCAAGGCCTTATATACTTTTTCAATTGGTTACTCGCAGTAGAAAGGTCTTACCAGACTCTCCCACAATATATGTCTTAAATAGCAAGGTTAGTCAGAAGGTTCTTGTTAATCTCAAGCAAAGTGCATTGTTGTTATCTAGTCATTAGTACAGAGCTTTAAGAAAAACACACCCTTGAGCAAGATGAGTTGTTTTGTTGTGTAATCATTAGCTCTGGGCTTAAAGTTAGTCTTAAGGACTGTTGTCAAAACAAGTCAGAGTTTAAGAAAAAATGTCTCATGTGACTAGACAAAGCAATGTAGAAAAAGAAGTTTGTCCTTTTCTCCTCCTTGAGGGCCCTGGAGTCCTTAGCCTATGGAAGAATTAATTCTCTCACTCTCCACAAAGTTATTTCCACTCCTACCTTCTTCAAACTTCTTCAGTTTTTAAGAGAAAAATTATACTTATAATGATAAATAATAAAATTAAAATTTTAAACTAAAGAAATATAGTATTTGTTCTTTCTAGTAGTATATATATCTGACTCTAATAAATGTTATTGATTTCATTTCCTTATTATTGAAAGTTAATTAATTTACTTTATTAACTAATTAATTTCCATTTAACTTATTTCCTTGTCTTATTATATTACTCAAGGTATCAGGAATGTGCTGGTCTATAATGATATGAGGTAATTATGTACTTTAATTTTATATCCAAATATGTATATAATATTGCCAACAGCATTTTCCTTATAGCAGATGGTGTTCACAGTATCTATTTTATCTTTTAATTATTTAAAAGGTTTTCTTACAATTTTATTGTTGTGTAATTGCTATAGAGCACAGTATAAATTTAAGGTTGTAGTCTAATGATCTGATTTATGTACAACATGAAAGAACACAATAAATTTAGTGAATTCCCACCATCTCATATAGATATAAGATACATGTGTGGAACTATAATCTGGAGATCTGTAAAATAATAAATTTGTGTTGTTTCAAGTCACTAAGTCGTATCTTTCAGTAGTTCGCTATGGATCAATAGAAAACTGACACTTAGATAAATATGCTTAAAATTCTCAGTGTTCTTAGAAACCTCCCTCTAGTCGCATCATACAGATATCACTTAGTGCTTTATAGTATACTATACATGTAAACATTGTATTTGTTGTTATTGCTGTTGTTTCAGTTTTTAAACTTTATTGCCTTTTTTATCTAACTATTTATCTATTTATTTGTTTTGGCCACACCACATGGCATACTGGATCTTAGTTCCCCAACCAGAGATTGAACCCATGCCCCTACCAGCAGAAACATGGAATCCTAACTACTAGACAGCTAAGAAATATCATAAATATTTCTTAATTACCCTTACTATTTTCTCTTCATCCTAAGGGTTTACAAAATCTTAAATTTTCAGACATAATGAATATTTGCCATTATTCTCTGATATTTCTTTACAAATTATCATAATGTGATCAAAACCATAATCTGAGCTTTGTTAACTTTTGCTGAATTTTAGTTTGTAATTCATAGTCACTTTTTCTGACTATTACATAATGCAGTGAAAATAATAATAATTATTATTCTTGTTGATTTCTGCTTCATATGGTTTTTCAGATTGTTTTTCTTATTACAATCACAATCATAAATTCTTTCTCAAAATCTACAGAGAGGAAAATTGATCTACAGAGAGGAAAATTGATCCACAGAGCCAGTTTGGGCCTTCTAGAAGGGCTGAAGGGCAGGTATGTGGGAGGCAAGAGATATCGTTGCCTCCCACAAGGCAAAGATAATGTTTTAGAAGCATTATACTTCTATTAGCATCTTCCTAGGTGGTTCAGTGGTAAAGAATTTGCCTGCCAATGCAAGAGATGCAGGTGACTTGGATTCGATCCCTGGGTTGGGAAGATCCCCTAGTGGAGGAATTGACAACCCAACTCCAGTATTTTCACCTGGAAAATCCCATGGACAGAGGAGTTTGGCAGAGTACAGTCCATGGGGGCCACAAAGAGTCAGCAGGGTGTAACAGCCAAGCATGCACACAAGCACCATGCTTCCGTTGCAATCACTTTGTCCTCGTGCTCTACAACTCAATAGAATAGGATGCTCACAAGTTAACTAATAAGTTTCCATATCTTGATTCTGAAAATTTCTGCCTCACCTACAAGAATGAACCACTTTCAGTTTTCCCATGAGTTTCTCAAAGTGTTCAAGAAGGAAGCCAGTTGTCAATAACAGGTTTTATTGTTGTTTAGTCTCTATGTTATGTCCAATTCTTTTATGATCCCATGGACTATAGCCTGCCAGGCTCCTCTGTCCATGGGATTTCCCAAGCAAGAATACTGGAGTAGGTTACAATTTCCTACTTCAGAGGATTTTTCTAAACAAGGGAACAAACGCAAGTCTCCTGAATTGGCAGGTGGATTCTCTACTGCTGAGACACTAGGGAAGCCCCCACTATGGTTTGGGGAAATGGAAATTCACTATATTGCTACGAATTTAAATTTGAATCAGTTCTACTGAGGTGGACGAAACTGGGACCTATTATTCAGAGTGAAATAAGCAAGAAGGACAAACAACAAAACAGTATACTAATGCATATATATGGAATTTATAAAGATGGTAACGATAACTCTGTATGTGAGACAGCAAAAGAAACACAGATGTATAGAACAGTCTTTTAGACTCTATGGGAGAGGGCAAGGGTGGGATGATATGGGAGAACGGCATTGAAACATGTAAATTATCATATGTGAAATGAATCGCCAGCCCAGGTTTGATGCATGATACAGGGTGCTCAGGGCTGGTGCACTGGGATGACCCAGAGGGATGGAATCGGGAGAGAGGTGGGAGAGGGGCTATGGAAGGAGAACACATGTATACCCATGGTAGATTCATGTCAATGTATGGCAAAACCAACACGGTAATGTAAAGGAAAAAATAAATAAATAAATAAACAAAGTATCTTCTATCTTTATCGGATAAATGCAGAGAAAGCAGAATAGTCATTCTAACAAAATTTCTACAAATGCTTTTTGCTTAATCATCCTTGTAATAATTCAAACAATTTTTTTCTTAAGGAAAAAAACAGATATTTTAATAAAGGTTCTGGGCAGAATACTTCATGTATTTAAGAGATACTCAAATTTTTATTTTGAAAGGTTATTGAAAAATATTATCACCATATCATTATATAATTACCAAATAGAACATTTATTGGAAGTTTTCAAGTACTATTAAAAAGGAAGATTGGAATGAAGTTGTCTGGCATGGTCTGTTGTGGTGGCCTTAGTTTAATGGCCTTGGTTTACATGCTGTAGAGTATGTAATTTAGTCTGACATTTTGCTTCTTAATGAGATAGATTCTGAAAACAGCTTCTCTGATATTCAGACCATTACATACACTAACCCTCAGATAATAGGTGATTTTATCTTGAATTTCAGTCATCCACATTAGAGAGTTAATGAGAGGAAATGATGGTTTTCAAAAGATTGAGTTTTTTAAAAAAAGAGTTTAATAGTAACATGTTGAAAAAACATTTGCAATATATAATCTTTTGAATTTATGAAACTCGAAACTGTCTTCCTACTGAGTAAAATTTTTCAGTGTGTTTTTTGGTCTAAATTTGTATGGTTGTGAAAACCCTGATACTTTTACTAAGTGATAGAGTAGACACTGATCCTAGTTAAAGACAACTGCATGTAGGCAAGTATACAAAAATCTGGCAACACATCACTTAGACAACCACCATCAAATACAAGAGAAATTTCTCTGATAATGAAAGTATGCTGTAATCTGTACTGTCCAATATGGTAGCTATTGACCACATATGGCTGTTGAGCACTTAGAATGCTGCTAGTTTGACTGAGGAATGGATTTCTAATTTAATTTAGTTCAATTTGATTGTAACAAATCACATTGTACAACAAAAGATTTGTTTTAAAAAATTAGTTTGAGTTTTTAAAGAATTTTTTGTTCATTGATGTATGCTAAAAAAAGTATCTGGAACATTGTAAACATTCACAAATAAGTGTCTCATTAGTGAATGCAAAGGTCAAATCCAATACATATTACCTTTTAGCATTCAGCCTACTACAGGTGTGAACCAGAGGCATTTACTGGTAAATAAAACCTGGTACTATGGATGGCGATGCTGTTGAACTAAACACACAACTAAAATTTGGAAGTTGACCCCAATGGTAAGTTACATTTTGGCTAACATTAAATGAATCATTTATTTCCCTCCTTCATCTTGGTGGATTATGAATAAGAGATGCCACGTTAGGAACATAGAAGCAGAAATATGCAAGAAGAAATAAAATTTAAAAAAATATAGAGAAAATGAATAATGCCAAGAAATAGAGGAAAACAACAGAATGGTAAGACTAGAGATCTATTCAAGAAAATTGGAGTTATCAAGGGAACATTTCTTGCAAGGATAAGCACCATGAAGGACAGAAATAGTAAGGATCTAACAGAAGCAGAAGTGATCAAGAAGAGGGGACAAGAACACACTGAAGAACTATACCAAAGAGATGTTCAGTTCAGTTCAGTCACTCAGTTGTGTCTGACCCTTTGAGACCCCATTGACTGCACCATGGAGTCCATCACTAACTGGGAAGCCTGGCGTGCTTCAGTCCATGGGGTCACAAAGAGTCGGACACAACTGAATGACTGAACTCAGATGTTAAACAAGATGTTAATGACCCAGATAACCACTATGGTGTGGTCACCCACTTAGAACCAGACATCCTGGAGTGTGAAGTTAAGTGGATCTTAGGAAGCTTTACTAAGAACAAAGCTAGCGGAGGTGATAGAATTCCAGCTGAGCTATTTCAAATCCTAAGATGATGATGTTAAAGTGCTTCACTCAGTATATCAGCAAATTTGGAAAACTCATCAGTGGCCACAGGACTGGAAAAGGTCAGTTTTCATTCCAATCCCAAAGAATGGCTATGCCAAATTACCATACTATTGCACTCATTTCACATGACGGCAAGGTAAGGATCAAAATCTTTCAAGCTAGGCTTCAGCAGTATTGGAGTTACTTCCACATATACAATCTGGGTTTGAAAAAGGCAAAGGAACCAGAGATCAAATTGCCAGCATTTGTTGGACCATGAAGAAAGGAAAAGAGTTCTAGAAAAAGGATCTACTTCTGAATCATTGACTATGCTCAAGCCTATGACATTGTGGATCACAATAAGCAGTGGAAAATTCTTAAAGAGATAGGAGTACCACACCTCCTGAGAAATCTGCATGAAGGTCAAGAAGCAACAGTTAGAACTTGATATGGAACTGACTGGTTCCATATGGGGAAAAGAGTGTGAAAAGGCTATATATTGTCACTTTGCTTATGTAATTTCTATGCAGAGTATATCATGCAAGATTCTGGACTGGATTAATCAAAAGCTGGACTCAAGATCACTGGAAGTAATATTAATATCAATAATGTCACAATATGCAAATGATACCATACCTCTATTGGCAGAAAGTTAAGATGAACTAAAGAGCCTCTTGGTGAAGGTGAAAGAAGAGAGTAAAAAAAATTTGGTTTAAACCTCAACATTCAGAAAGCTAAAGTCATGGTATCTGATCCCATCACTTCATGGCAGATACAGAGGAAAAATTGGAAACAGTAGAAGATTTTATTTTCTTGGGCCCCAAAATCACTGTGGACAGTGACTGCAGCCATGAAATTAAAATGCTTGCTCCTTGGAAAGAAAGCTGTGATAAACCTAGACAGTATATTAAAAAGCTGAGACTTTGCTGACAAACGTCCTGTATAGTCAAGCTGTGATTTACTAGGAGTCATGCATGGATGTGAGAGTCGGACCATCAAGAAGGCTGAGACCAAAGAACTGATGCTTTCAAACTGTGAGAAGACTGGAGAAGACTCATGAGAGTCCCTTGGACTGCAAGGGGATCAAAACAGTCAACCCTAAATGAAGTCAACACTGAATATTCATTGGAAGGACTGATGTTGAAGCTGAAGCTCCAATATTTTGGCCACCTGATGCAGGGAGCTGACTCATTGACTCCTCATTATGGTGGGAAAAATTGAGAGCAAGGGAAGAGGGCAGTGGAGGATGAGATGGTTAGAAAGCATCACTGACTCAATGGACATGAGTTTGAGCAAACTCTGGGAGATGGTAGAGGACAGGAAATCCAGGTGTGCTAATGTCAATGGGATTGAAAAGAGCTAGATATGACTTAGCAACTGAAAAAACAACAAATATAGAAATACTTGTATGATACAATTTTTCCTGTAACCTGGCATTTTACTGTGTTTTCATGTTGGGATTTGGAATAACTTTATATTTACAAATGATGGTAACTACCCTACTTTAAGACAGTTACCTTTAAATTAATGTTTGCTCAGTATAGACATGAATTACCTCTAGTTTTATATCTGCCATGCCCCTTTCTCCAACCCAAGATGGCGGTTACTAAGACAGCAAAGTCTTCTCTGCACTGAGGTGTGGCACAAAGCAAGTGGTTCTGTTTACACTAGCCATAATTATGTTCCACGCCTGTGTGGTTGTCCTGCTCTGAATGCCAGTCATCTATATAATACCTCTGCGAGTCTGTAGTCATTTTTTAAATTATTGAATTACAGTTGATTTACTATGTTGTGTTAATTTCTGCTGTATAGCAAAGTGATTCACTTATGCACACATTGACATTATTTTTATATTATATTTCATTATGGTTTATCCCAGAACACTGAATATAGTTCCCTCTTCTATATGAGAGTCCTATATGTAAGAGTCTATAATCTTTGAAAAAAATCCCTGTGTCTGAATATGGCATATGGGGAATTCTGAATCTGCTGAAACCTGAAAAAGAAGTGAAGAAATAGTAGAGTCATCCTGGGCCTAACCAGGCTTCAGGAGGCTTTTCTTCAGAGTTCCCAACAGATAGTAGGCAAGAAAGCCTTCAGCTGCTGTCTCAGCCTATAAATTCTGCATTCATTATTAGGGATGAAGTGCCATCTATTAACTTATTAATATTTTTTTATTTAGTGTTACATATTCCAAATTTTTATACTTTTGATTTTTCCACATTTATGTTTTTAATGAACTTAGAATAATCGTTTAATTCGTGTAGCATTATAACAATGCACATCAAATATTCCATTAATCACCTTTATTTACAAAACCTCTTGAATCTCTGAAAAGTTTATATAAGATTTCCATATTGTTTCTTCACACATTTAGTAGAACTTCTTGGTAAAATCATTTGTGTTATGATTGTTTTTCTTGAAATGTATTATTTCTTTAGTAATTATAAGACCTAAAGTTTAATTTTGTGTTCTCTGGTTTCAGGTTTATTAAGATTTTCTTTTCAAAAGTGCCTACTTCTGTTTAAAAGATCAAATTTATTTTCAAAATGTACATAATCTCACCTTAATATTTCTTAAACATTTGCATAACTGTAGTTTCAACTATTTGTCATGACTGAAATCACAATTATTTTTAATCCCTAAATTTTTGTGATTACTGTAATAGATTATTGGTAAATTTAGAGTTGTTTTCAAAAAATAAACTTTTGATTTTGTGGACCCACACTATTACATATTTTTTGTGTTAGTATTTTCTTTCATGTTTATTTTAAATTATTTTAATTTTAATTATTCTTTATTTTTAATGATTACATGTTAAGTCATCCTTATACATTTTTTGGCTTTGTTTTTGCTGTTACTCTCCTAACTCCTGGGATACATTTCTAACTCATTTTCAGCTTTTTAAAAATTATTTGTAGTTTCTTTGCACACTGTTGTTGCTGTTTAGTTGTTAAGTTGTATCCGACTCTTTGTTACCCCATGTGTAATGCCCACCAGGCTCCTCTGTCCATAGGATTTACCAGGCAAGAATACTGAAGTGGGTTGCCATTTCCTTCTCCAGGGGATCTTCCTGACCTAGGAATTGAACCTGTGTTTCCTACATTGACAGGTGGATCTTCTACCACTGAGCCACCAGGGAAGCCCCACCTTTGTACATTATATCATTAGAGATAAAGACAGATTTACTTCTGCCTTTCTATACTATTTTGTTTGATAATTTTTCCTTTTCCTTTCTTATTGTACTGGCCATGTTCTCCATTGTAATATAGTGATAAAGTGGTGAGAATGGATATCTTCAGTCCAGTTCAGTCGCTTAGTCCTGTCCGACTCTTTGAGACCCCATGGCCTGTAACACGCCAGGCTTCCCTGTCCATCACTAACTCCAGGGATATCTTAGCTGTTTTCTTTACTTTGAAAATTCGTGAAATTTTATCAGAAATGTTTTTCTTTAAAAAAAAAAAAAACAGCTTTATGGTGGTAGAATTGACATACAATAAGCTGCATTGTTTTCAAGTATGCCATTTGGTGAGCTTACCCTATGTGTACATCTTTGAATCACTCTCACAATAAGATAGTAAACATATACATTATCCTTGTTTTCTCACAGCCCTTTGTAGCCCTCATCCCAACTCACCCCAAGAAGCTATGATCTGTGCTCTGTCAGTATAAAGTAGTTTGCATTTTACAGTATTTTTTTTTTTGTAAATGAAACCATATAGCATGTATTATTTGACGTCTGGATTCTGTCAGTCAACATAATTATTTTGAGATACACCCACCCCTGGTGTTGAGGTCAATAGTTCACTCTTTTTCTGTCCTGGGTAGAATTGCATTGTATGGATACACCTCCATTTGTTTATCTGTGCAACTGCTGACAGACACATGCGCTGTCTCTAGTTTTTGCTTTGCTGTAAATAAAGCTACAACTAAGAACAGAAGTTTAAATGCCTTTTTATGCTTTCATTTCTCTAGGAGATGAATGACCAGATCTTATGTCCTGTGTATGTTGAAGGTTTTAAGAAACTGTCAGTTAAGCTTCCTTCACATTCTAAAAAATTCACAGCACACATCATTGGGCATAACACCTGGTAGGTGTTTGATAAATAGAGATTCAAAGAAAAAAAGAATAAATGTGTGCATGTGGTTTTTGAAGGCACGTTTAGACTGTTCTAACAGTGGCTCCTTAGCCTAGTCATCTTCCCTTAAACTTAATAGCTTTTTCTTCTTGTTCGCTTGCTTTTTTAAAAATCTTACAATTTTAAAACTATTGCATCTTCAAAGGTAGTTGATTAAAGCAAATAACTACATAAGTGATTGAACTGATGATTTCCAAACATGTTTTATAAACAAAGTAATGGACACAAAACTTGGTAGCAATTGTCACTAGTGATAGAACAGGGCAGAGAAAATCAAAGCTGTTAGAATTTGGCATTACAAAAGGTGCACTTAGATATCTGTTGAGTACAGTGCTACAACTCAGGTCCTGAATTTTCCTTTGGTTTAAAAGAAATTTTATAATAAAGGAGATACTCTGCTAGGTACCCTGAGCGGGGCTGTTTCAGTTGGGATGTTTTCAGTTCAGCCCTTTTTCTCTTTAGGACTGAAATAGGAAGGCAAGGGGCAGGGCACAACCTTCAAAAGAATGACAATGCCTGAGGACATGACATAAACTGATTGGAACCAAAAAGGTCCAAGATGGTTGGAAGATTCATCTTCCAGTGGACGTTGAGCTTCATTATATGCTCATTGTAATACATTTAGCATCTAAATGACTCACCAACCAGCGCCATGATAGCTGTGCTGTCAGCCATTAAAGGTCAAAAGTAGGTGCTGACCTAATTCTTAGAAATCCCTATGCCTTACCCCAAATAACTGGAATAATCCTCCACTCTTATGAAATTACTCTGTAAAAACTAACCACGCCATATTTCGAAGATTTGTTGCCTTCTGAGATGGGCCACACTCTCTGTCTGTAGAATGTGTTTCTCTAAAAGAATCCCCTTCTTACTATTACTTTGTCTCTGAATTCTTTTGCAACAAAGCAAGAACCTAAAATTCACTGGGAAGAGGAATCATGCTACTTACAGAAAATACACATTCTACTTTGCTCTTTCATGTGAGAAACTGGCTCCATTCTGTGAAGGAATTTGGTATTTTAGGACACTTTGGCATTGAATATGCATTCTGAGGGTTTATCTAGAGGAAAACTATTAGCTTTGATTTCCAGTTCAGATTAAGCAATATTATAATATGTATTTCTATTGGGCATAGGAGTTCATTTCTTTGTTTTGCTTTACTTATGAGTGATTCGTGATTAAGGGACAAAACAAGAATATTTTATATTGCACCTCCATCATATTTACTGGGCTTCTTTGATGGCTCAGTGGTAAAGAACCTGCCTGCCAATGCAGGAGAAACAGGTTCAACCCCTGGCCCAGGAAGATCGCCTGGAGAAGGAAATGGCAACCCACTTCACTATTCTTGCCTGGCAAATCCCATGAACAGAGACTGTCAGGCTGCAGTTCATGGGGCTGAGAAGAGTCAGACACAAATCAGCATGCATGCACCATATTCATTGGTTCCTTCAAATTTTGCAATCAAACAGAGAAAATATTAAGAGAATAAGTCAACCTCTGTAGTAGATAAGAAGCATTCTCTAAGCTACCAATTTGGATAATAACAAAGGCTATGGGAAATACATTAGATTCCTTTAATTAAAAACATTTACTGTAAAACTGTTGATATACAAATCTTGGCCTTTTCCTAAGATCTTGGTTTAACTTGTAAACATCCTTAAATATCATTAATTTTTTTTTTAGGTTTTTGATAATTCAAATATATTGCCTTTATTTTTCTAGATGAAGAAGTTTCTGTTTTATACTTGTCCTTTCTCAACATTACAAACCTGCTGGAGATTAAACAAAGAGACAAAAATGTGGCAGTGGTATAAATGCAGGACAAATATTTTAGCATGTCAGTTTTACATCTGGCTGATATTATGATGACAAAAGATCTGTTAAGGCAAATGATTTCCTGACAAGCTATTTAATTAGAATTACAATCATCTTCCCAGAAATGATCCTTAAAATAAGTTATCTACTGTAAATGGATGAAAATAAATAGTTTGCATCTTCTCAGATGAAATAAAAGAGCCAAAGACAAAGAGTCTTATAAATACCGCAATTTTCAAAATGAAAGTGTGGAGGGAGCAGTTAACATCAGATAACAGTAAGCCTTGCTGTGATTGGAAGTGCTGTGCGTGTGTGTTTTCTTTTATACTATTTTGTTTTTCAGTGATTGATGTGGCTGATAAAGTGATAGTTTGTCACAAACATTAGGCAGGTACTCTACATTCAAAGCCTCTACTTCAGTGAAAAATAAAGGTGACTAGAATTATTTTTATATCAATGGCTCAGATTGTAAAGACTTCTGCAATGCAGGAGATCTGGATTTGTTCTTGGGGTTCAGAAGATCCCCTGGAGAAGGGAATTTCAACCTAGTCCATGGACAGAGGAGCCAGGAGGGCTACAGTGCATATGGTCGCAAAGAGTCAGACACAACTGAACAACTAAAACATACTTGAGTGAAAAATAAAGGTGACTAGGATTATTTTTAAATCAAATGTACTGTAGCACAATGTAAGGCCCTGTAAGGAACCCTAAATGGTTTTAAATCCTGATACCTATGTTTGCTATAAAGGTAACCTTGGAAAGCTCTTTAATCTTGTTGCTGAACACCTGACTTCAGTTCACCAGTGCCAAATAGAAACATGAGACAGAGCTTTGGAGAGCAGAAAAAGAAGCCTTATCTCTTTGCCTGTCCAAGGGGGCCAGAGCAGGCTAATGTCCTCAAGACTATGCTCTACTTCCTGGGAAATAGCAAGGGGCCTTATAGCTTCAGGGTGGAGAATAGGGCTGTGAATTAGGATTGGGGCTGATGTAGTGTTGCATTCTTCTTTCCTCCTGGGGACATTATCATTAGAGCTGCTGTCAGGTGGTTCTAGAGAGGGTTATGGTTTTCTTTGAGGTTACTGTTTAGTGAATTTCTTTCTGTAATGCAGAATGCCCTCAAAGGAGAGAAGTCATATGTAGTGTTGTGTTGGAGACATAGTACAGCTTTAACTAGCAGTTAAGCAAGAATGAGAAGGAGGGAAACATCTATAGGAAACCAATTGAATGGGCAGAAAGATTAAGGACTGAATAAGTACTAATCTAATGGAGTGCCTCATCTAGTTTCTGCTATAGCAGTCTCTTTCAAGGCTATTTCCAGGTCTCTAAATTATAGACAAGATTTTTTTCTAAGATATTTATGAGAATCATAAAATGTAACCCTATTTAAAATAATGTCTAGAGAAGTATGAGGCTTTCCTCATAGCTCAGTTGATAAAGAATCTGCCTGCAGAGCCGGGGACTGGGGTTTGATACCTGGGTTGGGAAGATCCCCTGGAGAAGGAAACGACAACCCACTCCAGTGTTCTTGCCTGGAGAGTCCCATGGACAGAGGAGCCTGGCAGGCTACAGTCCATGGGGTCGAAAGAGTCAAACATGACTTAGCGACTAAACCACTACCAGAGAAGTATGGAATATAAATAAAGAAAATATGTATTTAAACACAATGTAGGTCTATTTGCAGTTTTTTAAGGAATCTCCACACTGTTTTCCATAGTGGCTGTACTAGTTTGCAATCCCAGGTACATATACACAATGGAATATTACTCAGCATTAAAAAAAAATTCATTTGAATCAGTTCTACTCAGATGGATGAAACTGGAGCCCATTATCCAGAGTGAAGTAAGCCAGAAGCAAAAACAACAATACAGTATATTAACACATATATATGGAATTTAGAAAGACGGTAACGAGAACCCAGCATGCGAGACAGCAAAAGGAACACAGATGTATAGAATAGACTTGTGGACTCTGTGGATGAGGGAAAGGGTGGGATGATATGGGAGAATGGCATTGAAACATGTTAATTATCATATGTCTAATCAATCACCAGCCCAGAATTGATGCTCGGGGCTGGTGCAATGAGATTTCCTGGGGGGAGGGAGGTGGGAGGGGGGTTCTGGAGGGGGAGCATATGTAAACCAATGGTGATATCATGTCATTGTTTGGCAAAACTAATTAAAAAAAAAGAAAAAAACAAAAAAAACACAATGTAGAGCCCTGGATTTTGTTTTCATGGAAAAAAAAAATTAATATGACTGGTCAAGGGCCATAAAGTTTGCAGGTTAAAAGAGACTGAATGATACTCACTAAATAAGAATATCTGTGGTGTAAAGTATCATGGAATCACAGAGTTCCAAAGGACAATATGTGCCGTCTTTGCCAAATACTGACATGATTATAATCTTCTTTTAATAATGCAACTGTCAAGAAAAAACTTTTATGGATCAAGATTTTATATATCATATCCAATATATTTTTGAAAATCATAGCATTTTAGGTAGAAAGGAAATCTTATTTACAAATCACTTGTATATTTCTCTATTTTAAGATAATACTTAACTATCATGTACATCATAAAATAATTAAAACACAAAAATTATTATTGAAAAAATAAAACATGCCATAATATTTCATTGCCTCATGTCAATGAATCAGTTTGTAATGCAAACTGACTATTAGGTGGTCTGGATATTTTCAGTGTATTTCTTAGGTGTAATGACAGATAGCTAAATAGGGTGTATAACTTAGCTCAGATTATACATGAGAATGGTTGAAGATAAATTTTAAAGTTTGCTCTTCTTTTTGTATGTAATATTTAAAATGTTGTGATGTGTTAAATATGGAGATGTAGTTGATTCACCTAATTTTTGTTATTTGAACATTTGAAAAATATAGTTATATTTTTAAGAGATTAAGATGAGGAGGTAAGAATACACAAAAGAACTATACAAAAAAGGTCTTAATGACCCGCATAACCACGATGGTGTGATCACTCACCTAGAGTCAGATATCCTGAGTGTGAAGTCAAGTGGGCTTTAGGAAGCACTACTACAAACAAAGGTAGTGGAGATGATGGAATCCCAGCTGAGTTATTTCAAAACCTAAAAGATGATGCTACTAAAGTGCTGCACTCAATATGCAGCAAATTTGGAAAACTCAGCAGTGGCCACAGGACTGGGAAATGTCAGTTTTCATTACAGTCCCTAAGAAGGTCAATGTCGAAGAATCAAAGAGTGTTTAAACACCATGCAAATTAATAGTTTTTGATTCTGAGTTATTTGGCAGAGTTTTAAATGTTACATATATCAGACAGAAATTCTTCACCATTCTCTCTGATAATGTTGTAAATAAGCAAATGTTATAAAATAGTGAATGGCAAAAATACTATTTAAGTTTTTATATTCATATATTAGATTTATGTGTAAAATTCCATGTGAAAAAATGTTATTTTTACTCAGAAAAAAATCTTGAAACTATATTTATTTATACCATGCATAATGATGAACTGGAAAAAATAAAAAATTTCTACACATAGTCACAGAACTAAAGTAACAAGATTATGTAGCTCTTCTTTGATATATATAATCTGAGAATACTTAAAGAGACATTATTAGAAGAAATAGGCTAAGGAAATAATATCGACAAAACTTACAAAACAGTGCAAAATTATCTTTCTTTTCATTACATTGATTAAGTTAACATAATGTTGTTGTTGTTGTTCAGTCACCAAATTGTGCCCGACTCTTTGCAACACAATAGACAGCAGAACACCAGACCTTCCTACCCCTCACCATCTCCTGGAGTTTGCCGAAGTTCATTGCATCAATGATGCCATCCAGCCATCTCATCCTCTGATACCCTCTTCTTCTGCCCTCGATCTTTCCCAGCATCAGAGACTTTTCCAATGAGTCATCTGTTTGCGTCAGATGAATGCAAATGTAAATATATGATGGTGTAATTTCTAAGAATTTCTTACAGGTATTTTGCTCTGTTTTTCTTGCTTTGGTTTAGTAACTTATAATTTAACAAATCCTTTCATTTTTTAATGTGTTTAATTTTGTCTCATCTTTAGTTTAAAAAAGAAGTTAGGCTTTCCAGTAGATTTTCCTTTGTAAATGATGCAGCCTGAAACAAGAAAAGATGTTCACCTAGTGTACAGACTAACTTACCAGAGGACTTTCATCAGGTCTAGGGAAGCATTCTTCTTTGCATAAAAAAAAATACAAACAGAGGTTTCCTTGTGTCATGTATACTCTCAGATTTGAAATACTGTGACTATCATAGAACCAATTTAAAAATTGAAGTTCATAAAAAATTAGATTCATATTTTAAATGAGATTTGGTCATTCTTAACCACCTTTTTTATCTAATATACTTACAGCAAAGCCTGAGTTTTTGCCAAGGATATTTGTATATAATAACAGAGGAGAAAACATAGCTTGTTCATTTAGAAAAGCATGCTTTCTAAGCTTAAAATTGCAGATAAGCTAGATGAATTTTATTTAGAGTAAAGCACGTGATAAAAGAAAATGCTTCATTTCAGTCAGTAAGATCTGTGCAACCATTTGATCTCAAGTTTCCACATTTCTTATTTTTAAATGCATGGGACTTTGTATATATTTATGTACTGTCTGCAGTGAACATGAGGGGTGTGGCAGGCAGTTTATTAACCATTTTCACCCCTATTCCAGTTGGAGAAGGAAATGACATCCCACTCCAGTATTCTTGCCTGGGAAATCCCAGGGACAGAGGAGCCGGCAGCTACAGTCTGTGAGGTCACAAAGTGTAGGACACGGCTGAATGAGTAACACATGCATGCATAAACTCATACACTCATACATACATACACATCCGCTATTCCATATGTTAGAGCTATGTGCGTGAGTACTCAGTCACTCAGTCATGTCCTACTCCGTGCGACCCCATGGACTGTAGCCTGCCAGATTCCTCTGTCTATAGAATTTTCTAGGCAAGAATACTGGAATGGGTTGCGGCTTTCTGCTCCAAAACCTTAGAGCTGAGGGACTGTCATTTTATGTGTGAAAAAGTCCAATTATGCTGTAGAGGTTTTTTTTTTTTTTTTTTAAGCACCATTGGTATGTGGTAACTGCACCACCTTTGATATCATGAAAGGTTAATATAACCAGAGAAACTCAAAAGCTGAGGATGCAAAATATTAATGCAAGAACAGAAAGCTTAAGACACATTTCTTTGCTGTGGGAAACAGAAAGCACAGAGTTGAGAAGCAGCACATTGGCAAGAAAATCTTTTGAATGCTTCTGAATTTGAGAATTAAAGAGCAAAAAACAGAAGTGCAAACTTTGCAAAATGTAGCACAGTATCAATTGCAAAGTTTGACCAATTTTCACCCTGGTAACTGTTCTGGAAATCTGAAGTACTGCAAGGGAATTTCTTTCCACATCAGTAGTAGAACTGTCTCTATAATGAGCAAGGGAGATACAAGTTTAAATACATGCAACAGTAGATTTCACTGTGCATTGTCTAAATCAGATGAAATACATAGTCACGGAACATGCTGTACAAGGATGGTACAGCTTTATCCGACCTACATACAGACATTTATGCCTTGAGAGCTACAATACGCTTTGAAGAAATCACTGGAAATTTTATGTATGTGGGCTTCTTGGTGATAGACTTCTGTTATAGTAAAAAAGATCTTTTTCCTTCTTTCTGGCTCCTGACTCCAAAAGTAATTCGTAGTAAGCCTATGCATTTAAAGGAAACACAGTAACTCCTTATTATTTTAGGGGAACAAGCAATAAATGTTCAGAAATGTTGAACATTTTACTCACAAAAGACAGGAGAGATTTTGGACCAAGTGAAAAATCATGTTCCATTTATCACTGAGATGTCAGAATTAAGGGCCATTTGGGAAAATAAAAATAAGAAACTGTAAATATAAAGAGTACATTCTAGATATAGGTACTAAATAAGTAACCCAAACTTCATCCATGAAAAATGAATGGAGAGCTTATGTATAAAATTTTAGTGATAGAAAGAGAAGAGATATTGTGTACCTTTTGAAAGTTTAAGTTACCTAAAGGACACAGAAGGAATTATTTTCTTTAAGGAATTATCTTTGACTTCAGGGAACTCATTTTTAAGTAGGAGAAGGTAAAACTTTTATATTTAAAATATTAATTGATATAAAGGGTGGCAACAGGTTAAGCATTTCTATTTTTTATTTCATATTACAGATGTTTCTTGATATTCGTGGGTTCTGCTTCTGCTAATTCAACCAATGGAGGATTGGAAATATTTTTTAACAATTCAAGAGAGTTCCAAAAAGTAAAATTTAAATTTGCTGTGAGCAGGCAACTATTTACATATGTTTGCATTGTGTTTGCAACTATTTACATAGTATTTGCATTATTTACATTGTTTAGGAATTATCAGTAATCTAGAGATTATTTAAAGTTAAGAATATGGGACAATGTGTGTAGATTATATGTATACACTACACTACTTTATATAATATTTTGCTATCTGGGGAGGTGAACTTGGGGCACTTGGAAGCAAAACTCCTGGGGTAATTATAAGACTACTATAATTCCACTTCTGTGAGTTTCCAGTTCAGATTTTATAACCCTGTCTGTTGTTAACTGAGTAACAGTATAGCTTGATTTATTTGCAGAAGCCTCTTTGACTATAATAATATTTCTAATGATAACAAAAAGGAATGCCCTCTGATACCTTGAGGCCTCGAGTGGAGTTTCCATCTCACTGAGATGAGTGGAGTGTTTATGGGCACAGGTCTTGATTCAAATACTGCAAGATACAGGGAACCATTAATAGATAATGAGAATAATAGTGGACTGAGATGAATTGTTTATTTACAATGGGTGTATTTTTTGTTATATCAATTAATCTCAATGATGTTTTAAAAGTCAATTTTGCAATATTTCAGTACTCTATAGAACTA
Source organism: Antilocapra americana (assembly GCA_007570785.1). Classification (NCBI taxonomy): domain Eukaryota; kingdom Metazoa; phylum Chordata; class Mammalia; order Artiodactyla; family Antilocapridae; genus Antilocapra; species Antilocapra americana. Next base: position 6,297,685 of record ML660211.1, on the reverse strand, counting down.
GATTTTATGAAGCAAACAATCCAAAGTAGGAAAATAACCACTGGCAATCTTCTAAGTAGTTTTTAAGAAAGGAGTTTGTCATTGTGCTCTTTTTCATGTCCTCAAAAGGGACTTTTCAGGCTTAACACAAAAAAGCTTGAATCCCCAAAAGAAAAAGTTAACATTACAGATATAATCCACTCTGTGGTCTCTCTTACTGTTTTTTCATTCCCGTGTATCAGATTTAATAAACTTAAATTTTCAAGAAAAATGGAAAACTTGAAATGCCATTCCTTAAAAGTTTACTTTCCCTGAACTTCATTCACTGTTTTCCAAATTCCCCAAATGGCTTTCAACTATAATAAAAGTAAATGCATCTGTCAGCAAAAGAATATTTTAAAGACATGTTGCAGTGTAGTTTGAACTTTAATAGACATTTTTCATAAATTGGATTCATGCATGTATAATAAAATCTACTATATAATATTTATCTCATCTGTTTGCATGTGTGAGACCTTCTATTAATTCGATTAGACTAGAAAAAATATATATATACACATATATATGTATATATATATATATATATATGTTTTCTTATTAAATTAGAAAAAGTCACTTATCTAAAAATTCTGTTTTTACTCATTTCTGAGTCAACTTGGTGCCAATAGGTAGCATACTCTTCTGGATTCTCAATCCTTTTGTATAAAATTGTTTTTGTTGTTCCTTGCTGAGTCATGTTTGACTGTTTCACTACCCCATGGACTCTAGTCTGCTGGGCTCCTTCTGTCCATGGGATTCTCCAGGAAAGAATACTGGAGTGGGTTGCTGTTTATTCTGCAGAGGATCTTCCTGACCCAGGGTTTGATCTGGGTCTATCTCTGGCATTGACAGGAGGGTTCTTTATCCCTGAGCCACCAGGGAAACCTATGTAAAACATTCAGTTCGTCACTCAGTCCTGTCCAACTCTTTGCTACCCCATGAACCACAGCATGCCAGGCCTCCCTGTCCATCATCAACTCCCGGAGCTTACCCAAACTCACGTCCATTGAGACGGTGATGCCATCCAGTCATCTCATCCTCTGTCATCCCCTTCTCCTCCTGCCTTCAGTCTTTCCCAGGATCAGGATCCTTTGAAATGAATCAGCTCCTCGCATGAGATGGCCAAACTATTGGAGTTCCAGCTTCAACATCAGTGCTTCCAATGAACACCTAGGACTGATTTCCCTTAGAATGGACTGGTTGGACCTCTTGCAGTCCAAGGGATTCTCAAGAGTCTTTTCCAACACCACAGTTCAAAAGCATCAATTCTGTGTTCAGCTTTCCTTATAATATTACTAATCTGAATATTTTGTTTTCTAAAATAAACATTGTTCAGCTGGTTTACTTACTTTCTCAGAATTAACTAAATATTTCTTTCAAAAAAAAATGTGTGACTTTAAGAAATGTAAGATTGGAGTATATATATCCTATCTCCTAACTCTACTTCCATGTCTTTAGATGGCTATTAATTCCTGTTGTGATAACGAAATGAGATATTAATATATCTAGCTGAATATCTGGAAAATGGTAATTATTCAAAAAATACTTAGCTTTTCTTGGTTTGCCTTTTTGTTTGAAGGTTCTAGTTTTATCTAGAAAAATAACCCTTTCTTACAGAATATACTCTTAATAGTATGTCTGAGGTTGAGTAATTTAAAGTAGGTGCACTTTGAGGTTGAGTTGAATTATCAAAATATTTCTCTGCCTTTATTATTAAGAGTTTAACCAAGGGACAATTAATTCATCAATAAAGGTCTGTCTAGTCAAGGCTATGGTTTTTTCAGTAGTCATGTATGGATGTGAGAGGTGGACTATAAACAAATTGAGTGCCAAAGAATTGATGCTTTTGAACTGTGGTGTTGGAGAAGACTCTTGAGAGTCACTTGGACTGCAAGGAGATCCAACCAGTCCATCCTAAAGGAGATCAGTCCTGGGTGTTCATTGCAAGGACTGATGTTGAAACTGAAACCCCAATAATTTGGCCACGTGATGTGAAGAGCTGACTCATTGGAAAAGACCATGATGCTGGGAAAGATTGAGGGCAGGAGCTGGGGACAACAGGAGATGAGATGGTTAGATGGCATCACTGACTCAATGGACATTGGTTTGGGTGGACTCCAGGAGTTGGTGATGGACAGGGAGGCCTGGTGTGTTGTGGTTCATCTGGTCACAAAGAATCGGACATGACTGAGCGACTGAACTGAACTGAACTAACCAAGGGCAATGTGGATCAGTCTACAGTATAGAGGATGGATCACTTGAAAGAAATCTATGCCTGGATCCAAGAAGAGAGCATATCCTTTCACTGCTCATATAGGTGCCAGAAATAAATGAACAGATAATGAAATTGGATCAAAATCAACAAGTAATATGGAACAAATATTTTAGGACTATCACCATAGCATGAGAAAATGAGGTGATACACTTTGATAAAATTATTTTTGTGTTGTGTGTTATGTTATACGCAAGTGACACCACTGAATTTCATGGGCTAGACTCATTTTCCAGACTCGTGCTGAGCTCAGTAATTTTCCAAATTGCCTTTGCTGATTAATTTGCTTTGTCTTCTATTTCTAGTCACCCCACTCCACAAAGCAGGATCCTCTGAGATGAAGACTTCCCTCACCAGGTAAGCCTTCACCTATAAGTGAGTTCTGTACCTGTACTTTGCCCAACACTCCCAAATTTGGAGCTCTTACTATCTCTAATCTAAATAATTATAATATTCTCCTTCTCATTCTATTTCTAGTTTCTTCCTTAACTATCTTTGTCTATATGAGTCAATGTTACAATATCTGGAAATGACGTTAAAATCCCCCAATATTTACAGTGATATGTGTGCATATTTTTGTGCAGCAAATTAGCTATAAACTATCAAAACATATTCAGAGCCCTTGTTCTGGAGTTTTATAAGGCAATACTCTTATCTAAATCTTGACTAGAAGGATTTTTACTTATCATAAGCCACGATAAAACTGATTTGTCATTGGATTTAATAGTGGTATACATGTTTTACTATTTACTAAAGAAAATTTTCATCCTCTGCACCTGGGAGAGTGGAGGGTATAATCTTCAGACTGTCTATTAGGTTTGATTTTCCTTGAAGCCTCTGGACGATTTGTCACCACATCTGACTTCTGCGGTCAGACCTTCAAGTAAAATTTGGAAAAAAAAAGAAAAGAGACAAAAATCTTTACAAGAGATAAGAATCAGCCTCTATGACTTTTTGTGGCAGAATTGGATACTTAACACTTTTACTGTACTATGTCACTAAGTAAGTCTAAAATGTCACTTACCTATAATTATCTGAAACATCAAAAGAAAGCTGACAGCTATTGAATCTCCATAATGGCTTAAGTTGATGCAAACTTTGTAAATGACAATTATTATCTGTGATCATTGATCAAGAATATAAATGATATTTTTTCTATGAATTCCTTTTTACTCCTCATAATACTCAAAGTTCTCTACATTTTTAATTGTTAAAAATTGTTTGATTCTTACCTCTTTGTTCATTCATAGGAAAACCCTTGGATAAGTTTATTAATTATGTTTATCATAATTTAATTTACAATAAAAGCTTAATGTCTTGAGAACATTTGACTCCATCCACAAAACTCAGTATTTAAAGTATGGTTCCTCTAAAGAAATTTCAAACATAATTACAGCAAAATGTGCTGGACATTTGAACTGTGTGCATTCTCCTCAAACATATATGTGTCTCTTCATTCCTTACAAATAGACTTAAAAAACAACTTATTTATTAATGCAACTCAAGTAGTTTATAATCAACTTTATCAGTTCCACTAAAAATTATTTTAATACACTATCCTGCCATTTATTTAATCTTCTGTGTCACTTTCCAAACACAACTTAACTCTTGTTTTTTTAACAAACAAAAACGCTCTTGTCTCTAGGAGTCTTACTTTACTGTTTTGTTTAATAAAATGATGGTGATAATATGATGAAAACAGTTATAATTACTAATAATTAGGTAGTATTTAATTTTTATGAAAATAATAACTAATTTGATTCATCAATCAGTTCAGTTCAGTTGCTAGGTCATGTTCGACTCTTTGCAACCCCATGAACCACAGCATGCCAGGCCTCCCTGTCCATCACCAACTCCCAGAGTACACCCAAACCCATGTCCCTTGAGTCAGTGATGCCATCCAATCATCTCATCCTCTGTCGTCCCCTTCTCCTCCTGCCTTCAATCTTTCCCAGCATCAGGGTCTTTTCCAATGAGTCAGCTCTTCACATCAGGTGGCCAAAGTATTGGAGTTCCAGCTTCAACATCAGTCCTTCCAATGAACACCCAGGACTGATCTCCTTTAGGATGGACTGGTTGGATCTCCTTGCAGTCCAAGGGACTCTCAAGAGTCTTCTCCAACACCACAGTTCAAAAACATCAATCCTTCAGCACTCAGCTTTCTTTATAGTCCAACTCTCACATCCATACATGACTACTGAAAAAACCATAGCCTTGACTAGATGGACCTTTGTTGACAAACTGATGTCTCTGCTTTTTAATATGCTTTCCAGGTTGGCCATAACTTTTCTTCCAAGGAGTATGTGTCTTTTAATTTCATGGCTAAAATCACCATCTGCAGTGATCTTGAAGCCCAGAAAATAAAGTCAGCCACTGTTTCCACTGTTTCCCCGTTTGTTTCCCATGAGGTGAAGGGACCGGATGCTATGATCTTAGTTTTCTGAATGTTGAGCTTTAAGCCAACTTTTTCACTCTCCTCTTTCACTTTCATCAAGAGGCCCTTTAGTTCTTCTTCACTTTCTGCATAGGGTAGTGTCATCTGCATGTCTAAGGTTATTAATATTTCTCTCAGCAATCTTGATTCCAGCTTGTGCTTCCTCCAGCCCAGCATTTCTCATGATGTACTCTGCATATAAGTTAAATAAGCAGGGTAACAATATACAGTCTTGACATACTCCTTTCCTGATTTGGAACCAGTCTGTTGTTCCATTTCTAGTTCTAACTGTTGCTTCCTGATCTGCATACAGGTTTCTCAAGAGGCAGGTCAGGTGGTCTGGTATTCCCATCTCTTTCAGAATTGTCCACAGTTTATTGTGATCCACACAGAGTCAAAGGCTTTGGCATAGTCAATAAAGCAGACGTAGAAGTTTTTCTGAAACTCTCTTGCTTTTTCAATCATCCAGCAGATGTTGGCAATTTGATCTCTGGTTCCTCTGCCTTTTCTAAAACTAGCTTGAACATCTGGAAGTTCATGGTTCACATATTTCTGAAGCCTGGCTTGGAGAATTTTGAGCATTACTTTACTAGCATGTGAGATGAGTGCAGTTTTGCGGTAGTCTGAGCATTCTTTTGCATTGCCTTTCTTTGAGATTGAAATGAAAACTGACCTTTTCCAGTCCTGTGGCTGCTGTTGAGTTTTCCATATTTGCTGGCATATTGAGTGCAGCACTTTCACATCATTTTTCAGGATTTGAGATATCTCAACTGGAATTCCATCACCTCCACTATCTTTGTTCATATTGATGCTTCCTAAGTCCCACCTGACCTTACATTCCAGGATGTCTGACTCTAGGTGAATGATCACACTATTGTGTTTATCTGGGTCATGAAAATCTTTTTTGTACAATTCTTCTGTTTATTCTTGCCACCTCTTCTTAATATTTTCTGCTTCTCTTAGGTCCCTACCATTTCTGTCCTTTATTGAGACCATCTTTTCATGAAATATTCCCTTGGTATCTCTAATTTTCTTGAAGAGATCTCTAGTCTTTCTCATTCTGTTGTTTTCCTCTATTTCTTTGCACCGATCTCTCCTTGCTTTCTTTGGAAATCTGCATTCAAATGAGTATAACTTTCCTTTTCTCCTTTGATTTTCACTTCCCATCTTTTCACAGCTATTTGTAAGGCCTCTTCAGACAGCCATTTTGTCTTTTTGCATTTTTTATCTAGGGAATGGTCTTGATTCCTGTCTCCTCTATAATGTCACAAGCCTCTGCCCATAGTTCATCAGGCACTCTAGATGATGTAGTCTCTTAAATCTATTTCTCCCTCCCACTGTATAATCATAAGGGATTTGATTTAGGTCATACCTGAATGGTCTAGTGGTTTTCCCCACTTTCTTCAATTAAGTCTGAGTTTGGCAATAACAAGTTCATGATCTGAGCCAGAGTCAGCTCCCGGTCTTGTTTTGCTGACTGTATAGAGCTTCTCCATCTTTGGCTGCTAAGAGTATAATCAATCTGATTTCAGTGTTGACTACCTGGTGATGTCCATATGTAGAGTCTTCTCTTGTGTTGTTGGAAGAGGATGTTTGCTATGTCCAGTGTATTCTCTTGGCAGAAGTCTATTAGCCTTTGCCCTGCTTCATTCTGTAGTCTAAGACAACTTTATCTATTTGTAGATAATAAAAACAAAGTGGTATCAAGTTACTTGTTAAAGATCATATAGGAGAGAGGATTTAGAATCACCTACTCTGGCTTCACAGACTGTAATATAACCAAATAAAACACAGAATCAACTTCATAGAGTTTTACATGACCTGGTTATAAAATTTCTAGCTCAGGACTTTTGACATCCTACCTTCCTTTAATTAGATATAGCTTCTTCTACCTTTGAATGCCCATAAAGAAATCTTATCTCTCTTATAACACTTGATATATTACTTTAAAAATGTCATTCATCATTCACATTCTTGGCATCATCATAGTATTTTCACCTCTTTAACATATGTACTTGAAACATAATTAGTTCCCTTGGGTCAGTAACTCTAAGAAGTGCCCTTGGGAGTTTGGCCTTAATCACAAATCAGAACAAGAAAGGAGCAGACATGGGAAATAGAAAATTGAAGCAGGCACAGATATCCTCTTGCCTAATAGTAAATCATGCTTTCAAGGCTTGGGATGAGAGATGTTTTACTCTATATCGATAGTGTCAGGAAGGTTCTAGAAGAGAACCCTAGGTGTCAGTGCAGACATGTAGGATGTTATTTGGTAAAACACAATAGATAGTGCTAAGACATCCACATAGATATATTCAGACTTTAACATCACAGGCATTTGTCTACTAGATGGGAGGACCTAAGTCATGTGTTGTTAGTTCTGAGTTCAGCATTTTCTAAGAGATAGTAAAGAGTACAGTTCAGGTTTGAAAGCGTTTCTGGGCAAATTTTAATAGTAATAATTTAAATGAGGTTTCTCTCACACAATTAAATGACTAATAACAAAACAAAGCCCAAGACCAATTACCAAAATCAGGGTACAGAGACATCTTGAACATATGCAAGGATGCCTTAGTATTTCACCTGGAGTAGGAACCTGGGTCTTCTTAATTCCTTCTAACTTAAGTCAGCCTTGAGTCAAGACAGTCTTCTGGAACCTAGGGGATGGAATGGCCCAGGGGTACTTAATAAAGCCTCAACTGGTAACATAGAAGAGCTTTCAGAGACAGAGTCTGTAAGGTGCCTTAATTTCTTTTCTTTCTCTCTTTTTTTTTTTTTTTCAAATCTCTGCAATGCTTTAAAATGGCACCTGGGATACCCACAAAGACTTTTTTCAGGTTGAATTGAATTAATCTGAACATTTAAAAGGTAGATATTATTGAGGATAAGCTTGCAAGAATATCTTCCTTTTTATTACAATTCCTTTCTAATGCATTTTTCTTTCACATTTTATTAAATATGAGCCTCCAGTAAAATACTTTTTGATCTTCACTTCCTATGCTTTTGAAAACCTCAATGCTGCTTCTTCTTCCCCCTAAGGTTCCAGCCTCAATTTTTCTCACATATTAAGCTAAGTGAAATTGACATTAAAGCCAGGGAAACACATCCTGCTTCTTTCATACTTAGTATTTCTGTCCTTTAAGTCAGAAAAAAGTAATGTACATGAACAAGAGCATCTTCTTTTACTCTTTATAATGTACTCACTGAAGTTATTGCTATACCCTTTTTTTCCCCAAAACCTATTGAGCAAACCCACAGGAAGTTTTCATTTAAAACTCTTTTTTTTAATCCATTGTTGATTGAATCTGCAAATATGGAACATAATGATGTGGAAGGGCTACTGCAAATAGCTCTCCAGCTTTATATATTTTCTCCGTATTTAAGTTTCCAATCTACTCATCTACTTACAGAGATTATATTTCTTTTGATTTTTCTCTTAAAAAAAATAAGCCAAATAAGCTAAATACATCTTGAGATTTTTCTTAAAATAAAGAAAAACCACATCATGGCACACCCCTTAGAACTACTAGTCCAAAAAAAAGATCAGTAGAAATTGAATTTAAACTCATATCTGGAACAAAGTTAAATCTTATATTTAAAGATTGTCTAAAAGCAAAAAAAAAAAAAAAAAGATAATCTTGCTTCAGAATTCAGAATTTTGTTAAGGTATTTTTTGTTTTTGACTACAAGAGATGCTGGGCTGGATGAATCACAAATTGGAATGAAGGTTGCTGGGAGAAATATCAACAACCTAAGATATGCAGATTATACCACTCTAATGGCAGGAAGTGAAGAGGAACTAAAGAGTCTCTTGATGAAGGTAAAAGAGGAGAGTGAAAAAGCTGGTTTGAAACTCAGCATACAAAATACTGAGATCAGTCCCATCACTTTACAGCAAATAAAAGGGGAAAAAGTGGAAGCATTAACAGATTTTATATTTGTGGGATCCAAAATGACTGCAGATGGTGACTGCAGCCATGAAATTGAAAGACACTAGCTTTTTGGAAGGAAAGCTATGGAAACCTAGATAGCATATTGAAGAGCAGAGACATCACTTTGCCAACAAAGATGCACACAGTCAAAGCTATGGTTTTGCCAGTAGTCACATGTATTTGTGAGAATTGGACCAAAACAAAGGCTGAGTACCAAAGAATTGATGTTTTGAACTGTGGTGTTGGAGAAGACTCTTGAGAATTCTTTGGACTGCAAGGAGATCAAACCAGTCAATCCTAAAGGAAATCAGTCCCGAATATTCGTTGGAAGAACTGATGATGACACCAAAGCTTCAATACTTTGGGCACCCAATGCAAAGAGCTGACTCATTGGAAAAGACCCTGATGCTGGGAAAGATCGAGGGCAAAAGGATGGGGTGACAGAAGATGAGATGGTTTGATGGCATCACTGACTCAATGGACATGAATTTGAGCAAACTCTGGGAGATAGTGAAGGACAGAGGCTTGCAGGCTGCAGTCCATGGGGGTCACAAAGAGTCAGACACAATTTAGCAACTGAACAACAACAAGATCTGTACCAGATAGTTGAATTTATTACTATCTCATATAGGAAACTGAGAAGGCCATGGCACCCTACTCCAGTACTCTTGCCTGGAAAACCCCATGGACAGAGGAGCCTGGTGGGCTGCAGTACAAAGGGTTGCTCAGAGTCGGACAAGACTGAGAGAACATAAAGGAAAAGTATTTAAATAAGAAAAATAATAAATATATGCAAACATGTTTCAAAGATTTACTGAAACTCAGTGATACTTATTGCAAACCTAAAACCAAAATCTGTGTTTCCCTTTGGGAGACATGCAAATAAAAACAGAAGACCTGTTTCTTGTATTAGTTCCCAGTCGCTGCAGTAACAATGACCTCAGCCTTGGTCATTTAAAAGTGATTTGCACACATCTAGTATCATACAGTTTGTGAGATGAGGAATCCAAAATCAGTCTCAGCGAGCTACAGTCAAATTGTCAGCAGGAGCTGTTTCCTTTCAGAGACTCAGACAGAATTCATTTCTCTACCTTTTCTAGCAACTAGATCCAGTTGCATTCCTTGGTCCATAATTATTTCCTAAGTCTTCAGCATGCATCACTCCATTTGCTTCCATCATCACTTCTCTGTTCTTGTGAACCTTTTGCCTCCCTCTTACAAGAACCCTTGTGGATTTTACCAAAATCACCAAGATGACCCACAGTTACCTTCCTGTGTCAAAGTCCTTATTTTAACTACATTTGCAAAATCTCTTTTGCTTTGAAAGGTAACATATTTGTATGTTCTGGGGTTTAAGATGTAGACATCTTTGGGTGAGATTATTCTGTCTGCTGAAATTCTGTACATTTATTTTCTGATCAGTCTGGAAATTGACTCAAAGTTTCTATGTAAACAACAATTGTATTATCTTTGCAATTATCTGTTAGGTTAAGAAGGAGTCTAAGAACAGATAACAAATAATTAAAAATAAGTCAAGATCAACCACTAAAAGAATCATAAGAGAGCTTTTTATATTAACATAATTTTTAGGAAATTACCATGAAATTTCTCAGAAACAACAATGCTTCTAAATGTTTGACTCCACTCAGATTTTTAAACCAACCCCATGGAATATGGAAACCAAAATCACCTTCAAATACACTCAAATAGCTTTACCAAATTCCTATCCATAGTTTTTAATGTACTTGAAAATTTAGGCCGTTTTCTATGAATGTGTAGTCTCTGACTCCTAAGTCTGAAAAATAGGTGGAAAAATGAAGTGGCAGATCAAAGAGGAAATAAAGTGGCAAAGCTTGGTGACAGTGTATTGGAACCAGTAAACTCAAGTGAGTCTAATATACTTCATGAAGCAACCTTTTCAAATAGAATTGAACACTGCTGGGTTTCTAAAATAGCAATTCATGACTCACCTGTAACCTACATGATACTGGAAACACTGTAAAAGTTGAATATGAATGGAAACTATATCCTAAGGGAAGCATTGAGCATCTCTAAATGAATTTAGTGTTACTGTCTCTCACTATGAGAATGCATTGATGAATACACATGTATTTTCCCTATAAGTAGAAACAATGCTTATTTAAAAAGTCATAATACTCACAGTACCTTAAACAACTTTAAAAATGGCTGGACCATTCTAGTTTACTTATTTAGTATTAAAGAATTGCATTTCTTTTTCCAGAAAATTTAGGTAAATGACATAAGGCATTGCCTCTTACACAGGAACCTGGCCATATTGATTATGCCCAAGAGTATGGTAAAGAGAAAAGTATGAAATGCTAAAACATAAATAAGCTTGAACTACCAAACAGCCTTGAAACCTCATGTTTTAAAGGACTTTCCTTAACAGTCATGGAGCTGCATTCTTACCTCTGATGAAGTCATAGCTTGCCTCTCTCAGAACTGCTATCTGTACTCGTAACTGATTTCACTGTTGTGCATTTTAATCTATCTAAAGTGTTGTGGGAAACCTAAAATGTATAATCATCCCTATCATTCTTATTAATAACTACATGTTACCTTTACTCTCCAACTATCATCCCCTACATGACTATGATGTATCCTTGATCAAAGATAGATGGTTCTTGATCTTCAGTGGAAAATAGTTTATAGGGCTCTCTTTAGTAACAGTTAAACAACTTTTATTTTTGGATGTACTTCTAGCAAGTGAAATGACATCAGCCCTCCTCAAACAATAAAAATGAATAAGATACAATAGTTAAATATCTTGATTTAAAAACCTCCAGAAGGAGCTGTCACATGAAAATTCCAACAACCACAGAAAAGCAAATGGCTTAATAGAGTAGGTAACTTTCCCTCAAGGACATCAGAAAATGATTTTTCTCTGGATATCTGGAAACAGTGATTGCTCCTCTTTGTCATGATGCTGCCAATGTTGGGTCAGTAAGTCGGTGTCCAACTCTGTGACCCCATGGACTGTAGCCCACCAGGCTCCTCCGTCCACAGAAGTTCCCAGGCAAGAATACTGAAGTGCATTGCCATTTCCTACTCCAGGGGGTCTTCCTGACCCAGGGATTGAACATACATCTCCTGCATTAGCAGATATATTCATTACCCCTGAGCCACCTGGAAAGTCTTACTTTTGCTGTTTATCCTCTTGGCTGTATTTTTCCTCTTTACCGATTTATTGAAGAAAATACTATATATTGTTACAAAAAATTTCCCATTAGTTTTTACCTCCTTTTTTTGGTTTCCCTCTCAGTATCTCATCTTAGGCATCTCCTGACTGACAATTTCTCACGTGTTCCTTATTTTTGATGACCTGGACAGTCTTCAGTAGTACTAATCAATTACTTGTTAATGCCCTTCATTTGGAATTTATAGAGTATTTTTTTCATGATTACACTGGGATTGAGTTTGGAGGGGAATAAGCTCACAGAGGTAAAATGGTTTTCTCATCATATCCTATCCAAGGTACTTATTAGCAACCTAATTTATCATTGTTGATGTTCATATTGATCACCTGGCTGAGACAGTGTTTATCAGGTTTTTAGAGTTGCCGTGTTTCCCCCCTACCCATACGGTAAATTTTGGAAGGAAACGGCTGTTCAGCTGGCACTTAAAGAGTGGGAGTTATGCTCTATTTCTTGAGGGAAGAAAATCTACCCAAATTATTTGGAATTCTACTGAATGTGAGATTTGTCTGTTCTCTGACATGTATTTATTTATTTATTAAAAATGTGTCTCAGCATGGACCCATAGATATTAATTTTAAAATTGGAATATGAATCAGTGTCACTTTATTTATTTTTTGTTCAAATCATTCCAACTTTTGCCATTAGGTCCTCTTGAAGTTTGGTCCTGAAAACTATTGCAAGGTCTTTGTTGGTGTCATTTTTCAATTCTTCACCACTTTCTGATGCTACAAGTTGCTTCAAACTAATCCTATGTATTTTTTGTTCGAGTCCTGAAATCTGCCATTTCTCCAAGAAGTATTTGATGTCTTTTATTGGCAAAATGGTACTGACAGCTGGAATCTGGGTGCTGAATGTGCTCACTTGGATGGCAGTACTTCTAGAACTTCTCAGCTCACAGAGCAGAGGAGTATATGCCTTTGTACTAACCTTTGTTTCCTCGCAGACCTATAAATATTTCTCCGTGTAAACATTTGTGTCTGTGTTGAGGTAAACATGAGTTCACACTGTGTCTCCAACTCTAACTAATATGTGATTCATTGTAGTCTTCCTTCCTTGCTTATCTATAAACTCCCCCACTAAGAGTAGGACTTTGGTTCCTAGCATCTGACACCCATTTGTTAAGTATTTAATTCCTGTATGCAATATAGCTGTTACTGGAATTGTTATTCCATACCTCTATAGGATGCAGCTCTGTCAACAAGAATACAGTGTTGATGTAAAGATTTTACCTCTATTTTTATTTTTTAAAATTGTATTTCTTTATTTTTTGGCTGCACTGAGTCTTTGTTCCTGCACAGGCTTTTCTCTAGCTACAGCCAACAGGGCTACTCTATTAATAGTTGCGGGGTGCATGGGGTTCTCATTGCAAGGGCTTTGCATGTGAAGCACAGGCTCTAGGACACAAACTCTGTAACTAAGGCACATGGGCTCAGCGGTTGTGGTGAATGGGCTTACTTGCTCTGAGGCACGTGTGATCTTCCTGGACCAGGGATTGAACCCATGTCCCCTGCATTGGCAGGGACATTCTTTACCACTGAGTCACCATGGATTCCCATGTTTAGTTTTATGGAGTCCTCTCGTCTCAGTAGCTACTTTTAGGTCAACAACTTTTCCCTCACCTTGTTCAGTGAGAATGTTCCCAACATTGACAATGATTTAAAGTATTTTGTTATTGTCTGATTACCATCTTGAGATCCCATAGCCTCTTAAATGAATTTGCAGAAATTGCCTACTGTCAGTATTCTGTGTTGTCTTTAAAAAATTAACTATTCTATTTGGTGTAAAATGACATCTCATTGTGAAGTTAATTTGTATTTCCATGATGACTAATGACGTTAACAATCATTTCAAATGTTTATAAGCCATGCTTGTTAACTTCTTTAATGAATGATTTATTATATAAGCCTTTTACCATTTTTTTCCATTGGATTGTTTGTCTGCTTTTTATTAAGGTACAAAAATTGTTTTATAATCTATATAGACAGATGCTTTGTATCACACACATATATGAAATAGATATATATCTAAATATGTCAGTAATATATATCACATGATACACACACACACATACATATTTACACTAAATATTTCAGCCAGCTTGTTTGTATTTTCTTTGAAAGAGCTGATGTTTGTTTTTTAAATGATGTTCAAATTATTATTTCTCTATGATTACTATTTCTTGTGCTCCATACACAATCTTTGCTTACCCTGAGACTGCAAATATTTTTCCTAAATTTTCTTCTAATAGTTTTGTGGTTTTAGTTTTATTTTTACTTCTATTATAAATTCCACACTATGTTTTATATATGCTATGAGGTACAGAATTAACATTGTTGAAATACTCATATATACAAAGTGATCTGCATCTACAATTTTTAGCAAAATCCCAAACAGGTTGTTCACAAAAATAGAAAAAAAAAAAACTATCCTAATATTTGTATGGAATCACAAAATATCCTGAATATCTAAAGTAATCTTGAGCAAGAATAAAGGTACAGTTATCACTATTATGTAACACATTATGTTACAAGGCCATGGTAAAATAAAGTATGGAACCACCATAAAAAGAGGCATATAAATCAATGGAACAAAACAGAGAGGCTAAAAATGAACCCACACACCTAGAATCAACTATTTTTTAATGAAGGCACCAAAAATACACAATATGGAAAGGATAATCTCTTCAATAGATGGTGTTAGGAAAACTTGAGCCACATCCAAAAGAATGAAATTGGACCCTTACATCCTTCCATTATATATACAGATCAACTCAAAATATTTTAAACACTGAAACCTTAAAACTCCTAGAAAAACAACATAGGGGAGAAATCTCCTCGAAATTGATAGTGGCAGTGACTTTTTTAGACATGACACAAAAAAGAGCAGAAAACAAACACAAAAAACAATGAAATGATCAAAAGCAAAAATACACAAATGTATCCACATTAAGCTAAAACACTTCTATACCACAAAGGAAATCATCAACAGAATGAAAACAAAACATCTGAAATTAAAAAAAAAAGTTATTTGCAAGCTATATTTCTGATAAGGAGTTAATGTGAAAAATATATAAAGAGCTTTCATATGTGATCATATTGTATTTACAAATATTTAGCTGCACATAAGCCACAATAATAAAAGACTTTTAAATGTACCTTAATTTGTATAGACTTCCCTGGTGGCTCAGACGGTAGAGCATCTGCCTACAATGTGGGAGATCTGGGTTCAGTCCCTGAGTCGAGAAGATCTCCTGGAGAAGGAAATTGCATCCCACTTCAGTATTCTTGCCTGGAAAACCCCAAGGATGGAGGAGCCTGGTAAGCTACAGTCCATGGGTCACAAAGAGTCAGACACGACTGAGTGACTTCACTTTCACTTAATCTGTATCAGCCTAA
This sequence comes from Antilocapra americana, assembly GCA_007570785.1. Classification (NCBI taxonomy): domain Eukaryota; kingdom Metazoa; phylum Chordata; class Mammalia; order Artiodactyla; family Antilocapridae; genus Antilocapra; species Antilocapra americana. Next base: position 6,282,416 of record ML660211.1, on the reverse strand, counting down.
ATAGACGCCTATATATTGAGAAGTATGAAATGAAAAATGAAGCTTTTCTTTTCTTTTAGTTCAAATATAAATGGTATTTGATAAACTTAATTCTCTAAAAAGTTATTTTAGTGAAAAAGACATTGTTTCCTTTTCATTTACTTGGTACAGTGAACAACAGAAAATCTTTTTTGTGTGTGGGTGCTATAGAGTCTGTCGCATCTCAAAGACAGGAGTTCTATGGTCTCCTTTGAGTGTTTTTACACCACTCTGATTCTTCAAACTGCTTAGAAATGTTTTTAAAATGAACCATTAGTTATTGGTATGAAGAAACACTTGTTTTCCTTCTTTATTTCTAATTCATAACCAGCTTCCATCACACAATTGATCTTTGTGGAATAAGTTTACTGTTGAGTAAGCCTACTTTGATATAATGGAACAGTTTGAACATGATTCTCCATTTCAATCCTATTGGCAAAACATGTATTTCCCACTGCTAGGGAAATTCTAGTTTTTACATTTACTTTTTAAGCAGGAAAGGGATTGTGACATTTAAAACATTTTAGATATAAATCTAAATAATTACTTTAAGTTGAATAATAAATTAAATTAAGACCACATTTTCTGCAGCATTGACTAATCATATGGAATGATGTGAAATACAAATGATTTGCAAATCACTCTATTAAAAGCTTGCTTCTTAACAAATTTTCTTAAAACTTGTTAAAAATAATTCAGTCTAACATTCTTTTCATTTGTAACACTGAGTTGAAAACATCATTTGACACAATTATTTTCTCAGGTAATTAATCTTTTAAATTATCCTCATTGTTTACAACTACAGAATAGAACCTCATATAAGGAAATAATATTTGAGATTTAAGCACATTTTAAAATATAGATACCAAATAAAATTGATCCATAATGTGTATAGCAGCAGTTATATTTTAACTTGTGACTAGAGCATGTTTAAGTATTTGTCTGTAGAGTGAAAAAGGAAAGCAATCATGAACAACTACATTAGATGTAACTGAAAGAAAACTACACTTTGCAAAATTAAGATTTTTGAAAAGATATCTCATGAATATGAGCAAATGCAACATGTTGCAAATAGTTCTGTTCATTTATTGTAAATAAGACATAAATCTTCATTTAAATAATTAATTTTAAATGAATTATGTATGTATACACTATACACACACATTTCTATTAAAGTCAAAGAGAAAAAATTCTGAGTTAAAAGAAGAAAGATAATGGAAATTCCTCATTAATTGAATTTGTTTTTTAAATATTAACACATTTAACTAATTTTTGAGCTCCCTATCCTCCTATTTTTGTTATTCCAGTTGCAAGCATATTTCTCTTTATTTTTAATGTGCACTTATAATATCAAGCCTATTTTGTAATATATATGTCAAGTAGCTGGACTTACCTGGTGGCTCAGATGATAAAGTTTCTGCCTACAATGCAGAAGATCCAGGTTTGATCCCTGGGTTGGGAAGATCCTCTGGAGGAGGAAATGGCAATCTACTCCACTATTCCTACCTGGAGAATCCCATGGATGGAGGAACCTGGTGGGCTACAGTCCATAGGATTCGAAAGAATTGAACACGACTGAGCGACTTTCACTTCACTTCAGGTAGTAGAGTTTTTAAAATTTATTCTACTTTATATCATTTCAACCCTTTTTCATATCATATACAATCATTCCCCTTAATTCACTATCATATTAACTCTTCTCCTAATCATATATTTAAAAATTATGTCACTAAAATTCTCAAAACTTTAAGGGTCCTCTTGCACGTGTCATCATCTTATCAAGATATGACACGCAATTCAAATTTACATCACATTTAGGAAAAAACATGAAATTTATTGTAATACAATCTACTAATCACTATCACATTACAGATCAATTATGCTTCTGGAATTCAATAGCTATTATTTTTGAACATGATCATTATTAGCAAGGAACTAAGAATTTGGAGTTTTAGTTTTTGGATTAGAAAGGACTTTCCTGATGTGTTAGAAACAAGAAACAGAACAGGTAAATTTGCAGTGATACAATCTGGTCATTTCATTCTACTGTGATGAATGAGCTACATTTCTCATTTATGTCCTTATGTTACTTTCATAAGTTATGAAGTCCTAGGAGACAGTCTGCTTAGTCAAGCAAATATTGGTCAGTTCAGCTCACCTGTACTGGGGATCCTGGAGGGAGGAAAAATGAACCCCATAAACCAGTTATTTCCCTACCAATATTGCACACAATAGAGTGAATTCCCCAAAAAGAAATTAGCAGATGCATAATATGAAAACTAAATATGCCACAATTAGAAACTCAAATAGTTGAATAAAATTCAATCACAAGTACAAATATGCAGTTTTTAGAATACTGAAAAAATATCTTTATGAGGTGTCAATATATTGTTCAAGGCAGTACATGTGTTAACATTAAATCTGCATTCAGGTATTTCTCAACTGGAATAGTTTTATTCAATAAAATGGAAGAAAGGAATAACTGAGAATTTGAAAGAGAAATAAAGTTACAACACTCTTGGTAGGCTAGTTTTGGAGCTGTTTCTGCAACTACACCTAGATTAGCTGTATCAAAGCATTGCCTGAATTTGAGTTTTAACCTCATATTACAGAAGGATGAACTGTATGACTAGAATTACTAGGTCCCAACTGTGTGGTGCTGTCATGTAGAAAAAAGATTATTCCGCCCTATCCAATTTAGATGTGCTTGAATAGGTCTGGTCTTCATAATAGAGATGAGACTGGGACTTGATAGACTAAGTGAAGTGGAGAGTTACAATGTTATCATGAAAATTCCTACTGAAATAGAATGCTAAATTAGATTAGGAACTAAAACCTAATTTAGAACTGAAAAAATAGAATTGAAAATCTATTTTGTTCATGTTTATCAGATAATTACAGAATGTTTCTTTCACTTAAGACTACACTCATTTTTTTTTCTTGAGACTCAATTTAGTGACAGCAATATGGTGGCAGAAATGCAATTAGTTTTTTGATGAAGTATCGTAGAATGGACTGGTTTTCCAGCACTTACTGTATATTGTGTGAAGAGCCTGGCAAGTAAGTCATTGGAGAAGGTGCTCCAGAAAGGGAAAATGTAAAAATAAAAAAAATAGACATAGTAAGTTTCTTTGCAATTAAAGACTAGATATTAGATTGTTTCCAACCAGAAATATTAGTTTGCTCATATCCACTTTTATTTTGCTGTTACCTAAAAGTTTATTTGGTAGAATATTTACGAATGACATCACTAAAAGAAATTTTTTGGATAGTATTGTCTACTGATAACTGTGTATATATTCTCATTTATGGAACATTTTCTATGTTAAAGCACACTGCTATTAGAAGTTGTGAATAATAGAAATGTAAAAGTTAGAGTGCTGCCTTCCAGAATCAACAAATTGTGCCAGTATGGAAATAAACTAAAAATATCTGCATATATCATGTATTTTAAGTTCATTTAAAAATCAACATTATACAAAGACAAAAATAAGTCTGAAAAATGTAGTGGTGAGCCAAATATATAATCAGTATTTTTAAAAATATTTTTAGGAAATATGAGCTTTCCATTCTCACTTAAATAAAAAAGAACCAGAAAAAAAGAAGAAAAACTTTTATGAGAGTGTATATGATTGTTAGTTCATTCACCATATATTCAACAAATATATTTGATCATCTATACTTTTCTTCCAAACTGTTGATAGTGTGATGGGTAAACCCAAGACAAATAAAATGGCTTCAAAGGCTCCATATACTCAGGTTTATCCCTCTTCGTATTATATTAACATATTACAGATGTTGTACATTGTGTGATGGTTGTGTTTCTTTTTTTAAAATTTCCTTCTAAGAAGCAATTGTAAAGGAGTTCTATTAAGCAAAGGGAGATTACTGGAGGTAGCTAATAAAAACTGCCCTGTTTGGGGCAAAACATTCTGATATATCTGATTCTACCTTTTTTATGAATTTTTTTAAATTTAATTGGTAAATGAAAATACTTTTTTTTAAAAAGAACTTTCATATTATAAATTGAATCCTGAGATCTTTTAAAAATAATTTTATTTGCTTATTTATTTTTGGCTGTGCTGGGTCTTTGTTGATGCACAAACTTTTCTCTAGTATTAATAGCGAGTGGGAGCTACTCTCAAGTTGTGTGTGCAAGCTTCTCATTGTGGTGGATTCTGTTGCGGAGCAGAGGCTCTTGGGCACCCAGGCTTCAGGAGTCGCAGCGCGTGGGCTCTGTTGTTGCAGACCCCAGGCTCTCGAGCCCAGGCTCAATAGTTCTGCTGCACTGGCTTAGTTGCTCAGCGGCATATGGGATCTCCTCTGATCAGGGATCGAACCTGTGTTTTGTGCATTGGCATGAGGATTCTTCACCTTTAAGTCACCAGGGAAGCTCCCCTAACTGAGATATTTTTAATACAACTATTTCTGCTTTGGATTTCTCTGGGATTTCATAGACATTAAACTAGGAAGATAAGATAAGAAACAGGTTTCAGTGAGACCTACTAGCTCTGTTGACTTCAACACTTTCGTCACTTAATGCCATGATACTTACATGATCTGAAACTATTGTTATGTATGCCTGCTTTATATATTTCAAATTAGCATGCATTTTTAATTTGGTTTTGTCACACATGATTTTATTGTTTTATATTTTACTTTTTTTCCTCATGACCAAGTCGTCACTTTGCAGGTTTTCATATACTGTTTCTGAAGAATGCCATTCTCATCTATTGTTGTATGAAATTACCTCAAAACCAGATGCATTTATTTTCTCCCAGCTTCTGTGGGTCAGTGACAGTTGAGTGTCTCTGTCTCGGGGCTCACACCAGCCTGCAGTCATCGAAAGACTGCAGTCATCGAAAGACTCGATCCAGTTTCACTGAAGTGATGGTTGACAGACCTCAGGTCAGTTCTAGCTTTTTGACACGATTCAGCTCTTTGCCACCCTTGTCTTTGTATAACTCTATAAACCTACACCCAAAAGGGCAGTTTGCTTCCCCCAGCGTGAGCAGAGGGAAAGAAGGCAAAAAAGACAAAAAGACAGGCTGAGAGGTGGGAGAAGCAAAAGGAAAGCAGTAGTCTTTTAAAATTTAATTCAAGAGTGACATTTCATTACTTTCACCATATTTTCTTGATTAGAAGTAAGTAGCCAGCTTCAGTCCACAATCATGAAGAGACAATCACACAAGTCTGTGAACAGCAGGAGGTAGGGTCATTGTGAGCAGTTTTAGAGATTGTCCATCACAGCATAATACCAACAAAAACAATAAATGTATACTTTTAAAAGAATTACATGAACTAACGTTGTACACGTGGATGAATTTTAAGCATCAACACCTGATACCTAAATCTGCTGGCCAACAACAGGAATAGCTTAACATTCAGTAAAGAAAGAAAGTCATGTAAAGTTAATGAATCATCAGGCACTATGCTCTTCCCTGTGAAGAGTGTCTTATTATTGAAGATAAATAGGTTGGGTTTTAGGTCTTCTGCCATTAGTTGATTTTTTTTTTTTTTGCCATAAGTTTACATCCATCTCAAGAAAGAGGTTCTTTATTACCTGGAATCTTGAGGGTTAAAAGAGATGGTGAAAAATGTTCTGAATCTAAAACTGATGATTGGACAAAGTGTAGCAATATTAAGAACAGTGGGTGATTTACCAGACTGCTGACAGAATTCTGCTTTCTTATCTCAGTATCATCTCTTTACTAATTCCTAATTACTGTGCCCACAGATTTGCCATATTCTGAGAATATTTTAGAATTTGTCTCTTGTGCTTCCTCTAAGACAAGCCATCTAAATACTCTGACATTTAAATGTCTTTATTATTGAATTTGATGTAGCATGGTATTGTTCTCTATGTAGTTCATCTTTGACAATTTACAGAATACAGTTTAAAAAGTTATATTTAGGAAGAAAACACATCAATGCATGTGTATCCAGTGCATGCAGGGGTGTAGGTGACTGTGTGCTGACTTGAAATTGTTTCCTAGGTAAATTTTTTCACAGAAGATAACTAAGGTCAGAGCTGCTCTTTAAGTATTATTTTACAATTTTGCGTACAAGAATACTTATATATGTAAATATTGTATATGTTTAAGTCTATAGAATAATATGAAAGTAATTTCTTTGTAGACAAGGGCATCAAGTTTCAAGCAGAGGTTTATTTTTCACTGAATATTCTTTCTTTTTTCCCAATAAATATTCTTGTACTTTTTAATTTTTATCACTCTCTTGTATGAAAATATCGAAGTAAAACAGGAAAAATAAATCTAGGTAAGTGAATAAGTGATTATATGATTATCACAGAAAAAATATGTAAGCTATATGATTTGGCAAAATTTACTATTTTTATTAAACATTGACAGTTATAACACCTGTTAAAGAAATTGGTCAATTATTTTATAAATTTAAGAAACAGCTTTTTATGCAAGCATTTGCTATAATAAACTATGACTACATTGAAAATACTTTTAATAAATTACTTAGTGACTAATGAAAATATTTTCACTTTTGTACATATTCATAAAAAGTAACCATTGAAAGTAGTGCTTGTCTAATATGCAAATCTACGTAAGTAAAAAATTGATACTTTTTATTAACATTATTTAAATATTATATATCATTAATATATTTTGCTTATAGAAATTTTAATATATCCTCTGACCTTTAACAGAAATACTTTGTTACAAAGAATTCCAGAGCATTACATTTCATGGTCTCATAACAAAACCTGATTAGAAGATATTCATTCTTTATATCCTATGGGTAGACAAAACTGAGAGATTTCTCTTATTTGGCTACTTATTAACATATTTTTCCTTTAAAAATTCAAAAAGCATAACCATAGGATGGCTCCAAGGATTTATATTTAAATAATAATTTAACATCCTCAGTTCAGTGAGGTTTGACCTCTTCTAATATTTTAGATTATGGCTTTGTTTTCTTATTATTTAAAATTGTAATCTTTTACTATCTGAAGGCAATTTTATTAAAGATAATCATTTTTTCACTTAACAAACTAAGATAAGATACCTGTTTTAGGGAAATTTTGAGCAAATCCATTTCATTTTGTACAGTGAATTTCTTTAATCTGTCTCTCCTGCTGAGTGGTAGATGACATTCATGGCCCCATGTCTTCAACATTTTGCTGTGCTTTTTCAATGTCTCTCTATTTTGGCTTTGCACTAAGTAATGTAATTTGATTTGATTTGGCCTGTAAGGTGAGCTGGAAATGACAGTCCTATGCCAGGGCCCCCCACAGTGGCATTGTTTCTGTTTTCCTTCTCATCCTTGATCAGCTTCAAGAGAAGTGCATATGAAGACTGGCCAGGAGGTCTTAGGAGGAAGGTGAGAGGCTCAGTAGGGCCTCAGCTAAGCTCTCTTATCCCAGCCTCGGCTCAAGAAAGCATGGCTGAGATCATCAGGGCCATCACACAAAATCTGCAAATGCACAAAAATAAATGCTTATCATTATACACTGCTGAGTATTGAGGGCTTCTTTTCTAAAATAGACCTTAATTTTTAGAGCTGTTTTAGGGTCTCAGCAAAATTGGATGGAAAACACAGAGTCCTGTGTGTCCCACCTCCCACCAACGCAACCTCTCCACTGTCAACATCCTACAGAACTAAGTGGTGTTAAGTGTTACTATCTATGAACCTACATGGAAGCTTCATTATTACCTAAAGTTAATAGTTTTCATCAGAGTTCACTCTTGATATTGTATATTCTATGGGTTTTGCTAAATATATAATGACATAGACCTGGAGGAGGGCATGGCAACCCACTCCAGTATTCTTGCCTGGAAAATCCCATGGACAGAGGAGCCTGGCAGGCTACAGTCCGTAGGGTCACAAAGAGTCAGACACGGCTGAAGCAACTTAGTATGCATAATGACACAGGAGAAATTTTGAATTAATTTTTATAGAAGGTGTAAGGTCTACTAGGTCTTGATTATTTTTTCTGTATGCAAATATCCAGTGATTCCAGCACCATTTGTTGAAGAGAGTGTTGTTCATATGTTGGCAATAAAATATCTTCAGAATAACTATTTGGAGAAAATTGTTTTTTTAATTAGGAAGTTTTTAAAATATAAATTCTCCTTCTCATGAACCTGATAGAGATGAATAATTGAATAGGATGAAATCAAAGAAATTATGCAGAAAATGTGACAGAAAATTAATGATGGTAAAAATATTCACCTAAGATTATTACAAAAGAAATTATAAACATTTTGAGCAACTGTGTCAAGTTAAATGTTGGATATTTATAAAGTTTTCTTTTTTTTTTAATGACATGATAGCAGAAGATCTTAAAGAGTTAAAGTTTCAATGAAGTTATGTGTGGACTAACTCCCAAGACACTAAAGATAAGCAACACAAGTCACTCAGATGTTTTATTCTGCCAGCATCATTTCAAAGATTTTTTTATCTTAATATAAAAATTAGTATGAACTAATGTTAGTGTCCTGGGAGGACACTGGTAGAAACCAAGTGTCACATTTTGGGTTTACTCATCCAGTCTGTGAAAACACCTAATTGATGAGAGTCTAAGGCCTGCCAGTAGCCACATGCACGAGCTTAGAAGTGGTTTATTCAGTCCCAGCGAAGATTCAGTGAAGATTCCCAGTGAAGATATAAAGTCAGACCCCAACTGAAAGCTTAAGTGCTATCTACTGAAGGTCCCTGGTCTTGAACCACCCAGAGAAATTGATAATAGATTCCTGATCAGCCAAAATCTATAATATAAAAATGTGCATTTTTTTCAGTTACTAAATGTTGTGGTGATTTGTTATTTAACAGTGGTAATGAATATGCTGATAATTGGAAATTTAGCTCAAATCTTTACTTTGTTGCTAATCTATCATTTACTTGACATAACTGTTCAAAATGTTCAGAACTATAATCCAAATGTATGGACAATTATTTTTGAGTCATAAATTAATCGATCAAACACTACCTGTTTTCAATATTTGTTAAAGAAAGAATAATATGCTTTTTCTATCTTATATGTAATTTTCCAACTGTTATATCAACATCAGTGAAGAAGGCCTTTTGCAAACCTTCTCAAAACCAAATGAGTAAAATAACAAAGAAAACAGAACAAACATGACACTTATTGAATAAATAAGTAGCTATTAAAACATCAATCTCGTTATTGTATTCCAAACATCACAATGATTATCTATGTTGGACAGAAAATGCATTATTTTGTTCTGAAACACTTTACATTTTATAATAATTTTTTGCTCTAGAAACACTGAATATTCTATTGTGGGTTGTAGTGTTTTCAAAAGATAAAAGACGAGAAAAATCTTTAAAGAAATGAGATTTAAATATAGATGGCACCATAAAAGAATCCCATACCATAAAATACACAGAAAAAAAGGAGGAAATTGCTGTTTGCAGAAATAAAATAGTAGCATTTTATGGGTTGGGGAAGTTTTATGATACTACCTAATGATTTTCTTTCTCTGGCCAGTGTACAAACGCTTCAGCATCCATAGTTTTCCATGTCTAAATTGCTAGTCTGCTCTTAGGTGTGTCTTTTCTCCAGTTATTTTATGAACCTCAGGCTTATTAGATTTCATTGTTGAAAATGCAGTTGCCTCAGATTTAAGGTGGCCTGCATTCACCTCAGTGTGGATCATGTCTTTCCTGTTGTGCTTGTATTTAATGACTGAGTCTATACATCACCAAATAAAGTAGTGACTTGGCAACTACATATTTTGTCTCTTTTATGTATGGCTCAAGAAGGAATCTTGAATATCTAACTCCGCTATGACCAAAGTCACTTAAAGATAAGAAACTGAGAGTGGGGAAATTTAAAGTGTTTCTCCAACACTTTAGTATTTAGTTTTATGTTCAATAAATGTGGTTTGCTTTACTCCAAGTTACATTGGGTAAATTCACAGCTAAAATTAATGTATATAAAACTCCCAATGTATCTACATCGATTATATTAAAAAATGCATAAAATGTAAAAATTTTATCTTTACAGATCCTCAAATTAATTGAGATGGGAAGACAATGTAGAAAAAATTACTTCAAAAAGCTAAATTTAATACTTACATCTGAAAACAGTGCCCCAGAGGTAGGAAGTGATTGTCCAGGATTACACAGCTGATAGAAATTCTAGAATTATAACCTGAATACATTCAAATAAGTTTAAGCATAGCAGGACTTTTTAATTATTGTCTTGAATTTCTAAATTTTTTACTAGTCTCTCTGTCATGAATATATATCTAAGTATAAGGGAAAGTAACAACCTATTATTCCATTACAAATCTACTTTTTCAAAGAAAAAAAGAAGATAACCAATATTTGGATTATACTGAGTGTTTAGCATTCTTTTTAAGGTTCTTTTTCAAAGAGAAAAATCAGAAAATGTGCCCACAAATTATTTTAAAGTAAATATTAACTTAAAAACATTTTCAATTATCTAAGTTATTAGCTTAAATTATTTTTCTGTGGTTGAAATTAGCAGAGTAGGAAGCATTTAGTGCATTTCAGCATGAAGTTTTTTTGTGTGATTTGAATCTTTAAAGAAAAATACTTTTAGCAAATTTCACAAGAGAGAAACGAGATGATCTCACTATAATTATATAAGAAATTGTTCAACACATCTTTTGCTTTAAGTAGAAAAGCATCGTGTAAGTAATCATCTAAGACCTCAAGTTGAGACCCAAGAACACAAAAAAACATATAAACATACTTCCAGTTCCTTCCAAGGATGGGATTTGAGGTGTTCCAAATAATGATGCAGAAGTAACATACTATAACAAGGAAAGACATTAACTGACATAATAAGCATTAATGGTGGGTTGGGCTCCCCTCACAGTTCAGCTGGTAAAGAATCTGCCTGCAGTGCAGAAGACCCCAGTTCAATTCCTAGATCAGGAAGATCCCCTGAAGAAGGGATAAGCTTCAGTATTCTTGGACTTTCCTTGTGGATCAGCTGCTGAAGAATCCACCTGCAATGCAGGAGACCTGGGTTTGATCCCTGGGTTGGGAAAATCTGCTGGAGAAGGGAAATAAAGGCAACCCACTCCAGTATTCTGGCCTGGAGAATGCCACAGACTGTATAGTCCATGGGATTGCAAAGAGTCACACATGACTGAGCAACTTTTGCACACAGAACCATAAAGAAGGCTGAGGGCAGAAGAATTGGCACTTATGAACTGTGGTCCTGGATAAAACTCTTGAGAGTCCTTTGGATTGCAGGGAGATCTAACCAGACAATCCTAAAGGAAATCAACACTGAATATTCATTAGAATATTCAGCTAAAGCTGAAACTCCAATGCATTGTCCACCTGATGTGAAGAACTGACTCATTGGAAAAGACCTTGATGCTGGAAAAGATTGAAGGCAAGACAATTCAAACATTGAAGGGGACAACAGAGTATGAGATGGTTGGATGCCATCACCGACTTGATGGACATGAGTTTGAGCAAACTCCAGCAGACAGTGTAGAACAGGAAGTTTGGCATGGAGTCGCAAGAGTTGGACATGACTTGGCAACTGAACAACAGCAACAAATGGTGAGAGATATAGGAGGAACGTAACTGTGAATTTTGATTAATTTTCAGTTTATGAATAGACCAAATCTTTTCAGATTTTTAATTTATTAGATATTTGAGGGATTAGAGGGCTAATAGTATTATTTCTAAGTGTCAGTACTAGTTGCATTTTTAACATTTGTTTTCAATAATACTCTTAATTATCACTCTTTTGTCTCTTCTCATTCTCTTTTATTTTCATACTGTCTCCCTTCCTTCTTCCATTTTCTTTCTTTCTTCTTCATCTCTCTGCATATTCCTGCCATGATTTCTTCTTTTATTCTTATGTTTCTTTCATGTACCCTTTTTTGAGAAGATTCAGTAATTTCCACCTACCAATTCATGGGACACAAGAGAAGAGGGTTTGGCACTGGGTTAGGAAGAGCCCCTGGAGTAGGAAATAGTAAAGCAATCCAGTATTTTTGCCTGGGAAATTTCATGGGCAGAGGATTCTGGAAGACTTTAGTCCATGGGGCTCGCAAAGAGTCAGACACAACTGAGAACACAGGAACACACACACAAAATCTTCCTACACAGGAAACATTCAACAGTGGATATTACTCACATTCTGAGCATGACTATTTATTGTAATTTATCTTATGGTTGCTAAATAAACTATAGGACGCTAGTTAGTTTTGAATTTGATGTATAGAACTAATCAATTTATGTGTATATATATATATATATATATATACACAGACATATACATATATATATTATTTTTATTTATTTTTTGGCCACACTACATTGCTGGTGGTATCTTAGTTCCCTGACCAGGGATCAAAATGAGGTCCAAACCAAGGCAGTGAAGGCACCAAGTCCTAACCACTGGACAACCATGGAATTCCCAAAACAAATCAATCTTAGTACAAATATATTCCATGTAATATAATTTGGCATTCTGTATTTTCTCATTTGCTAATCTGGCTAATCTACTGACATCTTATGAAATAATATTAATCAGTATCAGTCAGTTCGGTCGTTCAGATGTGTCCACTCTTTGCGACCCCATGAAACACAGCATGCCAGGCTTCCTTGTCCATTACCAACTCCTGGAGTCCACAAAAGCCTATGTCCATTGAGTCAGTGATGCCATCCAACCATCTAATCTTCTGTCATCCCCTTCTCCTTCTGCCCTCAATTTTCCCCAGCATCCATGTCTTTTCCAATGAGTCACCTCTTGGCATCAGGTGGCCAATGTACTAGAGTTTCAGCTTCAACATCAGTCCCAACAATGAACACTCAGGACTGATCTCCTTTACGATGGACTGGTTGGATTTCCTTGCAGGCCAAGGGACTCTCAAGAGTCTTCTCCAACACCACAGTTTGAAAGCATCAATTCTCCAGCACTCAGCTTTCTTTATATTCCAACTCTCACATCCATACATGACCACTGGGAAAACCATAGCCTTGACTAGATGGACCTTTGATGGCAAAGTAATATCCCTGCTTTTTAATATGCTGTCTAGGTGGGTCACAACTTTCCTTACAAGAAGTAAGTGTCTTTTAATTTCAGAACTGCAACCACCATCTGCAGTGATTTTGGAGCTCCCCAAAATAAGGTCAGCCACTGTTTCCACTGTTTCCCCATCTATTTGCCATGAAGTGATGGGACAGGATGCCATGATCTTAGTTTTCTTAATGTTGAGTTTTACGCCAGCTTTTTCACTCTCTTCTTTCATCATTTTAATCAAGAGGCTCTTTAGTTCTTCACTTTCTGCCATAAGGATGGTGTCATTTGCCTATCTGAGGTTATTGATATAACTTCCCAGCAATCTTGATTCTGGCTGATGCTTCCTCCAGCCCAGCGTTTCTCATGATGTAGTCTGCGTAGAAGTTAAATAAGCAGGTTGACAATATACAGCCTTGATACTCCTTGGCCTAAATGGAACCAGTCTGTTGTTCCATTTCCAGTTCTAACTGTTGATTCCTGAACTGCATACAGTTTTCTCAAGAGGCAGGTCAGGTGGTCTGGAATTTTATAGTTTATTGTGATTCACACAATCAAAGGCTTTGGCATAGTCAATAAAGCAGAAATTGCTGTTTTCCTGGAACTCTCTTGCTTTTTCAATGATCCAGCAGATGTTGGAAATTTGATCTCTGGTTCCTCTGCCTTTTCTAAAACCAGCTTGAACATCTGGAAGTTCACAGTTCACATATTGCTGAAGCCTGGCTTGGAGAATTTTGAGCATTACTTTACCAGCATGTGAGATGAGTTTGAGCATTCTTTTGCATTGCCTTTCTTTGGGATTGGAATGAAAACTGGACTTTTCCAGTCCTGTGGCCGCTGCTGAGTTTTCCAAATTTGCTGGCATATTGAGTGCAGCACTTTCACAGCATCATCTTTTAGGATTTGAAATAGCTCAACTGGAATTCCATCACCTCCACTAGCTTTGTTCGTAGTGATGCTTTCTAAGGCCCACTTGATTTTCCTTTCCAGGATGTCTGACTCTAGGTGAGTGATCACACCATCATGATTATCTGGGTGGTGAAGATCTTTTTTGTACAATTCTCCTGTGTATTCCTGCCACATATTCTAAATATCTTCTTCTTCTCTTAGGTCCCTACCATTTCTGTCCTTTATTGAGCCCATTTTTGCATGAAATGTCTCCTGGTATCTCTAATTTTCTTGAAGAGATCTCTAGTCTTTCCCATTCTATCGTTTTCCTCTATTTCTTTGCAATGATCACTGAGGAAGGCTTTCTTATCTCTCCTTGCTATTCTTTGGAACTCTGCATTCAAATGGGTATATCTTTCCTTTTTTCTTTTGCTTTTCACTTCCTATCTTTTCACAGCTATTTGTAAGGCCTCATCAGACAGCCATTTTACGTTTTTTCATTTCTTTTTCTTGGAGATGGTCTTGTTTCCTGTCTCCTGTACAATGTCACAAACCTCTGTCCACAGTTCATCAGGCACTCTGTCATATCTAGTCCATTATATCTTTTTCTCACTTCCATTGTATAATTATAAGGGATTTGATTTAGGTCATACTTGAATGGTCTAGTGGTTTTCTCCACTTTCTTCAATTTCAGTATAAATAGCAATAATAGTAATAATAATCCAACATATATAGTAATAAAAATTGACAAATCCAGTCACATATGTTTTGTCCTTATACATCTGAGTTTTCTGAAATAGTGTAGATTAAGGAAATGAGCTTCAAAACAGATGATTCTGAGTCTGAATCATTGTGCAAGTCTGATCAAATCACTTCACCTCTCAAGCTTTTTTTTTTTTTACTTATTTAAATACAGCAGAGATTATTGTAAAAGTTTCAAAATCTTGGTGTGAAAATTAAATGGTATTATATGTAAATTAATCAGCAAAGGTGGTTCTTATATATACCAATTTATTTCAAATTCAGAGGATATAATGTAGGACCATACATTAATTGATGTATACTTTGTTTATATACAATGTATGTCTGTCACTTACAGAGGAAGTCACATACTGAGCTTGCCAAATTGCAAGTCAAAACTTGGAAAGCAGAGAGATAGTTTGAAAATACTCTGGCAAAAGAGACCAACCTGAGCCAAAATTAAGTTGGTCATTAAGTACTGATCTGTCAGTCAGGACAAGTAGTGAGGGTGAAAAAAGATACAAAAATACTGCTTGTCAAGAACAGTAGAGAAGAACAGTTTATTTACAAAGCATTCATCCACAACCCACTGTCAACCCAAGGTTTTTACATCAGACCAGGAAAGGTGCTGATTTCAAGAAATTGATCAGGGATTCTGTCTTAGAGAAAAGAAACCTAAACAACCATTATAAACCAATGTAATAAAGATAGAAGTGGCATCATTCTGAATTTCAAGTGTAACTTCTGGAAAAAGTGATCACTGACTTTAGACTTAAAATTTAGCAGTTGAATGAGGGAGAGGAGGATAAAGAAAACGTATCGGGAGACCATGAGTAAAGCATCAATTGTGTGGGTACATCTTACTTTAATCAGTTAAATACTTTTAATCCTAAAATGTGACCAAAAAAATCAATAAGAGAGAAGTCTAGTATGTTCAAAGCAACTTAGCAATGGTATATATACTTTTTAAGAAGTCATTTATATCTGGAGATACATCATAGTTTTGCCATTTAGGGCAGTTTTCCAGCCATTGGAGACTCCCTGTAGGAAAAGATGAAGGATGAGAAGAGAAGGCATGTAAAATGAGAGGCGTGTTGTGCTCTAGGAATGGGGCTAGATGAAGCCACACATGTCCACAGTGACTCACAGAATCACAGGTTATAACGTTGAAATTTGCCTAGGATATCCAAAGAATATATATATGAAACTTACATTCAGATTCAAAATCTGAGGGTTAAGGAGTAAAGTCTTACCTAACAATTTAGTTTTGAGAAAAATTAGTAACTTAAGTGATTGTTGAAATACTGAAAGTAGATGAGAATCATTCTAACCCCCTCTCTCAGGGTAAGATGTAAAGGAAAAGGGAGAAATTCAATAGATTGAAAAGAACAATTGGGAAACCCTTTACACAGTGCTAAACTCTTTCTTTTCCTCTTATCCCTTCTCTCCTCTGCAAGAAACAACCAATCTTTTATGTAGGGAAAAGCATGCATGCATCTTGGGGAGGAAGGTAGGAGTTGGGGAAGGCCTGAGCAGGGTGAGCGAGATCTAGCCTGGCCTGGAGTACAGAGCCTGAGCCATGATGAGTGATGGAGAAGGGCGACTCTCTGGGCAGAGGTGGGGATGACCTGGTAGGGAGTTTAGATCCAAACAGGATGAAGGAGGGCATCTCCATGATGGGTGCCTTTGTTCATTGTGTCACAGTTTAATCAAGATATAGGGCATGTGGGATGGCATGGGGCAGCCCAGCACCGGATGGCAGAGTTTGGATGGGTTGGATTGAACATCCTCAGGGGGGAGGGTATTTGAAGTGACATTTCAAAGAAGTTGTCAGTGAGGTGAGATGCACACATGTTGGAGGATGTCAGAAGGCAAGTGTGTGAGGGGAGGGCGACCACGTGAGAGCAGCCTGCCCCTGCTCCTCATGCCCTGACTGTAGGCAAGGGGGCTTCACATGCAGAGTCTGCCTAGCAGGTGTGTCAGAACCCAAGGGCTGGGGAGGGCAGCTAAAAGAGGGGGCGACAGAGCATGGCATCCTGCGGCTGGAGTGAGGCCAGGTGTCCACAGTGAGGAGGAACTGGCTATGCTGGTGGATGGTTAATGTTATGTGCATGAGGTGGTTTTAAAAAAATTAAATGTACTAATAATTCAATATATGAAAATAAATAACATAAGAAAAAGAGATACCATTTTATTGTGAATTTGACAGTGGCTAAGAAAATAAATCTTAAAAGTTATCATGAGAAAAAATAGCTCTTGTATCAATAGCTTCATATGGTGACAGATGGAAATGACTTACTGTGGTGATCATTGCACATTGTATACAACTAGTGAATCTTTATGCCGTTCACCTGAATGTTGTACATCAATTATGTACAAGTGAATGTTGTGTGTCAATTATGAGAAGAAAAGTGAAAGTGAAAATGTCAGTTGCTCAGTCATGTCCAACTCTTTGGGACCCCACCAGGCTCATCTGTCCATGGAATTCTCCAGGCAAGCATACTGGAGTAGATAATCACTTGCTTCTCCAGGAGATCTTCCTGATCCAGGGATCAAATTCAGGTCTCCTGCACTACAGGCAGATTCTTTACCATCTGAGTCATCAGGGAAGCCCAATTATACTTCAGTTAAAAGAATTAATGACAGCCACACTTCTCATTGTCAGATGAAGGAATTTCAAATATATATATATATATATATATATATATGTTGTTTTTTCCAAAGAAGCAAGTTAAGGTGAACACTAAAGATTTGGGTGGGAATTAGAAGTATTGTTGCTAACACTTATCTTCAGTATAAAGAACTACATGAAAATAACTCAGCTGTAAATGTGTATATTTTCTGTATAACTACTGACATATCTATGTAGATTTTATATATAACTATACATATATATATACATATATATATATACATATATGCATATGTATATAATGTGTGTGTATATCTACATTCTGTAGCTCTGTTTGCAGAGAGGTCCTGGTAGCAGAGACACACCGATAGTAATGAGCTTGGCTTGCACCCGCTTTTGGATTTCCCTGGTGGCTCAGTGCTAAAGAATCTGCCTGCAATGCAGGAGAAGCTGATTCTATCCTTGGGTCAGCAAGATCCCCTGGAGGTGGGCATGGCAACCCATTTCAGTATTCTTGCCTGCAGAATCCCATGGACAGGGGAGCCTGCAAAGCCATAGTCCATAGAGTTGCAAAGAGTTGGACATGACTGAAATGGACAGCATCCACTTGTATCTTCTAAAGAACATTCTCCAACAAAAGAAATTAAGATTCTTATGGAGGGGGCTGATGATTTGATTCCAGTGCATGAAGCATGGAAATAACAAGCAAGTCGTGGTGTGTGTGTTTTATCAAAAACAAGGAATTGCTCAAAAAGTGATGGGTTCAAAGGAGGGTGTTCCTACTGGGCAAATCTGAGACTATTGGAGAATCAAATAATTAATAATAAGAAGAAATTGTACTCACTTGTCAAAACTCTTCAGAGAAGACTCCCATAGAATTCCACAAGTGCCTACCATGCAATGAATATGATTTATTGATTTCCTGTGCTTATAGGTAGATACTGATACTTGGCAGTAACAATCATTTTCAGGCATTTTCAAAGATAAATTGTGTAAAATATTACAGATCAGCATGAAGAGTACTCACAATCCATCTTGAAGATAAAGAGTACCAGCTTTGAACCCCAACTGCCGGGGTCCAGCCTCGACGGGTCCAGGGGTCTTGAGGGATGAGTGGCATCGGGGGAAGAACTGAGCTGAGTCGATGTGGTGATGGAGCAGTTTCTCCCTTTATTGTTGAAGGTTTACAGTTTTTATACCCAAGAAACACACCCATTTCATCACATATTATTCTATACAATCTTGTTTTCTGCCTATCATCAACAACTTTAACCCTAAGCTCATTTTCCTTGCAAAAGTGGGATTTCTACATAATTAGATGTAACATTAGTATGTTTACCATTTGATTGTCTCCAGCATACTTTGGATAAGTACATCAATCTAAGGAGAAAGAAACTCCCCAGTAAAGAGTAGGAGGTGTAGTAATCTATTTAAATGTCCCTTATTCCTCCTTTGTCCCCAGGGAAGGGAATCTGCCTTCCCCAATCCCCTGGGGGAAATAAGGTGTGAGGGAATTATCTCAGGATGAATTATTTCTAACTGGGACTGACCTACTGAGATGAGCTAATGTTCAGAGCATAAACAGAACTTCCCAAGAAAAATAGCAGGAGGGGCCCTGCCTTAGGATGCCCCAAAGGAAAATCCATTTTGCAGTTTCCTTCTCAGTCTCATGACCTTGTCATCGGAGTGAGGGGGCATCCTGATGGCTCCCGGCACCCAAACATGTAAAATACTATTCCTTAAAAAGAATTTCTTTATTTTCAGTGGACCTGTGTTTCAAAGAATAGTAATTTTTAAAATTTCATTAATAAGAGTTGTGGAAACCTGTTTATCCAGAACATCTAGCTAAGATAATCAATACAAGTGGCTATAGTATACAACATATTTTCAACGTAGACCAAAGAGCCTTATATTGGAAGAAGATGTCATCCGGAACCTTCACATCTAGACAGAAATCAATGTCTGGCTTCAGAGCTTCAAAGGACAGGCTGACTCTCTTGTTAGGGGCTAATGCAGCTGGTGTGACTTTAAGTTGAAGCCAAGACTCATTTACCATTCTGAAAATCCTAGGGCCCTTAAGAATTACACTAGATCTAGTTTCCTTGTGTTCTATAAATGGAATAGCAAAGCCTGTATGACAGCACATCTGTTTATACAACATGGTTTACTGAATATTTTAAGTCCCTTGTTGAGAGCTAGTTCTCAGAAGAAAAACTTCCCTTCAAAATATTACTGCTCCTTGACAATACACCTGGTCACTCAGGAGCTCAGAGAGAAATGTACAAAGAGATTAATATTGTTTTTATGCCTGATAATACAACATCCACTCTGCAACCCATGGATCAAAGAGAAAGTTTGACTTTCAAGTCTTTTTATTTAAGAAATATATTTTGTAAGGCCATCGCTGCCATTGACAGTGACTGCTCTGATAGATCTAGCGAAGTAAATTGAAAACCTGCTGGAGAGGATTCACTGTTCTAGCTGTCATAATGAACATTCATTGAAAGAGATCAAAATACCAATATTAACACAGTCTGAAAGAGCTTGATTCCAACTTTTATGATTTTCAGGTTTCAAGATTTCAGTGGAAGCAGTAACTGCAGATCTGGTAGAATTTGCAAGAGTACTAGAGTTAGTCCTGAAGGGGAGCTTGAAGATGTGACTGAATTGCTGCAAAATCAGGATAACACTTGAATGAATAAGTTGCTTCTCATGGATGCGCAAAGACAGTGGTTTCTTGAGATGGAATCTACTCCTGAAGAAGATGCTCTGAAGATAGTTGAAATGGCAACAAAGGATTTAGATTATTCCATAAACTTAGTTGCTCAAAGTAGAGGCAGGATTTGAGAAGACTGACTCCAGTTTTGAAAGCAGTTAGACTGTGGATAAATTCTATCAAATGGCATTGCATGCTACAGAGAAATCCTGTCCATGAAAGGATGTGGCAGACTTCACTGTTGTCTTATTTTAAGAAATTCCACAGCCACCCCAACTTTTAGAAACCACTACCCTGATCAGTCAGCAGCCAACAACACTGAGGCAAGACCCTTCAGCAGAAGAAAAAGATTATGGCTTGTTGAAGTCTCAGATGATGGTTAGCATTTTTCATCAACAAAATCTTTTAAATTAAAGTATCAATTCCGTTCAGTTGTTGTCGTTTCTGACTCTTTGTGATCCCATGGTCTGCAGCACACTGAGCTTCCCTGTCCATCACCAACTCCCAGAGCTTGCTCAAGCTTATGTCCATTGAGTCAGTGATGCCATCCAACCATCTCATCCTCTGCCATCCCCTTCTCCTCCTGCCTTCAATCTTTCACAGCACCAAGGTCTTTTCCAAAGAGTTAGTTCTTCGCATCAGGTGGCCAGACTATTGGTGGTTCAGCTTTAGAGAATGTACATTGTGTTTTTACATGTAATGCTGTTGTAGACTTCATAGATAGAGTACAATTTAAGCATAAAATTAATATACATGGGAAACCAAAAAAATTGTGACTTGTCTTATTGACACGTTCTCTTCATTGTGGTCTGGAACAAGAGCTGCAGTATCTCCTAGATAGCTCTGTATCTATACAATATCCCCATTTCCATTAATATACCTTTAGTCATCAAATATTTGCCACTGCTCACTCCAGGTCAATTATATATTTCAGGAGGCATTAATCATTTTAAAATACTGAATGCAATTGTGCAAATGAAGATTACAGACATTTCCTAAACTATACATTTTTTTAAAAGACGATAATCTGATGGTATTGAAGTTTAATGAAATAATTGTTCAGCAACATGCTCTGCTGGAGTTAGGATCATTTACCTAATCTATTGTGGATCACAACAAACTGGAAAATTCTTAAATATGGGGTAATGAGACCACCTGACACACCTCCTCAGAAATCTATATGAAGGTCAGGAAGTGACAGTTAAAACTGGACATGCAGCAATGGACTGGTTCCAAATCAGGAAAGGAGTATGTAAAGGCTGTATATTGTCACCCTGTTTATTTAACTTATATGCAGAGTACATAATGAGAAATGCTGGGCTGGATGAAGCACAAGCTGGAATCAAGATTTCCAGGAGAAATATCAATAACTTCAGATATGCAGATGACACCATCCTTATGGCAGAAAGCGAAGAATAACTAAAGAGCCTCTTGATGAAAGTGAAAGAGGAGAGTGAAAACGTTGGCTTAAAACTCAACATCCAGAAAACTAAGATCATGGCATCTGGTCCCATGACTTCATGACAAATATATGGGTAATACAAGGGAAACAGTGACAGAATATATTTTTTGGTCTCCAAAATCATTGCAGATGGTGACTGAAGCCATGAAATTAAAAGATGCTTGCCCCTAAGAAGAAGTTATGGCCAACCTAGACAGCATATTAAAAAGCAGAGACATTACTTTGCCAACAACTGTCTGTCTAGTCAAGGCTATGATTTTTCCAGTAGTCATGTATATATGTAAGAGTTGGACCCTAAAGAAAGCTGAACACCAAAGAATTGATGTTTTTGAACTGAGTTGTTGGAGGAGACTCTTGAGAGTCCCTTGGACTGCAAGGAGATCCAATCAGTCTATCCTAAAGGAAATCAGTCCTAAATATTCATCGGAAGGACTGATGTTGAATCTGAAATTCCAATACTTTGCCACCTGATGTGAAGAGCTGACTCATTTGAAAAGAGCCTGATGCTGGGAAATATTGAAGACAGGAGGACAAGGGGACGACAGAGGATGAGATGGATTGATGACATCACCGACTCAGTGGACTTGAGTTTGATTAAGCTCTGAGAGTTGATGATGGGCAGGAAGGCATGGTGTGCTGCATTGCATGGGGCTGCACAGTTGGACATAACTGAGCAGCTGAACTGAACCTAGTCTATTACAGTTGTGTCCCCATGAAATAATTTTTTGCTGATTATCAGGGGATCTTTGAAGATTAGTAAGGAAGAAAAAGGAAATAGGAGTAATGAGAATTGGACTAGCAATGCTCGTGACTGTCCACATCAAAGATTTAAATGAATCAGTAAAATACCTACTGCAAACCTAGCTCAAGGATTGTTGTCAGAAGGATTCATCAGGATCTTGCTGTGTGAATGGGTGTTTGAGATGGCATTGCACCATATCATTTGCACTGAACATGCTCATCACTTGCTCCTGACCATAAAATTAGAGGATTGGCCACACGATTTCCAATGTTCATTCTCTTCAATATTGTTGTTGTTTATCCACGAAGTCATGTCCAACTTTTTGTGACCCTATGGACTGTAGACCCCCAAGCTTCTCTGTACATGGGATTTCCCAGGCAAAAATACAGGAGTGGGTTGCCATGTCCTTCTCCAGGGGATCTTCCCAACCCAGGGATCAAACCTGTGTCTCCTGCATTGCAGGCAGATTCTTTACCCATGAGCCACCAGGGCAGCTCCATTCCTTTCATTACACTTTGAAAATATAGAACTAACTTGGATTTACAGACAATTGATAAAATAATTTCATATTTAATTAATTAATATTAACTTAATATATAAAATTTTTAGACTGACTTTCCTAAATGTTGTATATCTGAGAGAGGGAAATATGGATACTCTGTGAAGTTTGAATTCAAATGTACTGGGTTTAATCCCTGCTTATCAGTTAAGTCCTTAATAAGATCTATGAGTTTGTCTTTATACACAAAATGATTTCTTTATGATACTGTATGTATGAAAAGACAGAGGAACCAGACATAAAATTACCAACATCCTTTGGATCATAGGGGCCTCCATTATGGCTCAATGGCAAAGAGCCTGTTTGCAATGTGGAGACCTGGGTTTGATCCCTGGATTGGGAAATTCCCTGGAAAAGGAAATGTCAACCCACTCCAGTATTCTAGCCTGAATAATTTCATGGATGGAGGAGCCTGGTGGGCTATGGTCAATGAGTTCAAAAAGAGTTAGAAACAAATGAGAGACAAAAATTTTCATATTTACATCATAGAAAAAAGATAATTCCAGAAAAACACCTACTTCTGCTTCATTGACTACAATTTAAAGCCTTTGACTGTGTGGATCAAAAGAAACTATGGAAAATTCTTCAAGAAATGGGAATGGCAGACCACCTTACCTGCCTCCTGAGAAACCTGTATGCAGGTCAAGAAGCAACAATTAGAACTGGACATGAAACAACAGTCTGGTTCCAAGTTGGGAAAGGAGTATATCAAGGCTGTATATTGTCACCCTGCTTATTTAACTTATATGCAGAGTACATCATGCAAAATGCCAGGCTGGATGAAGCATAAGCTTGAATCAAGATTGTCAGGAAAAATATCAACAACCTCAGATATGCAGATGACATCACCCTTATGGCAGAAAGTGAAGGGGAACTAAAAAGTTTCTTGATGAAAGTGAAATAGGAGAGTGAAAAATATGGCTTAAAACTCAACATTGAAAAAAAATTCAGATCATGGCATCCAGGCACATCATTTCAAGGAATATTATGGGGAAACAATAGAAACAGTGACAGACTTCATTTTCTTGGGTTTCAAAATCACTGCAGATGGTGACTGCATCCATGAAATTAAAAGACACTTGCTCCTTGGGAGTAAAACAATGACAAACCTAGATAGTGTATTAAAAATCAAAGACATTACTTTGCCTACAAATGTTTGTATAATCAAAGCTATTATTTATCCAGTAGTCAGATATGGATGTGAGACCTCGACAATGAAAATGTTCAGTTCAGTTCAGTCATTCAGTCATGTCTGACTCTTTGCAACCCCATGAACAGCAGCAAGTCAGGCCTCCCTGTCCATCACCAACTCCTGGAGTTTACACAAACTCATGTCCATTGAGTCAGTTATGCCATCTAACCATCTTATCTTCTGTTGTCCCCTTCTCCTCCTGCCTTCAATCTTTCCCAACATCAGGGTTTTTTCAAATGAGTCAGCTCTTCACATCAGGTGGCCAAAATATTGGAATTTCAGCTTCAACATCAGTCCTTCCAATGAACACCCAGGACTGATCTCCTTTAGGATAGACTGGTTGGATCTCCTTGCAATTCAAAAGACTCTCAAGAGTCTTCTCCAACACAGTTCAATAGCATCAATTCTTGGCATTCAGTTTTCTTATTGTCCAACTCTCACATCCATTCTTGACTACTGGAAAAAACATAGCCTTGACTAGACGAACATCTGTTGGCAAAGTAATGTCTCTGCTTTTTAATATGCTGTCTAGGTTGGTCATAACTTTCCTTCAAAGGAGTAAACATCTTTTAATTTCATGGCTGCTATCACCGTCTGCAGTGATTTTGGAGCCCAGAAAAATAGTCAGCCACTGTTTCCACTGTTTCCCCATCTATTTGCCATGAAGTGATGGAACCAGATGCCATGATCTTAATTTTCTGAATGCTGAGCTTTAAGCCAATTTTTTCACTCTCTTCTTTCACTTTCATCAAGAGGCTCTTTAGTTCTTCTTCACTTTCTGCCATAAGAATGAGCACCAAGGAATTGATGCCTTCAACTCTGGTGCTGGAGAAGACTCTTGAGAGTCCCTTGAACAGCAAGGTGATTAAACCAATAAATCCTAAAGGAAATCAACTCTATTCATTGGGAAGACTGTTGCTGAAGCTGAAGCTCCAATACAGGCCTCCTGATGCAGAGAGCCTATTCATTGGAAAAGACACTGATGCTGGAAAAGATGAAGGCAGGAAAAGAAGGGGATGACGAAGGATAAGATGATTGGATGGCTTCACCAACTCAAAGGACATGAGTTTGAGCACATTCCAGGAGATACTAAAGGACAGGAAACCCTGGTGAGCTCCAGTTCATGTGGTCACATAGAGTTGGACATGACTGAGTGACAGAACAACAGTAAATGCCTTGATTTTTATAATTCTTGTGTCCACCTTCCTTCCTCCTTTTTAAGTTGTCTCCTTTTCACGTCTTTTATAATTTTATGGCTGCTTCTCTACATTTATGATCCATAGAAGATGTTTTCAGTATAAATACTGAGACATTTAACATTCAAAATGTGTAATATGAGATATGAACTCCTGGAAGAAAACATGTAAATGCTGCCTTTTACCTTACCATGATAAGAAAGTTTAAGTATGAACAATTGATGTTTTAAAAGAGAAGGCAATGACTAAATTGCCTAAGGACAAAGAAAAGAAATTTGATAAGAAATTTACTATGTTTTTAAAAACAAAGACCCTGTAACAATTACGCTTGTATAGATACCTTGATTACATCAATTTAAAAATATTGTATTGCTGTCATAGGTTTTAAATATAATATAAAAGACAGAAAAATCAACTTCATAGCCAATGTGGAGTGATTCCATATTCCCTAGGAAACATTCCCTAATGTTGAAAAATTGATAAATTGGAGGCCAGAAATGAAGCAAGAAAAAATGTTATTTCTTACAGCATAATTTATCACAATACATGCTAATAGAGATTCAGAATTATTATTATTAAATAAAATAAGAAAAAAGCAAATTATTAAGTTTAACAGTGTTTGTTTTTCCAGACTTAAGTTCTAAAATATAATAAGCAACAAACGAAACAATACTGTTGGGCAAGTTTTATTGAACTATACAACTCAACATCTAAGCTACAGGAGAGTTTTAAATGGTTGAAAATAATGATAAAGAGTAAACAAAATAGATGCAACTGCAAGAGAGACTGTATACAATCTGTAAAGCCTAAAATATTTACTATTAAATTAAAAAAAATTAACTTATATGTTTTAATTGGAGGGTGATTATTTTACAATATTATAATGGCTTTTGCCGTACATTCACCTGAATCAGCCATGGGTGTACATGTGTTCCCCATCCTGAACGCCCCTCCCACCTCCGTCCCTATCCTATCCCTCAGGGTTATTCCAGTGCACCGACCCTGCGTGCCCTGCCTCATGCATCAACCTGGACTGACGGTCTGTTTCACATATGGTAATATACATGTTTCAATGTTACTCTCTCAATTCATCCCGCCCTTGTCTTCTCCCACAGAGTCCAAAAGACTGTTCTTTACATCTGTGTCTCTTTTGCTGTCTCTCATATAGGGTCATCATTACCATCTTTCTAAATTCCATATATGTGTGTTAGTATAATGTATTGGTGTTTTTCTTTCTGACTTACTTGACTCTGTATAATAGGCTCCAGTTTCATCCACCTCATACTATTAACTCTTTACAAAAGAAGTTTGCAGATCTCTAATAGAAGACATATATTTTAATTAATTTGTTGTTTTTATTTCAAGTTAACTTTATAAATGAGATCTTATAACTCATTTTCTTTTTGATAAAGTGTGAAAATGGGTAATAATAACTGTTTTAGTATGTTTAAGTGTCACTATTATTTCTTTAATTTAGTCAAAATAGGAGATAATTATCAGTTTAAGCTTCTGACAGAATAGGTACTTTAAAGGCAAGGACCAAGATGAAGTGGCTTTAAGAAGGTGAGTAGTGGAACTCAAAATTGGGTAAAAAATAAGGAAACCTAAGTTTCATCTCTTTCTAGATGTCTGGACAACAAGTTAGCAAAATTGAACGTGTGCACACAGACATAGTCAGAATCAAACAATCATAGTAAGTGCTCATGAACAGTTCTTAAACAAATATCACCACTTTATATACTGCAATTTAGAAGATATTGAAGTAGATAGTTTAGGTTTGCATTCAATTAAAGCCAATGAGGTATATAACTTACTACCTGATCTTTAAAAAATCATTACAAATAGAGTTGTAAAAGCTATTGTAAAAGCTCCCCCAAAAAAGAAAAATATATTGATGTTGCATGAATACTAACTCATATGCTTACAGTTGTTCCCTGAATTATAAATTTATTGTTGGTTTCTAAATTATTAGGGAATGAATTTTGTGAAATGAATTATTTAGCATGAATTATTTGCAAGATAGAAACCAATAACCTGAGAGTTTGTACTCAGGCACCTCTTGAGATGCAGTTTCAGTTAGGATGAGCCTGGTGCCATAAAGCGTTAAGAATGCAAAGGAAACTATAAGCAAGGTGAAAAGACAGCCTTCAGAATGGGAGAAAATAATAGCCAATGAAGCAATGAACAAACAATTAATCTCAAAAATATACAAGCAACTCCTGCAGCTCCATTCTAGGAAAATAAACAACCCAATCAAAAAGTGGGCCAAAGAATTGAACAGAGGTTTCTCCAAAGAAGACATAAAAATGGCTAACAAACACATGAAAAGATGCTCAACATCACTCATTATCAGAGAAATGCAAATCAAAACCACAATGAGATATCACTTTACACCACTCAGAATGGCTGCAATCCAAAAATCCACAAGTAATAAATGCTGGAGAGGATGTGGAGAAAAGGGAACTCTCTTACACTGTTGGTGGGATTGCAAACTAGTACAGCCTCTATGGAAAACAGTGTGGAGGTTCCTTAAAAAACTGCAAATAGTCCTGCCATATGACCCAGCAATCCCACTGTTGGGCATATATACTGAGGAAACCAGAATTGAAAGAGACACGTGTATCCCAATGTTCATCGCTGCACTGTTTACAATAGCCAGGACATGGAACCAACCTAGATGCCCATCAACTGATGAATGGATAAGAAAGCTGTGGTACATATACACAATGGAATATTACTCAGCATTAAGGAAAAATTCATTTGAATCAGTTCTACTCAGATGGACGAAACTGGAGCCCATTATCCAGAGTGAAGTAAGCCAGAAGCAAAAACAACAATACAGTATACTAACGCATATATATGGAATTTAGAAAGACGGCAACGAGAACCCAACATGCGAGACAGCAAAAGGAACGCAGATGTATAGAATAGACTCAGGGCCTCTATGGTGGGATGATATGGGAGAATGGCATTGAAACATGTTAATTATCATATGTCTAAGCAATAGCCGGCCCAGGATTGATGCTTGGGACTGGTGCAAGGAGATTTCCCGGGGGGAGGGAGGAGGGAGGGGGGTTATGGAGGGGGAGCATATGTGAACCCATGGTGATATCATGTCATTGTTTGGCAAAACTAATAAAAAAAAATGTTTAATAATAAAAAAAAAAGAATGCTGCCTATTCCCGATGCCTTTCCAACACAATAACAATATAGACAAAAGCTCCTGAGTGGTCATTATGAGCTAGGCAACTAGTAAAAATTATACATAGATTGTCTAAGAGCTTTTGTATAGATTACCTAACTGGTCAGACAGAAGATAGCTTTAAAAATTGATACTACATGGGACAGATTATGGTTGCAGAAGATGTTAGGCTAGAAAGTTATTATAACATTACAAGTAATGCATTCAAAAGACTATTTGTTAGCATTCTAGTGCGGGACAATGCCTAATGTGGGGAGTATTTAGCTTTAAAGCTGCTGTATTTTTCACGGGTGGGCTTCCCGGGTGGCTCAGTGGTAAGGAATCTGCCTGGTATTGCAGGAGACACAGGTTCAACCCCTGGGTTGGGAAGATCCCCTGAAGGAGGAAATGGCTCCAGGAACCCACTCCAGTGTTCTTGTTTGGGAAATCCCAAGAACAAAGGATACTGGTGGGCTACAGTCCATAGGGTGGCGAAAGAGTTGAACATGGCTTAGTGACTGAGCACTCAAAAATGTTAAATGGCAGTTTTCTTTTAAGCCTTTTTCTCTTAAAAGTATTGTGACAAATGAGCCTTAAAAGAGTGAATTATGTTTAACTTGGCATCACTTTCCCAAACTATGTCACTCAAATTTGACCTGAGGGCCTTATGCCAATGAGAACTCTGAAAGATATTTTACAAATATAAGCACTTGTGCCAGGTATTATAGTAATGTTTCCTATAAACAGTGTATTCTCAAAAGAATTATAAAATATTGATAAAATATAAATATTTCAGATCTAGGAAAGATTAATTCCAATCATATTTTAGTATAAATAGATATTTTTAAGATTAACTCATTCTATATATACTTCTTCATTTATGGTTTCCCTTGAGTCAAATATATTTCATAATGTCATAAATCCATAGGGAATTTTATGTGATTGCCTGTATTCTTATATCAAACAGGAGGGATATATTATTATCAAAGTACTTCTCAATGTGGTGCTTTTAAATAGCCATTAATCTTCAGAATTATAGCATCTGTAGTCTGATAATGCAGAAAATTCATCAGAAAGTGTCCTCAAAGAAACTCAGGCCCTTTTGACATATTTCATAAACAAATGAAATACTTTTTGCTCATTCTTGAAGGCAATGGCACCCCACTCCAGTACTCTTGCCTGGAAAATCCCAAGGACGGGGGAGCCTGGTGGGCTGCTGTCTATGGGGTTGCAGAGAGTCGGACACGACTGAAGCGACTTAGCAGCAGGAGCAGCAGTGATGAGAACCTAGGGGGAAAAGTTAAAATAAGGTAATATTTTGGAAACACTATTAATAAATTAGCTGGCTGTGCCAGTGTGCATGTTCAGTTGCTTGGTCATGTTCCACTCTTGGCAGCCCCGAGGACTGTAGCCCACCAGGTTCCTCTGTCCATGGGATTTTCCAGGCAAGAATACTGGAGTGGGCTGCCATTTCTTTCTCCAGGGGATCTTCCTCAAACAGAGATCAAAACTGAGTATCCTGCATTGTAGGCAGATTCTTTACCACTGAACCACCAGAGAAGCCAGCCCAGTTAGTGTTGCTATCTGTCAGGCCCAAAATAAATCTTCTAAACTTTGCTTTGTGATTTTGGGGTTCAGACTCCATCCCACTGGGTTTCCCATGTGTCAATGAAGTGAATGTGTATGGGTCGATCTAGAGAAGTGTTCTGGGAATCTAGAAGAAAGAGGAAGAGGTTTTGTCCTTTTTTGATGTCATCTGGTCCTGCCTGCATGAATTCAGCAAAGGCCTGTTGTTTTGGTAGAGGCATTCAGGTCCAGGACCCAGTTTTTCTCTTTGTATTTTTTCCCCATAACCAGCTGTAATGTGTTCCCTTAGAGGTGGAAGCACCAGCCATGCAATGCCCTGTTCTCAGGGGTCCCAGTATAGCAGCCCCCATCTCTCTGCTGGCAGCATTTCCGCTTGGGAGATTTTAGTGTCAGCTCCACAGAAACTCTCCCCCAAGCTTCTAGGTTCTAATGATCCAATTCTTCCCTTTGTTGGCTGAATAATTTCTAGAATCATTATCCACATATCCCCTTGGATTCCTGATTTTGTGTTGCAATTGTTGACTCACAGCTTGGTAATGAGTTCTTTGTATTCATGTCAGTCTAGTAAAATAAATGGGTAGCCTCTATTTTCCTTTTTGAATCGTCACTTAAATCATCTTTAAAGAAAAACTTGGCTTTTCTTTTTAAAGTTGAAGAAATATTTTTAAATGCTCAACAAGAATTAAAGCAGAATAAACATCTCATTTAAGAAAACCCCTGTCCTCCTATATACTGTAATGAATTTAGAACGGTGAATAAATAGAAAGAAAGCAAAATGTGACCTGAGGATAAACTTTTCACCTGCCCGTTTCTCAGTCCTTAATATATGATGGTGTTAAATTGTTATATATTAATATTCTTCCTTTGCAAACTATGAAGATACTGATTAACAGTACTCAAATATTAAGTGAACACTATTTATTGATGCATGGAATATTTTGCCTTTATGTACAGAAAAACAGGAAAAAAAAAAAAAAAGAAAGAAAATGAGCCCAAGCAAAAATATAATGACAGAATGTTTTGTTTAAGAGCAATATGTATATGATAAAGACATTTAGGAAGCAAAAAATTAAAAAGGAAAAAAAATCTCAGTAAGTCACACTGTATATACAAAATTGTTAGTCTATCACTCTGATTTAGGAAAAGAACAGAAAAACATAATGTGTTTTTGTGTAATGCATTATTTGTCAAGGTGATTAGTGCTAGGAGTATAAGGTTTTTATTTTTTTAAGGTTTTTTTTAAATTATTGGAGAATAGTTGATTTACAATGTTGTGTTAGTTTCAGTTGTATAGCAAAGTGATTCAGTTATACATACATATATCCTGTCTGATTAAAATTATTTTTCCTTGTGAGCCATTGCAGAGTATTGAGTAGAGTTCCCTGAGCTATACAGTGGCTTCTCATTAGTTATCTATATCAGATATAATAGTGTATATGACATGTGCGCATACTCAGTCATGTCCGACTCTTCGCAACCTCATGTACTGTAGCCCGCCAGGCTCCTCTGTCCATGGGCTTTCCCAGAGAAGAGGCCTGGATAGGATTGCCATTTCCTACTCCAAGGGATCTTCCTGACCCAGGGATTGATTATCATGTGTTTCCTGCATTGGCAGACAGAGTTTTTATCAATGCACCACCTGGGTAGCCCCTAGTGGTGTGTATATGTCAATCCCAATATCCCAATTTATTCTCCCCCCCTTATCTCCTGGTAACCATACATTTGGTTTTCTACATTCACAACTCTACTTCTGCTTTGTAATCTTTTTTTACAGTCCACATATAAGTGATATCATATGATATTTGTCTTTGTTTGATGTCACTGAGTACAACAGTGTCTGGGGTCATCCATATTATTGCAAGGGCATTATTTTGTTCTTTTTTATGGCCAAGTAATAATCCACTGTAAATATGTACCACATCTTCTTTTCCATTCATCTGTTGATGGACATTTATGTTGTTTCCATGTCTTGGTTATTGTAAAAAGTTCTGCAGTGAACATTGGGGTGCATGTATCTTTTTGAATTATGGTTTTCTCCAGGTATATGTGGGATTGCTGGTAGATCTATTTTTAGTTTTCTAAGAAACCTCCATATTGTTCTCTATAATAGCTGTACCAATTTATATTCCCACCAACAGTGTGGGAAGGTTCTTTTATCCACAGCCTCTCTGGGGAAGGAGTCTTAAGGTCTTTATATAGTAAGTCATGTGGGTGGAGGCTTTTGATCTCCCAAAGATAATGGATAAAAATTTATTCCACTCTTTCAGGCTCTGCTTAACTAGTAATTTTCAGGGAAATAATTGTACAGACATCCCTTGGTAGAATGAAAATAAATTCCAGCATATATTTCTTCCATCTATGTGGCTTCAGATAAATACTGTATCTTTAATAGAAAAGGATGGAAGAGTGTAAAGAAGAATTTGCTATTTTTCTTATTTTTGATGATTGTAGTTCTATGCTTTATTATTGTGGACAAAAATTTCATTTGATCAGTCTCATAAAAATTGGGAAGCAAATTAAGTGTATGTGTTGTGGTTTAGAGTCTAAGTGATGTTTCTGTAGTTCAGATCCAGCTATGATTATTTGTCACAGCAACTATAAACTTATTTCTATTTGAAATCATTAAAGAATTTTTTAAAAAGTGAGTTAATAAGTTTTGGCCAAACAATTAATAAATCAACCAATTAATTAATCAAGATACTCTCTTCTCTATATTGTTCCATCACATTTTCAGATGAAAAAGAATTATCTTTCTACTTCAGATGAAAATGAATTGTCGAACACTGCATGAGTCAAGTAGCTAAATTTAATCTCAGAGGAGTTTACACTTAAATTATTTATTTACATTTTGCTTAGGAATTTAACTTTCCATAAAATTTCTACAATCACTATTGTGAAAAAATTAAATTTATTCTCTTTCCTTTGAACTTGATTTTTAGACAAAAATCACAAAATTCACAAATAAGAGTAAGTAATTATGATTTAGGGGGAATTCATCAAAAACATTCCCTACTTCAGATAAAAGATTGTCTAAAAATATGTGCATCAACTTGCTAATCCAACTTAAAGCATAAAAAGCAAGAAAGGGTACGTGGTTCTATCAATCACCTTCTCTGATTGATAAAAGCCCACAAACGTTTATAAAGGTCAAATATAATTTATGTAGTAATAGTATTTTAAAACATACACATTTGGAAATGAAATATAATTTTAATGATTTTTCTATTTTATTTTAATTTCAAGTTTTCTCAGTGATTTTCAGAAAAAAAAAAAAACTTTTAACTGTTTCTCTTTAAAGCTTAAAGAGAAATTGCTCTGAGTCTTCATAGTTGGATAAAGGTATAAAATTTTAATATGCCACCTTAAAGTACATAGATCATTGTTTAAACTAAGTCCCCTTTATCCCTTTTGGGAAGGTAAATGCCTTCTTTCCACTTTGCTGTATTTGGTTCAAATTCTAGTAGACTCCCCTAACAATCCTACCAATAATTTCTATGGCAAACTGGACATGTAACAATGGCCTACAACTGACAATCTTAGTCAATTAACCTAACTGGCTTTCTATTTGTTTCTTTCTATGAATAAAATAATCAGTTTTTTACATAGGGTTCTGGACACTGTCCACCGCTGTGCTTTTTTTCTAACGGCCCAGCTGAACTTTCTTGTGACATGATAGAGGCAGAAAGAAAGAATATGTCTTGCATGGTTTCTCTCTGTTTTGTTAGTTTTCTTCAAATTAAAAAGTGAGTAATATGTCCTGGTCCATGATTATTTATCTTTTAGTTAAAGGCACTTGGATTAATTTTTCTGTATTTTCCTTACAATTCTTACAGACACTTGAAAGTAGCTTTTGGTAAAAGTTAATTGTATTTAATTGAAATAAATTTTGGTCAGGGCTCCTATTTTTTTTTCCTCTTTAATCTTTCCCTTTTTATTTCAGGAGAGTAATGGTTTGAGCAGAGCAGTATTATAACAGGCAGACACCATTAAAGATATTAGGATATTTGTTTTCTGACACTTTGTTGGTGATAGTTGTACAATTAGGAGAGTGTGAATTTAAGATCCAGAAAAACAACATTGGAATTTCAGTGTTGAGAATTTCAGTTGAGAGGGAGTAGGTTAATTAAATGATCTGAAGATTGTAGAGCCTAGATGATAATACACACCAGTCGATTATAACTATGGTCATTCAGTAGATGAGGAGACTCTGGACTGAAATGCAGAATGAAATTGATCATGGCACAATGAAATTAAGACATTGGAGAGAAGCAGGGAGAAGCAGCAGTGCAAAATCTAATAGGATTTTCTTGTTCCTGACTTCAGGGGAAATGCTTTCAGTTTTTCACCATTTAGGATAATGTTTGCTGTGGGTTTGTCATATATAGCTTTTATTATGTTGAGGTATGTTCCTTCTAATCCTGCTTTTTGGAGGGTTTTTATCACAAATGGATGTTGAAATTTGTCAAAGGCTTTCTCTGCATCTATTGAGATAATCATGTGGCTTTTTTTTTTCAATTTGTTGATGTGGTGTATTACATTGATTGATTTGTGAATACTGAAGAATCCTTGCATCCCTGGGATAAAGCCTACTTGATCATGATGTATGATCTTTTTAATGTGTTGTTGGATTCTATTTGCTAGAATTTTGTTAAGGATTTTTGCATCTATGTTCATCAGTGATATTGGCCTGTAGTTTTCTTTTTTTGTGGCATCTTTGTCGGGTTTTGGAATTAGGGTGATGGTGGCCTCATAGAATGAGTTTGGAAGTTTACCTTCGTCTGCAATTTTCTGGAAGAGTTTGAGTAGAATAGGTGTTAGCTCTTCTCTAAATTTTTGGTGGAATTCAGCTGTGAAGCCATCTGGTCCTGGGCTTTTGTTTTTTGGAAGATTTCTGATTACGGTTTCAATTTCCGTGCTTGTGATGGGTCTGTTGAGATTATGTATTTCTTCCTGGTTTAGTCTGGGAAAGTTGTACTTTTCTAGGAATTTGTCCATTTCATCCAGGTTGTCCAGTTTATTTGCATATAGTTGCTGATAATAGTCTCTTATGATCCTTTGTATTTGTGTGTTTTCTGTTGTGATCTCTCCGTTTTCATTTCTGATTTTGTTGATTTGATTCTTCTCCCTTTGTTTCTTGATGAGCCTGGCTAATGGTTTGTCAATTTTATTTATCTTCTCAAACAACCAGCTTTTGACCCTAACCCTAACTGAAAGCATTTCCCCTGAAGTTAGGAACAAGACAAGGGTGCCCACTCTCACCACTACTATTCAACATAGTTTTGGAAGTCTTGGCCATAGCAGTCAGAGCAGATAAAGAAATAAAAGGGATCCAGATTGGAAAAGAAGAAGTGAAACTCTCACTGTTTGCAGATGACGTGATCCTCCACATAGAAAACCCTAAAGACTCTACCAGAAAATTACTAGAGCTAAAAAGTGAATATAGTAAAGTTTCAGGATACAAAATCAATACACAGAAATCTCTGGCATTCCTATACACTAACAATGAGAAAACAGAAAGAGAAATTAAGGAAATAAACCCATTCACCATCGATACAAAAAGAATAAAACACTTAGGAGTATTTCTACCTAAAAAAAAAAGGCTTATATATACAGAACTATAAAACACTGATGAAAGAAATCAAAGAGGACACAAACAGATGGAGAAATGTGCCGTGTTCTTGGATTGGAAGAATCAATATAGTGAAAATGAGTATACTACCCAGAGCAATCTATAGATTCAATGCAATTCCTATCAAGCTACCAGAGGTCTTTATCATAGAATTAGAACAAATAATTTCACAATTTGTATGGAAATACAAAAAACCTTGTATAGCCAAAGCAATCTTGAGAAAGAAGAATGGAACTGGAGGAATCAACCTACCTGACTTTAGGCTATACTACAAAGCCACAGTCATCAAGATAGCATGGTACTGACACAAAGACAGAAATATAGATCAACGAAACAAAATAGAAAGCCCAGAGATGAATCCACACATCTCTGGCCACCTTATCTTTGATAAAGGAGGCAAGAATATACAATGGAGAAAATACAATCTCTTTAACAAGTGGTGCTGGGAAAACTGGACAGCCACTTGTAAAAGAGTGAAACTAGAACACTTTCTAACACCCTACACAAAAATAAACTCAAAATGGATCAAAGATCTAATCATAAGACCAGAAACTATAAAACTCCTAGAGGAAAACATAGGCAAAACACTCTCCGACATAAACCAAAGCAGGATCCTCTATGACCTACCTCCCAGAATATCGGAAATAAAAGCACGAATAAACAAATGGGACCTAATTAAAATTAAAAGCTTCTGATCAACAAAGAAAACTATAAGCAAGGTGAAAAGACAGCCTTCAGAATGGGAGAAAATAATAGCCAACGAAGCAACGGACAAACAATTAATCTCAAAAATATACAAACAACTCCTGCAGCTCCATTCTAGAAAAATAAATGACCCAATCAAAAAGTGGGCCAAAGAACTTAACAGACATTTCTCCAAAGACATAAAAATGGCTAAGAAACACATGAAAAGATGCTCAACATCACTCATTATCAGAGAAATGCAAATCAAAACCACAATGAGGTACCACTTTACACCAGTCAGAATGGCTGCCATCCAAAAGTCTACAAGCAATAAATGCTGGAGAGGATGTGGAGAAAAGGAAACCCTCTTACACTGCTGGTGGGAATGCAAACTAATACAGCCACTATGGAGAACAGTGTGGAGATTCCTTAAAAAAATGAAAATAGAACTGCTATGTATCCCACTGCTGGGCATACACACTGAGGAAACCAGAATTGAAAGAGACACGTGTACCCCAATGTTCATCGCCACATTGTTTACAATAATAGCCAGGACATGGAAGCAACCTAGATGCCCATCAACTGATGAATAGATAAGAAAGCTGTGGTACATATACACAATGGAATATTACTCAGCATTGAAAAAAAAAATTCATTTGAATTAGTTCTACTCAGGTGGATGGAACTGGAACCTATTATCCAGAGTGAAGTAAGCCAGAAGGAAAAACAAAAATACAGTATACTAATGCATATATATGGAATTTAGAAAGATGGTAACGAGAACCCTGCATGCGAGACAGCAAAAGAAACGCAGATGTATAGAACAGTCTCGTGGACTCTGTGGAGGAGGGCAAAGGTGGGATGATATGGGAGAATGTCATTGAAACATGTTAATTATCATATGTGAAATCAATCACCAGCCCAGGTTTGGTGCTTGGGGCTGATGCACCCAGATAACCCAGGGGGAGGGAATTGGGAGGGAGGATGGAGGAGGGTTCTGGAGGGGGAGCATATGTATACCCATGGGGGATTCATGTCAATGTATGGCAAAACCAACACAATAAAGTAAATTTAAAAAAAAAATCTAATAAGATTTTCAAGTTGAAGTGGACAAATGGCAGAAATAGGGAATTGATAAGGGAAACTATTTTGAAAAAACAGGTAATAATGTGGCCATTGTGATATATTGAGATGAGGATGAGAAAACCAGATGAGATGCTTTGTTTTTAAAGTGTAAGTGTTTGTGTAAATGCTAACAATATAACTGATATTTAGAGAGATTAATTGGAAAAGATTAGGAAAAAATTTAGAAAGTTTCCAGGCCAGTTCTATACCTTATGCCATTGATAGCTGAATCCCATTTACACATTTAAGCTTCACTTAAAAATAACTACATGCCACATAGTTTCAAATGGTCTTTCTCATCAGAGTATGGTTATTTTTAAAATTCAGTTTGCATTAGCATAATTCTAACGGACATTTAAACTGTTGGGCTTTACATTTCTCACTGAATGTTAATTTTATCTGAAATAAAGAGTATATCACCATTAAGTTGATGATCAGATATGAAAATAAATTCAGTTAAATTTCCAAATACAATACCAGTCAGATATCAAGATAATTAAATTGAAATGTGATGGGCTTGAGCTTGAGGTATCTGTTATTAAAATGATTTGAATAGTCAACTAAACTCGAATTTGCATGTATATATGGGGCTTTTCTCATGACAAGCCCAGCTTGGCAAATGTGTTATATACATAGATATATCCAATTAAAATTAGGTATACATAATCAAGCTAATCTGAAATTTTCTAATACAATCAATTAGTCTAGTCAATCAAAAAATTGGTTTGATTTGTAATCAGAATAAACATGAAATCTGAAAATTTTAATCTTATAGCATATAATGTATGTCATTGCATTAGTCATATCCAACTCTTAGCGACCCTATGGACTGTATCCTGTCAGATTCTTCTGTCCATGGGATTCTCCAGGCAAGAATACTGGAGTGGGTTGCCACGCCTTCCTCCAGGAGATCTTCCTGACCCAGGGAATGAACCTGCATCTCTTATGTCTCCTGCATTGGCAAGTGGGTTCTTTACTATTAGTGCCACCTGGGAAACCCATAACATATAGTATTTGGATTTAAATGTGAAAAACAAATCAATTGATGTGTTAATTTTTAAAGATTTTTGAAATAGGGATGAATGAATTTAATAATGTAAGGCGCTATCAATGTACTTTTTTATTTCCCTCAAACAATGTGTGAGTAATAAATGCAGTTTTAAATTATAACACATGATAAAAATAATCCATATTATAAAATCCTATGTGTTGTGATCCACCTTTCTGAGTTTCACCAACTTGTTCTGCTGTGCTTCTCAGCAAGTAATGAACAAAACAAAAAAAATACAGGGATTTCCCTGGCATTCCAATGATTAAGACTCCAAGCTCCCAAGGCAGGAGGCATGTGTTCAATCCCTGGGCAGGGAACAAAGATCCTGCATGCACTGGGTGCCATCAAAAACAAAAACAGACAAAAAAAGAAAGTTGAAATAATCCTAAAATAAAGCATCTTTCTATCTGTTCTTTGAAACCCTTAAATTATCAACTCTCAGTAGACAGTGTAGGTAAACTGCGAGTGTCTGTGGTGCATGTCTGAGTTATGGACTGTACCTGGATTCACAAATTTCATTTCAGTA
The DNA here is from genome assembly GCA_007570785.1 of Antilocapra americana. Taxonomy (NCBI): domain Eukaryota; kingdom Metazoa; phylum Chordata; class Mammalia; order Artiodactyla; family Antilocapridae; genus Antilocapra; species Antilocapra americana. The sequence continues at coordinate 6,243,475 of ML660211.1, read as the reverse complement.
TTCACCAAGAGAGAACGCTGTGAGCAAGATAGACCAACAGAAAGTCAGTCTCCTCCATAAAATGATGTAACATAGAATGTTTGTCCAATATGTTAGGTTAAACTCTTTGGAATTGCATCCTCTGCTTTATTCAATCGCAAATCCTTCCAGTTCTATTATTTATATTATCTGACTTTCATGTAAAACAAATGAATGTAGATTTGATTGGACTTCATAATTCATATCTGACATTCCTAGAAATCACTTAAGTTTCAATTGAGAGGTGCTCGAGTAATAAGCCTCCTAACTTCAATAATTAGAAATGTTCTAAATTTAGGATTTATTTAATATTTTTAAAAGTACTGTATACAATTCAATATTATTAATAATAGACAATATGCTGTCTCCCCTAAATATACCTGCTGATCATTTAGTACTATTGACTCTAACTTATTGTAGCTCCAAAATGTCTCCTCTCCTTATTTAACTCTGGAAATTACTGAGTTTATAATTATATAACTATTGAGCTTATTCCTTCCGTCCCCTATCCAATTTTGGTGTGTGTGTGTGTGTGTGTGTGTGTGTGTGTATGAGTTCGTGGAGTTTCACTCTCTGCATTCACAGCCTAGTAACCAGGAAACACTAAATGGAAAAGCCTCATCAGATGTCTGAGCTCTGTGGGTCTCATCCTGGTTTCCACTCCTTCACATCAGTGAGGTCATGTTGTCCGTGTTTTCCTGACTCTGCCTGGAATCACCTTCAGGCTGAAGATGGGAACGATTACATTGCTCACCTGATTACTTCTTTTCTCTCCAGGATCATGTCCTTTGCTGACTTGCCATGAAGTGTCTGAAAGCAGTTGATTCACATCTTTTGTTGAGGTTTTTAGTTTTATACCATTGGCAGTTAAGTTCAGTTTTTGTTACTTCATTATGTCTGGAAATGAAACTCCAGGTGTTATCGTTTCAAGTGTTTGCACATTGACAGAAAAACAATATTCTACCCTGTATACATATTTATCATTTAAATCCCTCCTTTCGTATATTGTCTGTTAATAGTATTTATTTGCATTGCCATCTCCTATTGATTTATATGAATTTTTCTACATATTCTTTTTCCAGATTTGGAAAATACTATATTCCTTTTTAGTTTGCTTTCAATACCACTCATGAAGTTTTGTCTCATTTCATATGCATACTTTTAAAAATATTTATTTATTCAAATTGATGTTTTTCCTTTAGGGTTTATGTTTTGAAATTCTTTTGTAAATCTTAATAAGGATTCATTATGTATAAATATAACTATATTTTAAATTTCATATTTAAATGTCCAATATATGTTACTTATTTTGGGGCACAACAGATGAAATTGATAAAGCCACCTATCCGTTTATGATCCATGTCTCTCACCCTCTATTTTACACCAGGAATTTTGTATTATACCCAGGTTTTCCATCTAAGTTGAGTTATGTGACTACACCTCATCAATGGAATATGAGTCAAAATACTGAATCATTCTTGCAAGCCACAGTTCTGGGGGTTTTACTTTCACTCTTCTCTATTTATTTGCTGGTATAAAGCACTTCAAAGTTCTTGTGTGTAGCAGAGATTAGGATAAAGCTAGGAAGTGAGCTGCTCTCTGATGAGGAAATATTGTATGAGCTATTACATAGGTCATTATACTTTTATTGTATGTTTATTATAGCAGTTAGCAAAGCTAATAATGAGATTAATTAAAATGAGGTTATCATTATATTTTTCCAAACAATTAATCACTTGTTTCAATATCGTTTATTGAATCCATCCACTTAAGTAATAATGAGTTTATCATTTTTTCAATTGGCTACTTGTCACATAACAATTATTGAATGATTCATCTATCCCTTATTTTGAAATACCACCTTTCTACATAATACATTGTATTTCCTAACAGAGTTTATGTCATTAAATTTTTGTATATTCTATTTGTCTGTCAGTTTCTATGTCAGATACACACTGTATTTAGCACTTGATTACTTAATAGCCTTTAATGTTTGTTAGGAAAAGTTTAAGAGTTAAAAATTCTTCTAGGATATTCTTATTCCTCTATTCTTCCAATGTCTAGGAATTTTTAGCAATTAAAAACAGTATATATCAATTGAAATTGTGTTCATAAATTAATTGGGTATAATTTTTTTTTCTTTCAAATACTGTATTTTTTTCCAGGAACATATTATGTTTCCTACTTATTCAGGTCTCTTTTAAATTCACTTAGTGGCACACACTCATTTCTAAAGGCTCTGCAAAACAATTGCAGATGACAACCCTGAGATATAGAAAGAACACAGAGAGTGATATTAATGGCAGAGTAAGAATAAACTTGTTTTTCATTAGAGTCTTTGTTGGGGGTTAAAGAACTGAATAGAGTATCAGACCTCACGTGTCTGTTGGGCACACACTGTCATCATAAGTTCATACTCCTGTGCTTTGTTGCGGTAGACTGGAAGTAATTCCTGGATCAGTGGGGGTAATTGCTCTTGATGCCTTCCATGTGGACAGAAAACCAAAATACCTTGTTTCCATTGTACTGGTAATATTTATTCAGTGACTTTTTATCATAACAAAAGGTATTGGTATAAAGCATTAGAATCCTTGATTTTAGTTATACTAACTCATTGTACTCTATCCATGAGTATCACCCTTGTCTTTTTTTTCCTTTCCAGTATTAAAAGTTGCATTGCTTTCAACTCAAACCTTGTATATTCTCAAATTTCATGTGTCAAATATTGGCCCCAAGTATTTAAGAATGTGAAATGTCTCTATATTTGTTATTATTATATTTATAATTTAGGCTAATGATTTTAGTTATCTGTTCTCTGCTGATTACTAGAATATGTTCTCTTTTTAGTTATTGCATGTAGAACCATAATTTTATTTTACCAGTAAAGAGAAAGATGATTCTAGTGAAGAAAATTTTATTACCTTCCTCTTGACCACAAAGTAGTCTATTTTTACAGTTTCCCATGTAGCTTTGAACTCTTTGTCTGGGTCTAAACAATATAAGTTTGGACTGAGATGAAGCACCTCATTTCTAGGTGTGGTATAAAGACAATATGACAGTCATCCATTCCTGCTGTTCTCTACCACATGAACTTGCCATTGCTACAAAATAGAGGAAGATAGCCTTCCCCTCATTACATTTTTGTAAACAAAAGTAAACCTTAACCTTATAGAAAAAATATATATAGAAGCATATTTTTTTGTATTTGCTATGCTTAGAGCTTCCAACAATCTCAGACTACTGAGTCACATACAAAGACTCTCATGTTTAGGAAAGTCCAAATTATTTACTGTATCATTTTCGCCACTCTTTTTAAATTTTTGTTATTTATTTATTTGAAGTTTATGTTATTAAATTTTATGCAATTTTTAAAGGTTCCTTTCATTTGCAGTTATTGCAAAATATTGGCTCCATTCGCTGTGTTGTACAGTATATCCTTAAGCCTATCTTACACCCAGTGTTCATATTCCCCACCTCACCAACCCCTCCATTGCTCTGCCCCACTAGTAACCAATATTTGTTCTCTATATCTGTGAGCCCAATTCATTTCTATTATATTTACTAGTTTGTTATATTTTTCAGATTCCACATACTATTTTTCAAAATAATATGACACAGTTTTAAAAGATTTTATGTACAAATGTGTTTGAAACCTCATTTGGAAACACTGACTTACCTAAGGTTTAAAAATATCTTTTGTCTACCATCTCTGGTATTTTTAAAATAATATTTTCCATCTTTAACAGAGGCCTACATCGAAATGCATTTCCGGAAGTTTTCTCTTAGGGCCAATATTGCATAAAGTGCCCTTTAGGAATGCATTTTTGCATCAGTATTTCCTCTCATCAGTGATTTGTTCCGCTCCTCTAATTTAAGCCTGGCATTGACCTAGAAATATTTATCTTTAGATAACTTTCCTGTTGATAACTTTCAGGTAGTTTCTAATGAAAATGTTGAAAAAGACAATATCTTGCTATGTGTAGCCTCCAAATATTATAGCCTCATTTTGGGGGCAGCATAAAAGAAAATACATTTATTTTGTATATAGAGTTACTCATCAAATGTTTCAAAATTGTTTTGAATGTTAAATATTCTGAAATATTCCATTTTTGCTTAATGTTCTATATTGTAATTTAGGTAAAGAAACCCAGGATATCATTTTGTTAATAGCTCTGTTCCCAGTGAGACAAGGTAGGGTCTTGTCTCATTGCAAAAAGAACTCATACATGAGACAGGGAGGTCAAGTTAGTGATGTGAAGATTTCTTTAAGTGATAGAGCACTCTCAAGGGAGAGCATGCAGTCTCAGGTGAGTAGCTGCCCTGAGCTGGTTATGTGGGGTGAAGAAATCACCTTGCATCACCCCAGAATCAGTGTAGACTGTGACTGGCTGAAATTAAAAGTTGTTTGCTCCTTGGAAGGAAAGCTATGATAAACGTAGACAGCATATTAAAAAGCAGAGACATCACTTTGCTGGCAAAAGTCCATATAGTCAAAGCTGTGGTTTTTCCAATAATCAGGTACAGATGTAAGAGTTGGACCATAAACAAGGCTGAGCACCAAAGAATTGATGCTTTTGAACTGAGGTGATGGAGAATACTCTTGAGAGTCCCTTGGACTGCAAGGAGATCCAACCAGTCCATCCTAATGGAAATCAACCCTGAATATTCATTAGAAGGACTGATGCTAAAGCTAAAGCCCCAATACTTTGGTCATCTGATGCAAAGAGCTGACTCATTGGAAAAGACTTTGATGCTGGGAAAGATTGGGAAAAGGGGGCAATGGAGGAAGAAATGTTTGGATAGCATCACTGACTCAAAGGTTATGAGTTTGAGCAAACTCTAGGAGATAGTGTTTGAAGGACAAGGAAGCCTGTCATGTTGCAGTCAGACATGACTTAGCAAATGAGTTTACTTCAAAAAAAAAAAAAATAATAATTGAAACAAAAAGTGCAGGGAAATCTCTTCCTTTATTTTCAAGAGGAAGAATTAAGCCTTTCCTTTTAAATTTTTATTTCTCCTTTTGTTACAGCAGGCAGGTAGGTAGATATGAGAGGAAAATGGGGGCAGGGGCCAGGTGGCAGAATATCAGGCAGCTTGTAAACAGTGAGTGTCCACAAGCAGACAAAGGAAAGCAGGAACCTTCAAACTTTTGGATGACAAGTATCCTATACGCAGACAAAGAAAGGTAGGGAAAGGCAGCAATCTCCTGAATCCAAAAAAAACCTTTTGTTCATTGTGTTCTCATCACGATAAAATTAACTTTATAGATAAGCAGTACCCATCAAGCACAGATGCCATGACACTACTGATCTAAGCTAAATGGGGGCAGAAATCCCTTCTCCCTTGGAGAAAATGGAGCCAGGATGAAAACCAGGGAAGACAACTCCCAAATGCTTCCTTCCCCAGTGAATATTCCACCCCTTTACATCTGTTCCTCATAACTGGCTTGCCAAAGAAACCCAGGGCAGCAGCTCCCGTGTGGCCATATCCCAGTCCATAAAATACACCTAATACAAAGTTGAACATCAGCTGTCCTGTGAAGGATACCCTTTTACTCAAACTATTTCTTCATCTTTTCAGATTAATTTTCTTTTGATAGAGAAAATACTCCAATACCCTCCTAAGAATGGATTATAGGAAGTAAACAATATCATGAGTATTTTCAATGTCATTTATATTCATACTTGATTTTTGAGTATAGGGTTTGAAAGTGAAAGTGAAGTCGCTTAGTTGTATCTGGTTCTTTGCGACCCTATGGACTGTAGCCTACCAGGCTCCTCCGTCCATGGGATTTTCCAGGCGAGAGTACTGGAGTGGGTTGCCATTCCCTTCTCCAGGGGATCTTCCTGATCCAGTGATCAAACCTGGGTCTCGCGCATTGCAGGCAGACGCTTTACCATCTGAGCCACCAGGGCTTTGTATAGGGTTTAAAATTATATATTTTTCTTTTCTTCGAACATTGATGCATTGAGGCAGGAGTAGATGGGTCCTCCCAAAGGTAAAGCAATTGGAGATTCATTCCCTGTGGACTGAAACTCCAAGAGGAGTCTAGCAGGACAATAAGGGGGAAAGCTGAGCCCTGCCCAGACCACATATTTCTCATTCCCAAAATAGGAGACCTCCCGAACCACACACGGGCAGAAAGGCTCCTTGCAGGTCAAATGGGGCACAGTGTCAAGGGATGCTCTATCCATATGCTTTTTCAGTAGAATCCATCTTGACTAAGAGCTGTGTGTACACACAGGGAAGGATCCTGAGGTATACTAAATATGGACTGTGAACCAGGAAAATCAAAATGATTGACCAAAGGAAAACTGGAAGAAATGTCCCCATATAAGTGATTAAAACTGCCAGTAACCCTCAACTCTGGGACTCTCTCAAGAATATACCCTTGTGTCTCTCCACACTTACTGTACTGTCTTTCCTCTTAATAAATACTTCACTTGCTTCACTACTTTCTGTCTTTGTGGAAATTCTTTTCTGCAAAGCCGAAGGGTCAAGGCCCTTGTCACTGACCACTGGTCTAGTGGCTGGTGTCTGGTGCTTTCATTGCCATGACCCAGCCCAATTCTCTGGCAAGACGTCCAAGCCCCATTTCAAGCTGTTGCCGGCTGAGGCCACCTGAAACCAGCATTACTTCATTGACACAGGTTTAATTGTTTCTTTAAAGAAGTCAAATGCCACTTGGGTTTCTGAACATTTGCTTATGAGATGTTTTTTTCTTCCTTTCCAGATGCTATGGTAATGGATCTCTTTCCCAGAGTTCTAAATTTTGACAGTAATGTGCTTTGATGGAAATTTCTTTTCATTCATTGCTCTAGGCATTGTGTAGGGGTCTCAATTTGGTGTTTCAAGTTTATCAATTCTGTGAACTATTCTGGATGAAATATTTGATACTTTACTTCTCCATCTTATCTTTTATCACTGGTGCAAAAGTTCAGAAATTGAAATTTTCTGAAATTATTTCCTTATTGCATAACCAAATTCTCCTTTGCTCAGTTGTTTGGCCTGTAAGAGAATCTGAGAATAATCCTTAACTTTATTTCTATCATTGGAGCCTTCATTTATGAGATCTTTATGTAGCTTTCTCTGTAGCTGTGTCTGTATTTCCAGTGTCTTTCTTTGTGGTTTCCTATTAAAGATTCTTTCTTTCCCATGTGTAAAATGTCCTCTCTGAGGCTATTACTCACAGGTATCTGAATATGTTATACTTTTTCTGTCTTGTCCTGTTTCCTCTGGTTTCTGTGAGTTTTTTTTAAATTTTTTTTCCTCTTAATTGTCATTAATTTCTGTTTTCTGGTGATAAACTATTTTCAAATTTCTGATAAGTCTCAGCAATTCAATTACATGTAGTGGTGGGGAATAAAAAGTTGAATGACTATTCCCTGGTTCTGGTTGTGTGCATGCTAAGTCACTTCAAATGTGCCTCACTCTTTGAGACCCTCTGGACTGTAGCCCGCCAAGCTCCTCTGTCCATGGGATTTCCCAGGCAAGAATACTGGAGTGAGTTGCCTGCCTGCCTCCCAGGGATCTTCTCAACCCAGGGATCAAACCTGAGTCTCCTGCATTGGCAAGCTGGTTCTTTACAACTTTTGCCACATGAGAGGCCCATAGTTCTGTTTAAAACATAACCAACTAATGAACTTCTGTCCACACTGATGCGTCTAGTCTGTGTACTTGGGCAATGCTACCTAAGAAGGTCTGTCTATTTCGGGTACTCACTCTTCCCCTGGAGGAAGTCTCCAGTGCCCCACTTTGGAAGGATGAATACTAATTACATTTTTGTCAGAGCTAATTAGAGATGAAAGGGGCTACCCTCACTTCAGGATAGAGCTTCTCACTTAACTGACATCTCTTTGTCAGTTGACGCTTCGTTGTGCTGATATCAGGATCTCAGGCTCCCTGGTTGGTGCCACCCCTCCAGAGCATAAATCAAAGCTAATGTTTTGGCAAAATAAAGATACTTGCTCTCATTTTTGCTGAGGGAGAGGGGTGTGAAGTAACTCTGAAATTCTAAACCCATTTAAGTATTCAAACAATTCAAACAATTCAAATATTGTTTTGGTCTGTAGATGACATTCAGTTTCTGCTTTCATAGGTAGTTGGTGCCCTTGAGGCTGAGTTGTCTGGGGACTTTGCAGCGTAAATTCATCTGCTTCAGCCTAAGCCAGGAGAGGAGTAAAGAACATTTTCATCAACAACATCTTGTCCATTTTCTATCTGTCTTTCCAATTTTGCTGATGATGCTCATTCTTCCATTTCCACGTCTGCATGCATTCATTAAATATTTCTTTAATTATAGCGGGGTTCTGTGGGAGGCAGATTGTGTTTTATTATCTTTTGTGTTAACTAGAAGTACACTAACTCCTTCAAAAGAATTGTTAGGAAAGTAAAGGAAAAGAAACTGCAAATGTTGGAAATGCACTTAGAACACAGTGAACTGCCTTTTAATATGTATTTTTTTTCACTTTTAGCCCCTGGAATTATATATTTCCTTGAAGAAATCACTGTATCTATGATATTAACTATTCCACAGTTAATTTAGAATTCTCTAATTTACATTTGTTGTGTGCATTACAGTAAATATAAGGGCATTAATATCTGTCAGAAAATGGAAAAATTTTGATGAACATGTAATGTTTTAGAATTAACTCTAGGTAAGAAAAAAGAAAACAAGAAAATAATTTTCTTTTGTATAGTTAGTGGTATGACTCAAGTTTAATATTTTATTTTAATCAAGATTTAATGTACTAAAATCCAAAATACATAATTATCAATGAAATGTGGGAATTTTAGTAAGTTACTTTTGTCTTTTTGTGCACCTGCGGATTTGAACCTGGAATGTTCACAGAAGGAATTCTGAAGATGATGACCTGTGATGTCCAAAAAAGTTTAAAATTGTGACACTAGTATTAAGTAAAAACAAATGTTTTATTTGAAAAATATCTCACTTTTATTATTTCTTATTATAATGTAAAGGCAGTATGCATGTCAACTTCATTTTTTGTAAGGAAAGTGTATCTTTGACATAACCCTCATCTAATTAATTTTTCTACTTATGTGCTATTTGTTAAAACTCTTTGATAATTTAATTTCTCTTAGAAATTAAATTTAATTAACTCTGTAGGTAGGATAACTGATATCTGATATGGTTAATGTGAGCCAACAAGAGGTGTACGAATTTTACAATTTTGAAATGATGATAGTACCTGTACTATACTAGTATATAATGAAAATAAGAAGCGAAGCAGTATTGTTATTACTGCTAAACAATGCAAAATGATTTTTACACATCTGATTCAATATGGTTCACCTGGGCATATGACAGTGATTCTTATCTGTGCATTTATAGTTTGATGCATCATCTCTTTTCTTCCTAGATGATCTGAAAAGTTTATTTACAAGTATTACTGACCTAAATAGAATTGTTTAGTTCAGACCTGGAGAATGTTAAATATGCTACAGATTGAAAATATACTATTTTTAATTGATTTAATCTTAGAATTGTAAACTGCCAAAAGCAGTTTTCCAATTAATTTAATATTTTCTAAAAGAGTTTCTCTGAATCATAGTGAATTTCAAGCTACTTGAATTATAATTATGTAAAGAATTTCACAAATTTTTATTGTGTGTGAACAACCAGGCGTCATCATTTTTAATTTATAGATGATTCCATAAAAATTGAATATTATGCCTGAAGTGTGTTAGAAACCAATCATAGAACTCATGAGTTAATTTTCAGTTGAGGGTTCAGCTCCCAAAAGTAATTACACTTGTCTGAGCAGGCACTTACTCTCTCACCTTCCACATCCAAATCAAGTGTAGGCAACATTGAATTAACTGAGAAATTTCAATCCACTTGTTAACCTTAATACATGATTTTCTCATTACATTTACCTATATAAGTATGCTCTTCTTTTTACAATGTTAACATGTTAACAATGTTTTATCTGGGAAGAAAAGTAAATTGATTTATAAAGCTTTGAAGGGGAAGAGTTGTAAAGGAAAAGTTCATTTTGGTTTTGTAAAGTATTATATTTCAAAATGTATAGCATGTTAAATTTAAGAAAAGCACCATTTCAAAGTATGTTTTACAAATTTTTATTTTAAGCTTGACAGATTTAAATTATGGGTTAATTTTCCTGCAATTTTATTTACAATTATACATGGGTGTCCAATCTGGGTCAGAGAAAGAAAGGGTTAATGTGAGAGTGAAGTGTATTTTGGTCTTTATATTTACTTTGTAATATATTTCATTTAATCATCATAAAATTTCTATCAAATATTTCCTTTCACATGTAGGAAAATAGCGTTACAGAAAATTTTCTAAGTTGATTCATGTTTTGCAGCCAATATTTGGTCTTAAATATATTTGTTTTCAAAGCCTGGCTTCCCTATATTTCTGTAGGCTGCAATGTACACTTTAAAACATAAAAATGGCAGATAATACAATGCTTCCAAAATATATTTAGTTCCCATTGCAAATAAACCATTTTTTTTTAAAAAAAGAAGATATAATCTTCTTTTTTTTCCAATTATTCAACAGCATCGCTGAGATATTATTTTTGGCCTAGCATTCTTCTAGGTGCTCCTGTTACAATGATATAAGATGAAAGAAGTGGATATGGAGGTTTCATTTGAGTAATCAGAAGCTGATAATTGAGCTAAGAATTACATAATGAAAATTTATCTATGTGTACGTTATATATATATATATATATCATCCAAACTAGATCAAGTTCATGTGAAACTCTGATGGTGACACCTCAGATAGAAGGACTTTCAATGTACATGTCTTAAGGTGAAAACAAGCTGGGTTGGTAGGAGAGAAAATAACCAGAAAATCACTGTGGCTGGATTGTAGGGAAATGAGATAGATAAAAGTTGTTATTTTGCTATCAAATTTGCTATCAAAGCCTTTGTTTATTCAAATTTACTTTACAAATTACTTTTTTTTAAATCATTTTAGGTAATTTTAGTTAAAAGTTTTGTATAAATTCTCATCACAAATGATTCAAATAAAACTATGTGATTAAACTAAGTCAAATTAACATGTGAGTAAATGACAGCTACTTAATCTTTATAGAAATATTTGCATATTACATGAAGATTTTTATGAATTTGTATATAGCTATAATTTTGAAAAGCAAAAATATTCTGAATTCACAAATTCTAAATAAGATGAACAGAGATATTTTGAAAGAAAAATTGTTTTCAAATTTAGTTAGTTCTTCTTTTTAGAGCTTTATCCCTTTTTGACACATTGAGAAACAGATTTGGGAGTTAAATAGAACTACATTATTATTGTACCTTATTAAATGTTGCATTACACAAATAGTTTAAACTTAATTCCTTATTTATAAGTGTTTATTAATACTCTCAAATCTACTCTCTGATTTGTATAGTCTTTACTATCCAGACTGAGCCTCTGGAAATTATCTTCAATTACTTTCCTTTCCTTTCAACTCAATATCAGCTCCCACTGTTTGTGCATCAAAGTCTGTGTAAACAATCTAAATTTTCCATGCAGATGACTACTACTTTAATTTTATCATTTCTTTTTCCTGCTGTGGTCTGGAATATTATAATAGATTTATAATTGGTCAGGCTCTTCTTATCAACCTTTCTCTGCTTTATAATTTTTAATTCAACATTTATGACTTTCTAAAGTGTAAATCTTCTCTTTAAGAATTTTCATGCGAAGAGTGGACTATTGGAAAGGATGCTGGGAAGGATTGGGGGCAGGAGGAGAAGGGGACGACAGAGGATGAGATGGCTGGATGGCATCACCGACGCGATAGACATGGGTTTGGGTGGACTCCGGGAGTTGGTGATGGACAGGGAGGCCTGGCGTGCTGTGGTTCATGGGGTCACAAAGAGTCGGGCACGACTGAGCAACTGAACTGAACTGAAAGTGTAAATCTAATTTCATTACTACATTACTAAAAGTCCTTCAATATCTTCATCCTGCACTTTTGAGAAATTCCAAACTTGTTAGCATAATGTAAGAAGTTATTTTGCTGTGTGACATGTGTTAAGTTTACTTTAATAAATTCAGCTCAGAAAGACCTCTCTCTGTCACCATTCATACTGTTTCTGAAGCTATACAGTATGCTTGAAATATTTAAAACATAAGACATCATAAGATGCCTTAATTTTTAAATGTTTTATGGTTACACAGATCCCTTGCTCTGTCCCTCACTCTCCTCTCTCTCTAATTCCTGATCTGGTTTATGCTGCAACAATTACACACACACATACAAATCCTGAAAGAAATACTTAATTTTGCATCCATGGATATACTGTGATAAAAAGCCTTGCCAAGATATGTGCTATGTTTCCTCACACTTATCTAGCTCAAACAGATTGGCAATCTGTCCATTTATTCAAATTTCTGCAATTGATTAAAGAAGCTGAGTGAGTCAAACATCCCTTTCCATTTAACAGTATTGAATGAGAGAGAATAAAAATACTCTTTCCACCAACACAAAAATCTATATCACTAGTGTCTCATCAGGAAGTACTTCGTATCATTCACAAATTAGCTTAACTTTAACTGCTTTGATTGAATATATGCTTATTTTATGGGCTTCCCTGGTGGCTCAGATAGTAAAGAATCTGCCTGCAATACAGACCTGGGTTCAATCTTTGGGTCAGGAAGATTCCCCTGGAGAAAGGAATGTCACCCCACTCCAGTATCCTTGCCTGGAGAATCCAATGGATGGAGGACCCTGGTGAGTTACAGTCCATGGGGACACAAAGAGCTGGACACAACTGAGTGACTAACACACACACATCCTTATTTTGGCCATGCCTTGATAATGTCTCCCTGCCATCTTTACTGGTAGGCTTGTTGATATAAGTTAGGAGCTGAAAGTCTTAGGCTCCTAAGTTACTTTATTTTTTTCCTTAAGGCACCCAAGCAACCAAGCTATCAAATACTTGACTAGCTTTTCCTTCTTTAGTAATTCATCCAGCAATGTTCTTAGCTCTTAAACATCATCAAATTCCTATGATATACTTTTCCTTCAATCAGTAGTCACAACTCTTGAAAATCTTGGAACCACAGTGGCCTGGTTTATTGCCTGCTCTCTGAGGTTCCTCATTTCCTGTTTACTCATCTTTCTTTCTCTCAAAAGGGCCAGCATTTAGATTATAGAAACAAAGTCTATTTCAGTTTTACCATTCAAATAAATGCAGCAAAAATATAAGTTGGAATACTGAAAGAACACTTGAGTTTTCAAAGGATGTGCTTACAAATATTAAGAATCCCATACAAAAGAAGAAAGGAAGCACACATACAGGTCAGAGGATTCTAGGTGTACTTTACAAGGAATTCCATTAGTAGAACCATATGCACTTTATCTTTGGAGAAGCCACTAAGCTATGTAAGAGATTTTACTCAGGGAACCAAAGTTCGAGTTTACCTAGGAGCCTTTTATAACCCACTGGCCACAGAGTCAGAAATAGGCTGTGTAACTGGCTAAACCAGTACAAGCCATCAATTCATACATTTTCAATAAGTAATGGCAATGAGCTTGTCCAGAGTACTGTGACAAATGATCTGGATCTAAACTGTATTATAAATCACTAGAGAATACATCACATCCTTCTTCTGTCCAGGGGTTGACACCAGTGCCCTGGACATCCCTGAAGATAGCAGAGAGCTACCATGAGTCTACTCACAAGGTGACGCTATCCTTTCACACACACTTCACACATTTTTGTTATTTAGTTACTAAGTCATGTCTGACTCTTTTGTGACCCCATGGGCTATAGCTCACCAGGCTCCTCTGTCCATGAGATTCCCCAATCAAAAATGCTGGAGTGGGGGGATTGTCATTTCCTTCTCTTGGGGATCTTCCAAAGCTAGAGATTGAACCCACATCTGCGTTGGCAGGGGAATTCTTTATCACCAAGCCACCTGGGAATCCCCATTACACACATTAGCACAACACAATTTCCAGCAATTTCTTAGATTAATGCTCCTTGGTTTGTTGGGGATCTGGTTGTGGTTTTGATTTTTATGTTATTTATTTCAATGTTTGATCTAGTTTTAGGGGCTTCCCCAGTGGCTCAGCTGGTAAAGAATCCACCTGCAATGCGGGAGACCTGGGTTCCATCCCTGCGTTAGGAAAATCCCCTGGAGAAGGGAATGGCTACCCACTCCAGTATTCTGGCCTGTAGAGTCCCATGGACGGAGGAGAATTCCATAGAGTCTCAAAGAGTTGGACACGACTGAGCGACTGTCACTTCATTTCACTTCACATATGTTTTATTTGCCCTGTGTTTTCCTTCTCTCCCTACCTCAAACTGTAGCTCTTGAGTGTCTTTGTTTCCTTTTGAGCTCCTACTAGATGCAGAGTCAATACCAATTATTGAGAGGATTAATAATGTCTGCAAGTTATAATGTTATGTATTTCTAAATTACTTCCCTGAGTAGCAATTTTGAGGAAAGAGAACTACTGTCTAGGATAAGTAGAGTGTAAGAAGACTTATTAAAACCTATTTTCTGTACTAATTAGGTATGAATTTATATTATGAAGGTCTAATAAAAATAGTACAATGGAGGGCTGAAGTTGTTAATTCCAGCCTGTTCTACAAATAAATGTTTTGAGACATTTTAATGGCATGGTGTCAATAAATTAAAATGTAGACATGGGAGGATGAAACATATCAATCTAAAGCAAAGACATGTAAATAGTGAACATCATTGTGCTCTTGTCTGGCCGGCACAATTCTTACCACTTTTTAACTTACTGAATCATTGCAGCATCCCAGTGAGAGAGCTAATTCTTAGGTAGATTGATAAGGAGTCTGGAACCTTCAAGGAGAAAGGGACAAACTTTTTTTCTACTTTCCTTCATCTTAGTCACAAAGACATTATTTTCATTATGCACAGAGCTAATGATTACACAACAAAAGAATTCATCTAGCCCAAGGGTATGTTTTTCCTTAAACTCTGTACTAGTGATAATTTAGCAATGTATCCTACTTGATGACAAGTTTCTCCTTCTTAGGAACATTCTGACTAATTCTGTTATGTTAAAATGTATTTTGTGGGAGTCGGTCTGGTAAGATCTTTCTATTGTTAATTCTAATCCTGTTATCTTCAAAAGTTTGTTGTTGCAGTGGATTTGGTAAGACCTTCTACAACCCTGAGATATTCTTTTGATCTATTGTTAGTAACCAAGTGAAAAAATATATAGATCCTTTGTTAAGACTAGTGAAGGGGCACTCTCTGCCCTACTTCTGATATCTATGTCAGAAGCTTTCTCTAGCCCCTTTTCACTGTAATGAAACTTTTGCCAAAGGAAGCTCTGAGTGACGAAACCGTCTCTGGTCCCGAAATGAAATTCTCACAAATCCAACATTGTTAGCCACAGGCTATCACTTATTAAGTAGATATTATCTATTAGCCTGGGATACAGGGGCAGAAACTGAGATACAGATCCCACAGTTGTTAAACAGTAGTCCTGAGATATACTCAAGGTCATCATCAGGCTCTATTGTCTGCCTTCTCAACCACAAGACAACAGTTCTTCTCATAGTCAGAGTGGATGGTGGGGATGAATATAAGTAAAAGTGGAGATGCATTTTGTCAGAATTAGTTTTGTAAAGCCTCGCCCCCCCCCCTTTTTAAAAAATATATAACTAAAAGGTACAAGTTCTATTCAGTTCAGTTCAGTTGCTCAGTCATGTCCGACTCTTTGAGACCCCATGAACTGCAGCATGCCAGGCCTCCCTGTCCATCACCAACTCCAGGAGTCCACCCAAACCCATGTCCATTGAGTCGGTGATGCCATCCAGCCATCTCATCCTCTGTCGTCCCCTTCTCCTCCTGCTCCCAATCCTTCCTAGCATTAGGGTCTTTCCCAATGAGTCAACTCTTCGCATGAGGTGGCCGAAGTATTGGAGTTTCAGCTTCAACATGAGTCCTTCCAATGAACACCCAGTACTGATCTCCTTTAAGATGGACTGGTTGGATCTCCTTGCAGTCCAAGGGACTCTCAGGAGTCTTCTCCAAACCACAATTCAAAAGCATCAATTCTTGGTGCTCAGCTTTCTTCACCAGCCAACTCTCACATTCATAATTGACCACTGGAAAAACCATAGTCTTGGCTAGATGAACGTTTGTTGACAAAGGAATATCTCTGCTTTTTAATATGCTGTCTATGTTGGTCATAACTTTCCTTCCAAGGAGTAAGCGTCTTTTAATTTCATGGCTACAGTCACCTTCTGCAGTGATTTTGGAGCCCAGAAAAATAAAGTCTGCCACTATTTCCACTGTTTCCCCATCTATTTGCCATGAAGTGATGGGATTGGATGCCATGATCTTAGTTTTCTGAATGTTGAGCCTTAAGCCAACTTTTTCAATCTCCTCTTTCACCATCATCAAGAGGTTCTTTAGTTCTTCTTCACTTTCTGCCATAAGAGAGGTGTCATCTGTATATCTGAGGATATTGATATTTCTCCCGGCAATCTTGATTCCAGGTTGTGCTTCTTCCAGCCCCACATTTCTCATGATGTACTCTGCATGTAAGTTAAATAAGCAGGGTGACAATATGTACAGCCTTGATGTACTCCTTTTCCTATTTGGAACCAGTCTGTTGTTCCATGTCCAAGTTACTATTTGGGAGCTTAATGACAGCAATCAATAACTTAATCATTGGTATTCAACCCATCTTGCAATTTAGAATCTTATTTTGAATTAAAAATGTATATAAATACCCATGCTTACACACTTAAAAAGATCTGATGAATCTGATGAATAGTCTTGGATTAGATTGACTCATTAAAAGACATTTATCCTAGACTCCAATACAGAGCAGAGCTGGCACAAACTTGGAAACAATCATCAGACATTGCTTTTGTTTTTGTCAAAAGCAGGATTAAATTTATTCTGAAGCAATTTTCTACTAAATAAAGCATTTGGATCTTACTATCTGGACTCAGGGGCTTCCCAGGTGGCTCAGTGGTAAAAAAAAATCCACTTGCCAAAAATTCCATTTGCCAGTGTAGGAGACACAGGAGATATACGTTCAGTCTCTGAGTTGGGAAGACCCCCTGGAGAAAGAAATAGCAATGCACTCCAGTATTCTTGCTGGAAAATCCCATGGACAGAGGAGTTAGCCCAGCTAGAGCCCTTAGGGTCACAAAGAGTCAGACGTGACTGAGCATGCACATGTGGACTCAATCGAATTTAATATGATTTTCATATATGCTAAAATTTCTTGGCTTTCACACATATTTAATATGACTTTTGGGGGACCTTAGTTTATGTTGGTTGTGGTGGTGGTAGTTAATTCGATGTCATGTCTGACTGATCAACTTAAAATTGTTGAGATTTTTGGATACTCAAAGTTTAGGAAAGGATGTACATTGTTCCTCAATTTTGCATTCACAATATACTTACATTTTCAATGCTTTTAATAGTCAAATAATTGTGTCATTTAAAATATTTCAGTTTATCCTTTCGTTATTTATAGCATCTTTAAATTATTTTTTATTTAGGTTCTTACTACAAAGAACCTAAATGTCGATACTTTTTACATGTGCAAATAATAAGTGTAAAAGTGAAAGTGTGTCACTCAGTCATGTCTGACTCTTTGTTACCCCGTGGACTATAGCCTGCCAGGCTCCTTTGTCCATGGAATTCTCCAGGCAAGAATACTGGGGTGGGTAGACATTCCCTTTTCCAGGGGATCTTCCTGACCGAGGGATCAAACACAGGTCTCCAACACTGCAGGTATATTCTTAACTGTCTGAGCAGCAACTTAGCACAGCACACACAAGTTGTTATAAATAAAATATTTGTTAAAAGAAATTACTTGTCTTCAGAAAGATATGCCAAGTTAGCTACAATGATAGTATACCCATAGCATGTGATTTTTGACAGTCAAATATGAATACATATTAATTTCAGATAAACACATTGCTTCCTCAAGCATATATGATAAAATGAGAAGCTGTATTGCTATATAATTTTATAGAGAAATACTCCCTGAATTTTATACTTGCCTGAATCACAGGAGAAATAGTTATGAGCTAAATCATGTTTTATTATTTTTGTATTATTTTTAACTCTGTTGAAAAAATTTTATAACTTCATAGAATTCTAAATTAATCACTATTAGCAAGAAGAGTGAATCGAGAAAATCTAATCTAAAGATAGTATTTACTTTCAAAGGAGAAAACTTTAAAAATAGAATAATAGGTCCTTAAATTAAAAAAAAACTTAATAAATGCATTGATTAATTAATTAGGACATTTTCTGTTGAAAGTGATAGAACATCAGACAGATTATCTGAAATAAAACAGAGTATATTGAGTCTAATAAGAAGAAAAATTTAAGAATAGCATTACTTAGCTCTAGGGTCCAAATGATATTAGGATTTTGTTACTTTCCCTCATTTTCCTGTCTCGTTGTCCTGAGTTCATTTCCCACTGCCATGTGGTAAAAAGATGACATTGTGACTTCAGGGATCTTATGCATTCAAACTTTAAATCCAGCAATTACAAGTTTAAATATTTTCCCAAACACTCTTTCAAACCTTTCAAATACGTTATTTAGTTCAAGTCTAAGTTACATGTTTTTCTCCTAGAATGAAACTAATTGTTGTATCAAACTCTACTGACACTCAGTGGAAATGGTGTTTCCTCAGAAGAAAGTTGTCATAGGATTACCATAAGGAGCGTGAATAGAGGATAAGTAGCAGAAAAATAATGGAAGCTCATTACTTTATCATTGGCATAAGATAACACATATGCTCATAATCAGACAGATTTCCCCTACATAAGTACATATAAAATCTGCATCCAATCTCACTGCTGGGTATACACACCAAGGAAACCAGAATTGAAAGAGACACGTGTACCCCAATGTTCATCGCGGCATTGTTTATAATAGCCAGGACATGGAAGCAACCTAGATGTCCATCAACAGATGAATGGATAAGAAAGCTGTGGTACATATACACAATGAAATATTACTCAGCCATTAAAAAGAATACATTTGAATCAGTTCTACTGAGGTGGACGAAACTGGAGCCTATTATACAGAGTGAAGTAAGCCAGAAGGAAAAACAACAATACAGTATGCTAACGCATATATATGGAATTTAGAAAGATGGTAATGAGAACCCTGCATGCAAGACAGCAAAAGAGACACAGATATATATAACAGTCCTTTGGACTTTCTGGGAGAGGGCAAGGGTGGGATGGTATGGGAGAATGGCATTGAAACATGTAAATTATCATATGTGAAATCAATCGCCAGCCCAGGTTTGATGCTTGATACAGGGTTCTCAGGGCTGGTGCACCAGCATGAACCAGAGAGAGGGAATCAATCGGGAGGGAGGTGGGAGGGGTGTTCTGGAAGGGGAACACATGTATACCAATGGTGGATTCATGTCAATGTATGGCAAAACCAACATGATAATGTAAAAAAAATCTGCATCCTCATAGAATGAAACAATTTGCAACAAAAATAAGAACAACTAAGAAAACTGGGTAAATGACTATGTTCCAATTTTAAAGTATGAAAGCTATAAAAGAAACACTAGAGGGACTGAAAAACAGAGAAGAAACCATTTCTGTATCATTAAGAATTGAAGTGAGTATTTGCAGCTAAATTTCTTCCTTTCAGACACTTATAAATTGTAGTCATGGCAAAGAGACTGCAAATGAGAACTTGGCCTAGCAAAAGCTATAATGCTTCTAAAGAAAACAAATTATGATCAATGACTTAGTAGCCAGAATGGTGGAAAGTTGAAATCAATGGAATTATATAGTTAAACTGATAAAACACGAGTTTAAATTATATGCTCAACAAAATGTACTCTAGACATAAACATGAAACACAAACATTTAATAATTATTTATTTTTGAGTGAGATACAATTGAAACATTTTAGAACAAGCTGAATGGATCTGTCCTCTGTATTACTGCAAGAGAAGACACACTTAAGCAGCATTCAGAAACAACGAAATGATACTAGGAAGGAACATGGGAATAGCTGAAGTAATAATGAACATCAGAAAGATAGGTTAATTTAGATAGATATCGATTTTTCAAAAGTTATTGTGCTTGGAAGATTAAATCATGTAGAATTAAAATAGATATGTACTAAATTATTCAAAGCAGTATTGTTCATAATAACTCCAAATAGGAAACAAATCAAAAGTGAATCTGTCACAGAAATGGAATAGATTTTAGCAATGAGAATGAAAAGTACATAAATACACTACAACTATATAAATGTAGCACACAAATTCAATAGTAAGAAACAGAAGCAGACCTTGTATGTCCCTTTTATATAAAGTACAAGAGGTTGAAATAATGGGACATTTTGGAGGCCAGTGTTTGAAATGGAGTCAAACAGGGATTTCTCGAATTTTAATAATGTTAAATTATTAAGTATATTTCTTGATTTGAATGTTCATTGTATGGATATATTTAAATTATGAAAATTCAGTTAGCATCCATTATTACATGAATGATTTTTCTCTATGTACATTTTACTTTTGTGAGAAGTTAATGAGAAAAAGAGGTAGTGAATGTTCTCTGTTTACATATAAAGAGGTGATCTGAGCTAAATTAACTTTTAAACTTACTTTATTGTGAATTCTAAAAGTTTCATTAGTTATTATAATTATTAAAAGATTTGGCATTAGTAAAAATAACCTGAAAAAATAAACAAAGCATAATGAGAAAGTGTTATGTTAGAGACTAACCATTAATTTATTTATAAATATTGCTAATATATCCAGTTATTGATAAATGAATAATATATTTAATGATTATAGCAAAGGCAAATTTTTCAAAGATTTGAATGCATTGTGCTGGTTGCAATGAAGTTGATAATATTCTCATGATAAAATTCAGGTACAGAATGACTTAATAGTATTTCAGATAACCAAAGTGCCAGTATTAAATCTAGCTATATTTTCAATCACTCAAAATATATTCATTAGAACATTATGTTGAATAATAATGAAGGTTTCAAAAAATAATAAACAAAACTAAATGTAAAAAGATACCTTAATTGTACAATTTCTCATGAATTTATATAAATGAAAATAACCAGTAAACTACAGCTTTAATTTTTTTGTTTTTGGAAAGAAAATGACAAGTACAATTACTACTGAGAAATAGTTCAGAAGATGACTTTCTACACAGAAAATAATCTAACACAATGACAGTGCATATCACACGCCTCATTTGTGTCCCAGCCTGTTATGCACTTTTCCCTTACACTCCCTTACACTGTGAGTTTCACAACATCGTTGAGAGCCCTATTAGGACTCCTTTTTGTAGAAATAGGAAGTTGAGACTAACACACAGTGACTCAAAATTAGTTCTGACCTTAACATCTGTGCTCTCAACTGAATGAATCTCAGTACTAACTGTTCATCTGAATTTCATACAAAATCTTAAAAAGGAAAGAATTGGATCTTTACTGCGAACCATTGAAACTAACGCTATGGAGTGGATCCTCGGCACCTATATTTTCATAAGTTACACAAGTTCTGAATTTTCCCTCTCTTCTCTGACACGCTTCTACACCAGTCCATGTAGGCATTTCTCAATATACAGTTGTTGTTTTCCTCTGACTCAGACATATTGTTGTTGCTGTTGTTAGTTTATTCTCAGAATTTTTCACTTCTTTTACAGTGTTCTGTTGAGAAACCAGATTGTTCACTCCAAATCTGTGTACCTGTGGTTCTTTCCTTCCTTCATCTTACATATTTCTCTTCTTCATCTGTTCTCTTGTGTGTGAAGGTTATGATATGCTTTGGCTACTAGTCTTCTGTTTCTTAACTGACTGACAACCAAAGTGGATTGACTTACAACATGACTGAGTTGGTTGACTATTTTCTTCTGTGGCTAGCTATAATCAATTTTAATTTAAACTTCAATTTAGTATAGGTTATTCCTTGAACAAATTGGTATTCATTGTATCAGTAACCCTAAATCACTATCCCATCCTTAAGAATGATATAGATCTGCTGTTACAAAGTTATCTCACTGAGTTAGAGGTAATTAATTTTTATCTTGGGGTGGCTGGCAAAATTCTATGTCTTAATAAAGATTGTGGATTTTAAGAGTGTTTAATTTATAATGATTTCCTAAATCAAATATGATTTTCTGTATCTATAGTTTTATTTTAAATTAAAAACACTTAAAAATTAAAACAAAGGTAATAGATTAATTACTATTGGATAACAGCAGGCCAAAATGGAATCGGGAACAACTTTGGGAAGACTATTGTAAAAATCGATATAAAAGAACTTGGCTTGGAAGCAGGTACCAAAGGTAAGTTCAGTTCAGTTCAGTCGCTCAGTCTTGTCTGACTTTTGTTTGTGTAGTAATGTCTCCACTTTTCAATATGCTGTCTACGTTGGTCAGAACTTTCCTTCCAAGAAGTAAGTGTCTTTTA
Organism: Antilocapra americana; assembly: GCA_007570785.1. Lineage (NCBI taxonomy): Eukaryota > Metazoa > Chordata > Mammalia > Artiodactyla > Antilocapridae > Antilocapra > Antilocapra americana. Next base: position 6,221,016 of record ML660211.1, on the reverse strand, counting down.
ATTTCATGGCTGTGATCACCATCTACAGTGACTGTTGGAGCTCAAAAAAATAAACTCAGCCACTCTTTCACTGTTTCCCCATCTATTTCCCATGAAGTGATGGGACCTGATGTCATGATCTTAGTTTTCTGAATGTTGAGCTTTAAGCCAATTGTTTCACTCTCCTCTTTCACTTTCATCACGAGGCTTTTTAGTTCCTCTTCACTTTCTGCCATAAGGATGGTGTCATCTGCATATCTGAGGTTATTGATATTTCTCCTGGCAATCTTGATTCCAGCTTGTGCTTCTTCCAGCCCAGTGTTTCTCATGATGTACTCTGTATATAAGTTAAATAAGCAGGGTGACAATATACAGCCTTGGCGTACTCCTTTTCCTATTTGGAACCAGTCTGTTGTTCCATGTGCAGTTCTAACTGTTGCTTCCTGACCTGCATACAGGTTTCTCAAGAGACAGGTCAGATGGTCTGGTATTCCCATTTCTTTCAGAATTTTCCACAGTTTATTGTGATCCACACAGTCAAAGGTTTTGGCATAGTCAATAAAGCAGAAATAGATGTTTTTCTGGAACTCTCTCGCTTTTCAATGATCCAGCAGATGTTGGAAATTTGACCTCTGCTTCTTATGCCTTTTCTAAAACCAGCTTGGACATCTGGAAGTTCACGGTTCACATACTGCTGAAGCCTGGCTTGGAGAATTTTGAGCATTACTTAACTAGCGTGTGAGATGAGTTTGAGCATTCTTTGCAATTGCCTTTCTTTGGAATTGGAATGAAAACTGACCTTTTCCAGTCCTGTGGCCACTGCTGAGTTTTCCAAATGTGCTGGCATATTGAGTGCAGCACTTTCACAGCATCATCTTTTAAGATTTGAAATAGCTCAACTGGAATTCCATCACCTCCACTAGCTTTGTAGTGATACTTTCTAAGGCCCACTTGACTTTGCATTCCAGGATGTCTGGCTCTATGTGAGTGATCACACCATCGTGATTATCTGGGTTGTGAAGATCATTTTTGTATTTCTTCTGTGTATTCTTGCTACCTCTTCTTAATATCTTCTGCTTCTGTTAAGTCCCTACCATTTCTGTCCTTTATCAAGACCATCTTTGCATGAAATGTTCCCTTGGTAGCTGTAATTTTCTTGAAGAGATCTCTAGTCATTCCTATTCTGTGTTTTCCTCTATTTCTTTGCATTGATCACTGAGGAAGGCATTATTATCTCTCCTTGCTATTCTTTGGAACTCTGCATTCAGATGAAATATCTTTCCTTTTCTCCTCTGCTTTTCACTTCTCTTCATTTCACAGCTATTTGTAAGGCCTCCTCAGACAGCCAGTTTGCTTTTTTGCGTTTTTTTCCTATGGGGATGGTCTTATTCCCTGTCTTCTGTACAATGTTACAAATCTCCATCCATAGTTCATCAGGCACTCTGTCTATCAGACCTAGTCCCTTAAATCTATTTCTCACTTCTCCCAAGAGTAAAGATAAGTAGAACAATTTGGATTCTGGATGAGTGGTTTGACTCAATTCTTGTGGTTATTTAGTCTGTTTAGTCACTAAATTGTTTCTGACTCTTTTGTGACTCCTCTGTCCATGGAATTTCCCAGGCAAAAATACTATAGTGGGTTGCCATTTCCTTCTCCATGGAATCTTCCCGACCCAGGGATTGAACCCATGTCTCTTGCATTAGCAGGCAGATTCTTCACCTCTGAGCCACCAGGGAAGCTCTTGAGCCAGTGGGATGGGCTAATTGATGACATGTGGGTTGTTACCAGGTTGTCACTAGCGGCTTCATGATTTTTAGCCTCAGAAGTTAAAAGATATCTATTACTTATTTCTGCTAGGGAGAAGTTACTTCCTCCTGTTTCCTGGGGGCAGGAAGATCAGGTAGTTAATTTGAGCCATTTAAAATTTGATATGCTTAGTAAGGTTATTTAGCTATTTGACTGAGACCAGGTATAATCGATGGAGGGGTGAGATTGGACAAAAAAAGGATAGAAGAAATAAAAAATTAAGCACCAGGACAACCCCATATTCTAGAGAAAAAAGAAAGAAAAATCAGCTTAGAAGACTGATTTGGATGAGAGGGCATGTTGAATGAAAAACTAGGCGATTGTGGTGTTATCAGAAGCAACTGAATGTTTTAAAAAAGGAGATTGATCATCCGTGCAGGATTCTTCTGATAAATTAAGTAAATGAGAACTAAAAATTGCCATTGTATTTTGCATGACCATGATAAATCAGGACAACTTTGCTGGGGTTTAGAGCAATAATGGCATTCATTTAAGCTGATAAAATCCAGGAGCATGAACAAATAATTATGTAGAGGAGGGGAAAATTGCCAAATAAGTTCTTGTAGGAAAAAGAGCATGTCATAGTATACAAAATTAAAAGGGAGCCATATCTATTTTCCCTGATAGATTTTTATAGAAAATATGTAGGTACAGATCCATGTGGCATCACAGAGCCATGTGATGGGGAGACTTCCTCAGTAAAATGGGGAACAAGGTCATTAATTTAGGGTAGGTTGGGGGAATGCTTGTATGGTGCTTAGTATTTGAGAAAAAAAACAGTATAAAATAATTATTTCAACACCGAAGGCAGTGAATGAATTGGAGAAATACTAATATTGTAAGACTTCCATCTATGTTAGGTGTTTTTTTAGAAGCTTGTGATCATATTTATATGTTTTTTTCCTATTATTTTCAATTACGGGAACCTGGCAGAGTTCAGTTAGAGCCCTGGACTTTGTTGTCTTTTATTTGCTAAGTTGTATCTGATCTTTGCCACCCATGGACTGTAACCCCCCAGGCTCCTCTGTCCATGAGATTTCCCAGGTAAGAATACTGGAGTGGGTTGCATTTCCTTCTCCAGGGAAATCTTCCTGACCTAGGGATAGAACCTGTGTCTCCTGCCGGACAGAAGGACCCTTTACCACTGAGTCACCTGGGAAGCCCCGGACTTCACTTAGGTTGTGTTTAACTGGTGGAATAATACAGTGGAAGGGAAAGACAAGCAGATATGCAACGGAATATGCAAGGTGGTAATTATACTAGCTGAGCATCAGATTTAATCAAGGAAAGGAGGAGACTGCTCAAGAAAATAGTGAGGAATAGTGAAAAATTAGAGGGATCAACTGATCTTTGCATAGTGTTTCTGTTTCATTTCAAATTTTGTCATTTACTTAATTGCTAAGTAAATATTAGATTTTAATACACTTTTTGAATTAATAATATGGCCATATACAAAATACTATTATAATTTGCACTTAAGTAACATTTATTTAGGATGATTCATATGCACCAAGAAAAAAATTAACATAAAATAAGAATAAATTCCGAATGTTAAAAAATTTCTCAAGAATTATATTCAGTAAAAATAAATTTAGAAATCATAATGTGTTTGCAGAAATCTATAAATATCGGAAGTATCAGACACACTGTCATGTTGATAGCTTTGATACTTCTGACAAATTGTTATGGTTGGAACTCTTCCCAGACACATTCTGCTTTGTTCATGTAAATTCAATCTAAATTAGTGAAAGTCTAATTTAGAGGAGGACCTTTGTTAACATAACTGCGACTGGGTATGAATTAATGCTCACTGTTTCAGGGAAAGACTTGAAAAGACATAGATTAAAGGGTAGCCTGTTGCTAATGATCATTATTTATTCAGCACCATTCATTTCATACAGGAAGAAATGAATGATATTGTTGAAATGCATGGATTATCCAAGGGCTATGCATAATAGTATCATAAGAAGTTTTCAGGACCTCATACTGAAAGCTATGGAATGAAAATCATTTCTAGATTTTGGGGAATGGGGTAGATAGGGGTAAGAGACATTTTTGTCCCTAGAGAAAAGACCAACTGATGATCACTTAATGATTTATCCCTTACTTTGAATTCTTCTGACTCCTTTACACATATTCCAAACATTTAAATGGTAAATGAGAGCATTTTAATTAATTAGACAAATTATACATTAAACTTAATATTGCAACATGATTCCACTTAAACTGTAAAATAGAAGTTTAAGAATAGATAATGTCTTATTAATGTACAAGACTACTTACAAAGCCATTCTAAAAACTAAATTTTAGTTTTTTCTATAGTTTTTATAAAAATATAGTTTCATTTCAGTGTATCAAACTTAGACCATAGCTTACAGTGAGAAAATTTTTTTGATTTAAAGTTTATAATAAGAAGCCTTTGAAAATGTTTTAATTTAGTTCAATCACCAGTGATTTTTTTCTTCCCCAAAGATCATTGTCTAGAATCATTTGTATTTTCTAAACAGTTAATGATAATGTACTATGTGCAAAATTACAATCTGATGTTGTGTTTAGGTATATTACTAGAAATTCCAGGGTTAACTTTTCTACTTTGAATGTGTATTCATTGAAGTGATACAAATTAATTTACTTGAATGGAAAAAAACCAAAAACTTGAGAATGTGAGTTGAGTTATTTAATACCAATGTTAATTTCCTTCTACTATGGAAATATCTAAAGAGAAATAATTAGATCATTCTAATTCCTATTTTTGAAATATATTATATTTTACTAGTTTTTATTTTAAAAACTCTGTTTATGAAATTTTAGAATCCTGTGCCTTTTTTCCATTTAATATATGAAGTTGAAAAAAGATTTTAATATTTTACAGCATTGTAATAGATTTTTTGGATACAGGCTTTGTTGGATTTGCAAAATATAAGCACGTTTGATTTCTCTAAGTTTTAGAAAGGTAGTTAAATATACAAGAAATTCTGGAATGAGTGTAGGTTACAGCATAAGAATAAAATTAACTTAAAAGTCAGTGTAAATCTGTGTGACCACTGTATTATCAGTTAATATCATTGTCATTTCATTCATATGACAGTTTTCCTGCTGGGAGGTTTCTTCTGTCTTTGAAATGTAATATGGTATAATAATTCAAAGCTACATACATGCTATAAAATATAACTACTGGGTAATGTATCAGGAATGTCATTTTCAAGATTAAAATGATTGCTTTATTGGATTCTGCCTTTTGAATAGGTCTCTTTATTGTATTAATTAGCTTAACCACTTTATAGTGAATATTGGTTAGAGGAAAATATTCAAAAATTGTAACTTTCAGTGTTAGAACATTATTTCAACTATATATAACTGTAGTGTTTTCAGCATGGTTAATAATAGAAATAAAATGAATAGGGTCAAGCTCTTCCCTGCCAAGATTTTTTTGTTGTGTTGTCTAAACTTTTATTATAATATAAACCACCAGTCAATCACTTTACTATGATTTCTAAATGTTTCCTTTTCCAACATTATACTAGTCAAGATAAATTAACAGATTACCCAAACTTTTTTAGCCTGCATACTTTTTCATCTGCCTCTAAGGTCTCTTGCAGTTTTCTATAATGGTTATGCTTTACATTAGAAATATGAAAGCATTTGATCTACATCTATTAGATTCATGTTATTTATAACTAACTAACTCTGTTAACCTCAAATGTTATGCTAGTATATCAATATATGATTTGGTTTTATTCATTAGAAAGAATTTGGTGCTGATGTATTAGAATGTCATCCACATATATATTTTAATAATTGGCCATGATTTCATCACCTTAAATGTACAAACAAAAATTTATAATGAAACCAGAGTCATATATATTCAAAATATCAAAATTAAATTAGTAATTCAAAATTTATCTCAAAACACTTTAAAAATATTGGCACAAATATAAAGTCAGCAAAGTAATTGGCACTGAAGATCCTGGAAAGTTGAATGATATTTCATTATAAAATAATTTTGAGAAATATTAAGCATAAAGAAAAGCTAAATGTGTACTTTATCAATGTAGGCACAAAAACAAAGTGTAAATATCACTGATTAATATGCTTAGTCATCTGGTACAAAGCTTGGTGGTATTAGTGTAGAACTAGCCAACTGAAATACAGGAAACTATGTTGTTGCTGTCGTTAAGTCACTAAGTCCTGTTTGACTCTTTGCAACCCAAGAACTGTAGCTCACCAGGCTCCTCTGTGCATGATGTCTCCAGGCAAGAATACTGGAGTGGATTACCACTTTCTTCTCCAACAGGAAGCTAGGTACACATACAGATAAATAAATCACAGTAAGCATTATGGAGGTGGTGAGATCATCCATTAGAAGTACTCTTTAAGAGGTTTGTTATAGAGTGCTGTGCCCTTCTGACCAAGACTTCCTGAAGACAGGAAAGCCATGTCCCAAATTTTATTTCCATAATTCATTACCCTATTTTCCATGAGTGCAAAATAATGAAATTATTAGAATCATAAAAAACAAGTGAATGCAATGCTTTAGTCTCAAAATAAGTCCCTATAGAATCTTGGTAGATGACTCAGGATTTCCTGGGGCTTGCATTGAAGAATCCATCTGAAATGTAGGAGACGCAGGTTTGATCCCCAGGTCCAGAAGATCCCCTGGAGAAGGAAATGGCAACCCACTCCAGTATTCTTGACTGGAAATCCCCTGGACAGAGGATCTAGGCAGCCTGGAGCCCACAGGGTTGCAAAAGAGGCAGACAAGAGTTAGGGACTAGCCAACAATAGGATAATTGGATAGATAAACAATAACTGAGCCTCATAGTCAGGAATACAATTTTTCCTGTACTTAGATATTCAGTGATAATATGTTGCTATCCATTAACAAGCATAAGTTGTGGCATGGTGAAATATAGTCACTTTATATAAAACATATCCAGAGGTACTAAAATGACTGTGTTAGAAAGTATATTTTGGGGGGAAAATGACATTTTGTGAAAGCAATCTAATTTCTCCCAGTGAAAAACATCTCATATGGATATGCATGTATCTTAAATACCACACACACACACACACACACACACACACACACACACACAAATAAATTATTTTTAAATAGTAAATTATACAAACTTTATACAGTTTTTGCAAATGGGAGCTTCATATTATTTCTTGAAGATTCTTGTTTTTGTAAATAAAAATGGATGTGATTTTTAAGAAATATTGTGAATGTAAAATAGAATACACCTCGGACAGTTTTCTATTTCCTTTTCCTAATTCATAATGCAACAGTTATAAAAGCTTACCACTTCTGTACTCCTTCCTTGGGGAGAAATCAGTGGAAATTTCATAACCTCAGTTCTCATGAACCTCTTCTGCCACGAGAAACAACTTCTAAGGCTTCAGGAAGGAGAAATGTTTATCACAAAGTAAAACATCTCCTGAGTCAGCCTGTTCAGGGAGATTTGCTGCCACTTTTATTGAATTCCTGAGAGTTTTATTCCTCCAGCTATTACTCTCAAATGTATGAGCAAGAAAAGGCCAAAGCCCTTTTAGGCTTTAATATGTCTCCTCATCTAAATGTTTACTAAATCTAAGAACAATGCAGTAAGTCAGAGCACCACTGCCTGGTGCGTTTTTCTTTTGTTTCAGGTCAGTATCTCCTGGTGAGTAGGGAACATGTGAGTTCAAATATTCAAGTCTTGATGCTTTTTATTAAACTTCATGTAACTTAATCTTTCTAAAGACATTTTCTATTGTGAAAGCGGGATGATGGCACTGATTCAATAGTGTTAGCCTTGGGTTAAATGAGATTAATTATCCAAATAATTTATTAGGAAGCCTGAGGCAATTCTGAGTTTTCAGCCAGTTCATCAGCATTCCTTCCAAATGATTCCTTTCTGTTTAGTTACTTTTCTGTTCATCTTTTTATTTTGACTAGAGATTTATCTGAACTGTATTGCTTTACTTAGTGCACTTACTGTGGTGTTCATTATCTTTTGCTAGCCTAATTTTAAGATTAAATAAATAGTATTTGGGGAAAGAAAACAATTTAATTCCCACAAAGTGTTTCCTGCTTTTATGGTCTATGAGACAAAAGTTCTGTGTTAGTCACACTGAAAATTCTTTGCATCAAAATACCACACCTAATTAATATAATTATAACCTATAAATGTAGGTGAGATAGCTTAATTTGGATGAATTTTATGTTATCATTGGGAAACTAAATAATTTATTAAAATCAAGCAAATATGTAGGCTAAATCGATTCTGGCTTGTTTTCACACTAGCATAAACCCTTCCTACAAAACTTTCTGTACCTCAAATAGCCAGAGATCTTTAGATGAACATGGGTATCATATCCAATTCGTACCAGTTGGGTGGGGGAGGGATATTTCAGGAGATAGAATTGTCATTATCAAATCACCTTCAGGGCTGGACCAAAAGAGCGTCACTCTCACACTGACGCGTTGTGACAGGAGATTTCTGATAATGACAGGGTGGGAAACTCATTTTTATGTCTCAGTGAAATAGCTCACAGAATAGCATACTACTCCCATAATTATGATAAGCAATAATTACAGGATTGAGTTATTAAAGCCAGCTTGGTAAGAGGAAACTGGCACTAAGATAGAAAGTAATAGGTGATAAGGGTCTGAGAAAAGCTTCATTTTACATTTAACTTCATTATACCCTTAACCCTGATGCAGGGTTGAAGGTTTTTTTTAAGCTTGCAGTGTTCTGTAGGTTAACAGAAGATGTGCTGTTGGCACAATTATGTCTCACCATCAATCCTAATACCATGACACAAACAGATAAGTGAGAATGTTGCAGCATTCACATTTACTGTAATTGTAGATTTTTGCTTTTAACACAGTAATGATGGCAAATGCCATTTCATAGAATTCAGCATTATCCTCAAACTAATGCCACTGACTTGAAAAGGCCAGGGGTAGAATTTATTAATAGCACACAAAAAATAATCATTTCTTTCCTCTTATTAAAATGTGGTGTCACGTGGTTACAGTTAATTAATAATGTTAACAAAACTTGAAGATTTGGAAAAGAAGTAAGAATCTATTTTTAATTCAATGGGAATTTATTGAGAAATTACATTGTTTCAGTTGTATCTGGGAATAAATTGACAAACAGAAATAAACAGCATGTCCACACCGATTGCCTTGAAGTCAAATATTTGCTATGTGAGATAGGACAAGTTATTTAACCAATCTAAGTTTTAATTTCTCTGCAAGTTAAATACTGAATTACTGTGTACATTTCAAGTAATATGATAAGAGAGACAGTGCTATGTTAGGACACATGATTTTTCTTCTGTCATCCCACTCTTAGGTCAACATTTTCTTTTGTTTTCTATTCCTCTCTCTCTCTCTCTCTCTCTCTCTCTCTCTGTTTGCCATAACATTTGATTGGTGCATATTCTTGGTACCTACCCAGAATGGCCAAAAAACAGTTCTCACTTTCAATTCTTTGGGCCTTTGTTTAAGATATTCCACCTCTGTTTCCTAAAAGCTGTTCCAAATTTTCTAAGCCCAAGCATGAGGGCAATAAACACAATTCTTCAACTAGATATTGTGTGTATTGATGAGAATGGACCACAGATTATTACCTTCCTTGATTCTTATACCTGTGCAATTTGAGGTACAGGAGATGATCAAAGATTAGCTGTTGTCAGACATGCTGATGAGGTATCCAGTAGGTACCCCAACCCCCAGAATGTTGTCTCCAGGTAGGGAAGACACTTAATCTTCATCAAGACACTTAATCTTTCTGTGAGGCTAGCTGCTGCTGGGCCAACGGGGCTCCTTCCATTTGCACGAATCCATTGTCTCCATTGTCACATTTCTTCATAATAAAATACATGTGGATTATCACTACCACAGATAAGGCATTGCCTAAGTTCAAACTGATGATCCCGGCAGATCTGACAGAGACTAAATGACTCTGTCTAAACCCATGACTAAAAATCTGATTCTTCCCATGAGCTCAAAGCACTGCTATTTCCAAGACCAAGGAATTTTATGTAATCTGCCAGTGGCAATTTGCTGAAGCCCCTTGTGTGCATTGATAAATCAACTCCCTGAGATGGGAAAAGATCCCAGATTTCTAGTTATTGCTAATTTCCATGGTGTTGCCATGTTACCAATATGATATCATAAAAAATAAAGCTGAGAAGTGTGCTAATGACTGATGAGATCTGGTAGGAATTCCAGACCAAGAGTGTTCTTTAAAGTTTGTATACCCAAGTTGTGACTGTAACTGTATCAACCATAGTGAAGAAAATATTACTTTTAGTCCATCCCTGTAATCCTTAAAGACATAATCAACCAATTCCAGAATCCATTCTGAGGATCACTTTCCTTATAACAATGAAAGTATCCAGAAGGATAAATAACCATGTTTAGGGCAAATAGACACCAAGCACACAAAGAAACCATAACTACCCTCAATAAATTAATAGTAGTGATAGATTTAATATCAGAATCTGAACATTACAAGTCTAAATCATGTCATCTAAAGTGTACTTTATTTTATCAATGCTCTAAAAAATAACTAGTAAATTAATAATCCTTGATATTAAAAAAATAAAGTGAAAAAAATCATTGATATTTATATGAAAATATATATCTGTATGTGTATATATATATATACACACACACATGGATACATATATATATATGGGTATATATATGTATTATATGCATATTGTATATGTATTTAAAAGTGATATAACCTACTTGCAGACATTCTAGTTCACAGTCACATCTATACTATATAAGCATAATGTTTCCATATTCTCAAAATATTTTACATCCTGTGTTAAGTACTTGAATGCCAGATGGATAGGAACACATTTGTAGCTCTACTGATTATTCTGATGTTGTTTATTTGGAAATATGAAAAATGAATGTACTGTGGATATAATAGTAGAAGGTTGAAAATGGATAAGTTAGGAAATTTAAAAAGTATTAACATATCTGGACCACAAGAAAATGATATGCCCAGCAGTTTAAACTGGCAAGTTGCTAACTCTAAGATTGTTTGCAATATCTAGTGTTTTTCAGTAAAAATGAATTATTATAAAAAGTATCTATTTGTAAAATTTTAGTCCTGACTGATAAATTTACCTAAATAAATATAAATATACATGTAACACCCTTAATTTGTTTTAAGCTCTACACAAAATTATGGAATGCCCTTCTGTGGCCCACACTAAATTTTTATTAAATATGCATCATGAGTTTGAAAAGAAAAAAATAGGACCAAGAAAGACCCAAATTAATCTAGTAGGTTAATAGAGGCTCTTATTCCATTTTAAAGGCAATTTCAAACAATACTTAAGAAGTAACCATCTTTCTTTCTGCTCTCTCTGCATTGTGAAGTTTCAATTGAATAAACTGTCTTAAGTTGTAGGCTGTGAATTTCATGTTCATTTTAGAGACAGTTGACAGAGTTGAAGTGCCTGCAGCCAATAGCTGAAATTCCACTGGGAACTAAAATGATAAAGAGTGACCTGAGCTGTTAATTACTTTCATGGGGGCAGAGGACAGAGGGCAGAGTTTGCAGCTTATAACAGAATCTTTTCCCAGACTTTCCAGAACTTAATCCCATTAGGTGAGACCTTGCCAAGGCAAATATTATTGAATCTAAGAAGGTAAAGACATTTCTTACAGTATTACAAGAGCAGACACACAATAGGAAAATACTGCAAATTATCTAAACAATGATGTAGGATTTACATGTTTTCAGTTTCTTCTTATTCAAGAATTATGAATCTGAAAGTAGTTCTGATTTTCTGCAGTTGAAAACATAAGCAACACATTTATTGTCAATTCTGAGTCTTAACAAAACAAAAACAAACAAACAAAAAAACAGGCCATATTTGGAGGCATTTCTTGAGTAGTTGGAGTGCTACTTAAAAGTTTAAGCTTTTCCATAACATAGGGTAAAATAGAGTTTCCATTGTAATAAGTTTAAAATTGTGTTTAGTCGCTGAGTATTGTCTGACTCTTGTGATCCTGTGGACTCCAGACCACCAGGCAAGGATACTGGAATGGGTTGCTATTTTTCCTTCTCCAGGGGATCTTCCCAACCCAGAAGTCAAACTCACATCTCCTGCATTGGCAGGCAGATTTGTTACCACTGAGCCACCAGGGATGATCAGTTTTAAAATAGGGAAATGCAATTTTTCATGTTAAAAGAAAAAAAAAAACTCCAAAAATACAATTAATTTTTTTACTATTTTATGAAATCTTATGTCACTATATTAAATGTGGTAATTTCAAAAGTGAATCACTTTAACAGAAGGAATAACTAACTTGACTAGCATTTATTTTGCTGGAACTGTGATCATTGAAATGTAAACAATGTAGTTTCAAAAACGTATGAATTTATGCTAGCAAAGAAGGAAAACTACCATTTTTTCTAAAAAATTTAAAAAGCAATGAGGATGAATCATGTATTTCATATATTCTGTATTTATAATTTGATATTGCTTTCAAGAAAGAGAACGTTTTTTGGAAAATTCACATTTTGCTTAATATCTGAAGCCTGAGGTATAAACAGCAGGATCATTTGAGCCATGAATTGGATAGAAACAAGTATATATGTATATATTTGTCTATGTATATATGTTCACTTTTATTATTTCAGTGTTGGTGATGAGCAGAAATAGTTTCATAAGACAGAGTATGAATATTCCAGTTTGATTTCCAACAGTAAATATTTTGTTGTTTAAAAATATATGCTACTCTTCCTGGAACTACAGGCTGTTTAAGAAATGAGAAGAAAATGAAACAAACCATTATTGTAATGGGTTTCCATGATAGCTGTGCTAATAAATTATTCTTTTATTCATGATATGTTTTCCAGTTTCCAATTCCATGTCCTCTTCATTCATTTACATTCTTCTGTACTAAGCAATTGGGTGAAAATGGTCAACAAATATTTATTGTACTTGCTCCCAATCATCTACTTAATGTGTTTCTTCTTTTCTCATGCAACTCTTATGCTCAGAAACTCTGCTTTAAGCATTATGACTGTGTTTGCATTAAGTTAAGACATTCTTCCTGATATTTATGACTCAGTATCACTTTTATATCATTTTAAACTAGTCATTTGACATTATCAACCTAATGTTGAGCAACTTCAATGAGCATAACATTTTGCTAGGAGATGAAATGAACCAGTTATCTGGTTCAGTTAGGTCAATGTTCTCACTGTTCCCAAGTGATTGCAATATATTCTTATTTCTTTTTTATTTTGCCAACAAATACTCTGTTTCCTTCTTCCTTTACATCCGTAAAATCTCAAGTCCTCTTGTCACTACAAGGCTTTCCCTAACTTGAGCCCAAACTCTTTTTCCTCCTCTTAGCATAATATTTATATTATACAATTTGACTCTTGCTCATATACATTTATCTGGTTCTTTTTTCCTATGCAAACAATACGTTTTCATTAACTAATTTAATGCATCTACCAGCTCATATTTGTTATGGTATAACTTCATTGCTTTAGATAGCACTTTTTTGATAAAAGAACACTATACTAACTAAACCTATAGATTAAATATAATCTCTGAGATCAAGAAGCTTATAATTTAAGAGTGGACAATTAAACATTATTCTCCTTATTGCCAGAAAGCTGAAAAGTGAGCACATGGAAAGTATGAAGTAAATTGTAGTGATATATCCATAATTAAAACAAAATAAGTATAAAGGTTTACCTTTGAATGTTGTTGTTGTTTTTCAGTCACTAAATGTCAGGTTCCCTGTCCTTCACCATCTCCCAGAGTTTGCTCAAATTCATGTCTACTGAGTAGGCAATGCCATCCACCCATCTCATCCTCTGCCACCCCCTTCTCCTTTTGCCTTCAGTCTTACCATCAGGGTCTTTTCCAATGACTGGGTTCTTCACATCAGATGGCCAAAGTATTTGAATGTAAGAGAATATAAAAACATACCCACATGGGCAAAATATTTTGGTTCTTGGCATTAGAGATATACGTAGTAATAAACATAACATTTCTGTACTTTATATCTACAGTTTCTGAAATCCTTGGATGGAAATTTGATTTGGATTGCAATGTTGTCTTTGGCATCTCAGTATGAGGGTGTTAGAAAGGGTTTGAGTTATGATAGGATTTGGGTGTTTTTATTTTTTTTTTTAATTTTCTTTACTTTATTGTGTTGGTTTTGCCATACGTTGGCATGAAACCACCATGGGTATACATATGCTCCCCCTCCAGAACCCCCCTCCCGATTCCCTCCCCTTGGGTCATCTCAGTGCACCAGGCCCGAGCATCAACCCTGGGCTGGCGATTGATTTCACATATGATAATTAACATGTTTCAATGCCATTCTCCCATAACATCCCACCCTTGCCCTCTTCCACAGAGTCCACGAGGCTGTTCTATACATCTGCGTTCCTTTTGCTATTTTGCATGCAGGGTTCTCGTTACCATCTTTCTAAATTCCATATATATGCCTTAGTATACTGTATTGTTGTTTTTCCTTCTGGTTTACTTCACTCTGGATAATAGGCTACAGTTCCGTTCACCTGAGTAGAACTGATTCAAATGAATTTTTTTTTTAATGCTGAGTAATATTCCATTGTGTATATGTACCACAGCTGTCTTATCCATTCATCAGTTGATGGGCATCTAGGTTGCTTCCATGTCCTGGCTATTGTAAACAATGTGGTAATGAACATTGGGGTACACATGTCTCTCAATTCTGGTTTCCTCGGTGTGTATGCCCAGCAGTGGGATTGCTCGGTCATATGGCAGGTCTATTTTCAATTTTTTAAGGAATCTCCACACTGTTTTCCATAGTGGCTGTACTAGTTTGCATTCCCACCAACAGTGTAAGAGGGTTCCCTTTTCTCCACATCCTCTCCAGCATTTATTGCTTGTAGATTTTTAGATTGTAGCCATTCTGACTTTTCAGAGAATTAGAACAAATAATTTCATAATTTGTATGGAAATACAAAAAACCACGTATAGCCAAAGCAATCTTGAGAAAGAAGAATGGAACTGGAGGAATCAACCTACCTGACTTTAGGCTATACTACAAAGCCACAGTCATCAAGACAGTATAGTACTGGCACAAAGACAGAAATATAGATCAATGGAACAAAATAGAAAGCCCAGAGATAAATCCACGCATCTATGGACACCTTATCTTTGACAAAGGAGGCAAGAATATACAGTGGAGAAAAGACAACCTCTTTAACAAGTGGTGCTGAGAAAACTGGACAGCTACTTGTAAAAGAATGAAACTAGAACACTTTCTAATACCTTACACAAAAATTAACTCAAAATGGATCACAGATCTAATCATAAGACCAGAAACTATAAAACTCCTAGAGGATAACATAGGCAAAACACTCTCCGACATAAACCAAAGCAGGATCCTCTATGACCCACCTCCCAGAATATCGGAAATAAAAGCACAAATAAACAAATGGGACCTAATTAAAATTAAAAGCTTCTGCACAACAAAGGAAACTATAAGCAAGGTGAAAAGGCAGCTTTCAGAATGGGAGAAAGTAATAGCCAATGAAGCAATGGACAAACAATTAATCTCAAAAATATACAAGCAACTCCTGCAGCTCCATGCTAGAAAAATAAACGACCCAATCAAAAAGCGGGCCAAGGAACTTAACAGACATTTCTCCAAAGAAGACATAAAAATGGCTAACAAACACATGAAAAGATGCTCAACATCACTCATTATCTGAGAAATGCAAATCAAAACCACAATGAGGATTTGGGTTTTGGTTGGGTGATTTGGGGACCTGCCAAAGGAAGCAAGGGTTTTGCACTGAGTGGGATGGGAAAGACTAGAGATCTTGTCAAGAAAATTAGAGATACCAAGGGAATACTTCATGCAAAAATGGGCTCAATAAAGGACAGAAATGGTATGGACGTGACAGAAACAGAAGATATTAAGAAGAGGTGGCAAGAATACAAAGAACTGTACAAAAAATATCTTCATGACCCAGTTAATTACGATGGTGTGATCACTCACCTAGAGCCTGACATCCTGGAATGTGAAGTCAAGAGGGCCTTAGAAAGCACCACTACAAACAAATTAATGGAGGTTATGGAATTCCAGTTGAGCTATTTCAAATCCTAAAAGATGATGCTGTGAAAGTGCTGCACTCAATATGTCAGCACATTTGGAAAACTCAGCAATGGCTACAGGACACAAAAAGTCAGTTTTCATTCCAATTCCCCCCAAAAAACAATGCCAAAGAATAATCAAACTACCACACAATTGCACTCATCTCACACGCTGCTAAAGTAAGGTTCAAAATTCTCCCAACCAGGCTTCAGCAATACGTGAATGTGAACTTCCAGATGTTCAAGCTAGTTTTAAAAAAAGGCAGAGGAACCAGAGACCAAATTACCAACATCTGCTGGATCATCAAGAAAGCAAGAGAGTTCCAGGAAAACATATATTTCTGCTTTATTTACTATGCTAAAGCCTTTGACTGTGTGGATCACTATTAACTGTGGAAAATTCTTAAAGAGATGGGAATACCAGACAACGTGACCTGCCTCTTGAGAAACCTGTATGCAGGTCAAGAAGCAACAGTTAGAACTGGACGTGGAACAACAAGCTGGTTCCAAATAGGAAAAGTAGTACATCAAGGCTGTATATTGTCATCTTGCTTGTTTAACTTATATGCAGAGTACATCATGAGAAATGCTGCACTGGAGGAAGCACAAGCTGCAATCAAGATTGCTGGGAGAAATATCAATAACCTCAGATATGTAGATGACACCACCCTTATGGCAGAAAGTGAAGGGGAACTGAAGAGCCTCTTGATGAAAGTGAAAGAGGAGAGTGAAAATACTGGCTTAAAGCTCAACATTCAGAAAACTAAGATCATGGCATCTGGTCCCATTACTTCATAACAGATAAATGGAGAAACAGTGAAAACAGTGTCAGACTTTATTTTTTGGGCTCCAAAATCACTACCTATGGTGATTGCTGCCGTGAAATTCAAAGACATTTACTCCTTGGAAGGAAAGTTATGACCAACCAAGACAGCATATTAAAAAGCAGAGACATTACTTTGCCAACAAAGGTCCGTCTAGTCAAGGCTATATTGTTTCCAGTAGTTATGTATGGATATAAGGAAAGCTGAGCACTGAAGAATTGATGCTTTCAAACTGTGGTGTTGGAGAAGACTCTTGAGAGTCCCTTGGACTGCATCCAGCCAGTTCATCCTAAAGGAGATCAGTCCTGGGTGTTCATTGGAAGGTCTGATGTTGAAGCTGAAACTCCAATACTTTGACCACCTCATGTGAAGAGCTGAGTCATTGGAAAAGACCCTGATGCAGGAAAAGATTGAAGGCAGGAAAAGAAGGGGATGGCAGATTATGAGATGGTTGGATGGCATCACTGATTCAATGGACATGAGTTTAGGTTGACTCCGGCAGTTGGTGTTGGACAGGGAGGCCTGGGGTACTGCAGCTCATGGGGTCGCAGAGTCAGAGATGACTGAGCAACTGAACTGAAGTGAACTGAAGGCTGCTCTTAGGCCTCAAGGATAAGTCCAACTGAGTATCTCAATAAATCTTACCTCTAGAAAGGACAGACTAGAGTAAAATTAAATTATAACTGATAAGGATGTATCAGTTAATCATTTGTATTATCCCTGGAAGGGACCATTTGGTATTTTGTATCCTGGAAAATATTTATGTTTTATTTGCATTTGGACATGATTACAGATTGGTCTAGTTTTTGTCTTGATCCATCATGGTCACAGAAAGGACTTTTTTAATGTTGATGTTCCTGAAATTATTTTAGGAGAACAAAAGCCTAGCTGTAGTACCAGTTTGCTCCTTGATATCAAGGACTGCTTTTTTCTTTCTCAATAATGCAGTTTAAAATAATAAAAATTTGTATTGATAGAAAATTTTCTTGATAAATGCTGTACATGAAACTCCAGTATACTCAGGAGTAAATCAGGCTTTATCTTTGAGGTAGAGATAGAAGGTAATTATGGATGTGAGAAACAGAGGCATTTATTTGAATATGTATATGTACAATATATATTAATATATAAAATTCACACATAGTTTCTATTTAAATGTTGAGATTGTAATTTTCTCTTGTTTTTGTTAAGCACTGGGCAAAAATGAGAGATTCTTTATAATTTTAAAAACCTTATAATATAATTCTATTTTAAAAAATCTTTTTTTCATGTAGCCTCTTAGATGAATTCATTCAGGATAAGAAAACAACCAGTGATTGATTCAACAGACAAAAATTTAACACTTTTGTTTTAGTGGTATGTTATAAATTAGCCATAGAAAATAAATTATTTCCTAAAGGCATCTTGTTATTTTGATGCTTGCAATTAAGTCTAGTATTGTATTTGTGTAGTCAAGATTATTATTCTGACATTTGGAATGAGAAAACTAAGGCAGAAAGCTGTTATGTATTTTTGCCTTAAGACACAATGATCCAACAACAATCTATTATTGATTTGTTTTATATGCTCAGACCTTTTTTACAGTTTCAGTTATTAAAAGAGAAAGATATTTCCAAAACATCACCATCACAAACAACTAGCCCAATTGATATGATAGAAAAATGTCTCTGTATCCATAGAACCAAAAATAAACATAATTTTCTGTGTTTAATATTCATATATGTACAAAAACAGCATACACATATTTAAAATTTAATTATCAAAATTGCACGTTTCCTTTGAAAGGAAATATATACTTTTACAACTTGATGCTGTTCATTTTATATTGTGTGTTGTGCTTGAAATCTTAGAAATGATTGCATTTTCCTGGACACAATAATTTGACAAGGAATATTTTAACATTTTTTTCAGTACATGTAGAAACCTATTTTGCTAATGTCTCTCATGCAATACCATGTACCTTGTGTCCTCAAAAGGGTTGATTTTAAAATCAACAGTGTACTGTTTTAAAATAAAAGGATTTAGGATAAAAAGAATTTTTTTTTTTTTCTGTATGTAATTCTATTTATTTATTTATTTTTTGAATTTTCTTTACATTATTGTGTTGGTTTTGCCATACATTGACATGAATCTGCCATGGGTATACATATGTTCCCCTTCCAGAACCCCCGTCCCTCCTCCCTCCCGATTCCCTCTCTCTGGGTCATCCCGGTGCACCAGCCCTGAGAATCAAACCTGGACTGGCGATTGATTTCACATATGATAATTAACATGTTTCAATGCCATTCTCCCATATCATCCCACTCTTGACCTCTCCCATAGAGTCCAAAAGACTATTCTATACATCTGTGTTTCTTTTGCTATCTCGCACACAGGTTCTCATTACCATCTTTCTAAATTCCATATGTATGCATTAGTATACTGTATTTTTGCTTTTCTTTCTGGCTTACTTCACACTGTATAATAGGCTCCAGTTTCATCCACCTGAGTAGAATTGATTCAAATGAATTCTTTTTAATGGCTGAGTAATATTCCATTGTGTATATGTACCACAGCTTTCTTATCCATTCGTCTGTTGATGCATTTCAGGATTTTACTTTTTCTATATACACTGAGAAAAATTGGCTCTAGCAAACATTTTCAGACATCCAATCCAGAAGAAACTGTAGATTCTTTAAGGCAGATATAGTCTTTCAGACAGATTGGGTGGATCATTCTATATTTGTCAACTTGATCCTGTTGGTTGAATACATTGTTCTGATTATTTATATCCTGATGATTTCCTGTGAAATGATTATACCCTTTTACATAAATCTTAGCAATTTTTTTTTTGGACCTGTGTCCCTATTTTGCACAGCAAAGGAAACCATTGACAAAATGAAAAGACAGCTTACTGAATGGAATAAAATATTTGCAAATGATATGACTGATAAGGGGTTTAATGTCCAAACTATATAAAGAGTTGATATAATCTGCTCTCAGAAAAATCCCAACAACCTGGTTAAAAAATGTTCAAAGGACCTGAATTAACATTTTTCCAAAGAAAACAGATAGGCAATAGAACATGTAAAGATGCTCAACATTGCTAATCAGAGAAATACAAATAAAAGTCACAGTGAGATATTGCCTGACATCTGTCAGAATGACCATCATTAAAAAAACAAATAAACGTTGGCAAAGATGTGAACAAAAGTGGACACTCTTATACTGTCAATGGGAATGAAATTGCTGCTGTTACTGGGGAAAACAGTATGAAGGTTTCTCAAAAAAAACAAAAGTAGAATTACCATGTGTCCCAGTCATTCCACTCGGGTATATATCTGATGAAAATGAGAACACTAATTCAAAAAGATATGAGTAGTCAAATGCTCATAGCAGCATTATTTACTGTAGCCAATATATAAAATCAACCTCTGTTTATCAACAGATTAATGGCTAAAGAACATGTGAGATATACTCATACACACACACACACACACACACACGCACACACACACACACACACACACACTGGAAGTTAGACACAGAAGAAATAATTTTGTCCTTTGTAACAACATGGATGGACCTGTAGGGGTATTATATTTAGTGAAGTAAGTCAGACAGGAAAAAGACAAATACTGTGCTGTCACTTATAAGTGGAATTTAAAAAATAAAACAAATGAATAAATATAACAAAACAGAAACAGACTTATAGATATGGAGAACAAACTAGTGGTTACCAGTGGGGAGAGGTTTGGAAGATGAGGCCATATAAGGGAATGGGATTAAGAGGTATAAACTACTAGGAATCAAATAAATGAGATACAAACATATAATATATAGCACAGAAATAGAACCAATATTTCATAATAACTTTAATGGAGTAGGATTTATAAAATCATTAATCATACTTCAAATTGAAATAATATTGTGAATCAGCTATACAGCATTTAAAAAAGTTTAGAAAGATACAAAGAAGTAGAATTAGAACTGTCATAATTCTGTATAACAGAATTATTGCATAGGTGTATACTCATTTTATTTTCATTTCTATCAAATATAGTTTATTAAAATATTTAGAATATATGTTACATTATTATAATTAATAAAATAAGTCCCAATTGCTATAAACAATGGAGTGATTATAAAATCTTCACTACTCTCAGGAGGAGTCTTTTTCTTTTTCCCTTCTCTCTTTTCCCCATCTTTCCCCCATTTTTTTTCTCTCCAAGAGAGTTTGATTAATGAGTTTACATTAAGGATCCTAGCAGATTAGTACAATCGATTTATTCTTCTTTTCTGAACAGCAAAACATATTTCTGCTTTGCTAGTTTCATGCTGTAAGATTACAGGGGCACAAACTTATCTGGTGGGAGATCCTGTAGAATTTTAATTTTGAGTGATGTATTAAAATCAGATGGGTATTAGAATCTGCATTCATTGGCCAGAAACCTTGAGAACAAGAGTAGGAATGGAATGACTAATATAAGAACCATAAAAATAAATGGTTTATGATAAAGATGAGAAATATAGTAATGGTCATGTTACATTTAGTTTACAAGTAGACTCAACTACTTTCCTGGTGGAGCAGATGGTAAAGAATCTGCCTGCAATACAGGAGATCGAGGTTCAATCCCAGGGTTGGAAAGATCCCCTGGAGAAGGGAATGGCAACCCACTCCAGTATTCTTGCCTGGAGAAATCCATGGACACTGGTGTTTGGTGGGCTATATAGTCCATGGGATCACAAAGATTCAGACACAACTGAGCATCTAACGCACACACATACTCAGGTGGACGTAGCCATGGTGGTGATTTATGTCTAGATAAATGTTGAACCTTTTGAATCAGATAAGTTTGTTCAATTAAAGGAGAAATAAAATTTCAGAAAAAAAAGTCAAGAGCTATTATACCAGGTATTACTATTGGATACCTAGCTGGTTTCAGATAGACAAGGAACTTATTCATTTTATAAAAATGACTGTACACATAGGGAATCAATCACACACAAAGTATGCATGAAATATAGTACAACTCTGGCCATGTGGGCTCCAGACATTAATCGTGGGACAAGGGGGATTTAAAATATAGGTTGATGTACTTTGACCTTAAACTTCAGAGCACAGCTTAACTTGGTATGCAAAGAGGACTAAGGTGAGGAATGATGTTTGTATGTATGCATTTCTATGTGTATATTACTTTCTAAGAAAAGTTTCCCTTCAGATTCTTTAGAGTGCAGCTGTGATCAGAAAACAAATGTGTTGGATTCTCACTTTCAGCTGTTAGTAACACCAGATCAGCCGTTAGACAGGCACCAGATCAGCTGCCTCCAATCTGTTCTTGTTTGATGTTATTTTGAGGTGCATTCAGAGCCAAGTAATCTCTTGATTCTTGTATTTATACACAGGATCTCAGTGTCACTCCCCACAACACTCATTTCAGAATGGCTCTGGCCAGCACCGTAGACTCCTGGATGCAAACCAAAGATACTCTGATAGAAAGGAAATGAAAAAAAATAATAATAATAAGTTTTCTCAATTTAAAAGGGATATAATACAATATAAAATCAATATCTTGGCCAGAAAATATGATAAAGTGAATTTCACATCGATTTTAAAAAATGCTACTTATACTCAAGTAGGTAGAAAGGAACTAAGTTAATCAGTAGACAAAATTCTAGTCTCTTGAAAGTTTTTGAACATCATAGAAAAACAATGGACCAGGATATATGCTGTTGCTTAAAAAAACAACAAATAGAACATTTAAAATATAGGTGATAAACATGCTACTGCTGGCTTCCCCAAACTGAGAAAAGGGTTAAATATTTGGCAAAAAGAAATAGCTAGACTCTATTTCACATACTTCAAAATCCACTATTAGTGTCAATTTAGAAATTGGTTAAATTTAGTTTTCCAGATGAAACAAAGTTGGAATTTGTTTGCAACCACATTTCACAGGCTTAGTGAATTTTATAGTCATTTATGTATCACTAAATACACACTGCTCAATAACACACCAGAGTATCAGCATTAAAAACCTGAAATGTAGATGTTCATTGAAGGTTTTTGAATATTCTGGAGAGAAAAGAATGATTGGGGATTATCACTATTTTATTATAGATTTCAGTACTTTGAAAGAATTTGGAATGCCTTAAATACATTTCTTATAGCTTTAAAATTCACAACAGAAGGTTTCTTTAAAGCCAGCAATAGAAAAACAAATGTATATAATTGCATATATAGAATATCATATATGCCATTATCTTTACATAATTCTATTCATTAAAAGAAAGTCATGGGTGCTCCTATAATCAATGAGGGTTACACAGTCAGTGAACTCCAGGCCATGAGGAACACATGTACCACTATATTCTCTGTCCACTCTATCTACTATATCTTTCTGGGATATAATTACCTCCTCTTTATTTTCCAATTTAGATGTCATTATTGGACCTAAAATTAAAAACCTGCCAAGTTTTTTTTTGTACACTATATTTTTATCAGTATAGCTTCATGAGTTATCTTATTCACAGATAACACTAACTTATGCAAAAAAATTGCTTAAGTAGAAAAAGCATAGAATCTTCAAAGAGGTAATATTTGATCTTATATAACTATGTGGGAAATGTGAAACATTCCATTTCATTTTAACTATAACTTTATATATAAGTACATATAAATGTACATATTTTTATATCTTAAAAAGATGCCATTATTATTTATTCTTTTTATGTAGCAGATATTTAAAGCTCCATTTAACACAATTCTCTAGTAAGAATAAAATTAAATATGGAAATAAAATGCTTACTGAAGTATTTTTAAGGTGATTAAGTATTAATTAATACCCAAGTATTTAAGGTGATTTTAAGGATATATTTTTAGATGTCCCTTTTAAAATCAGCACTTAAGATAAAATTGTTAGACATGTGAGATAAATTGTACTTCTTCTTTGATTATTGAGAAAGAGAAATCATACTTACATACTTAAATTTATATGTAATTCAGCCCAAGTTCTCTTTATGCCATAATTATTGCCCCTGTGATAAATTTGCTTTTTTCCCTTTGGTAATCACATGGGTGGGAATATTCAAAATCATGAAGTAACAGTTCCTAGACCCTCTTCTCTGTTCTATGCTCATAAAAGCTATACCAACCATGAAACTTAGGGCATGTTTGGGCATAAGAATCAAAGGAAGTGATGGCTAGCTGAATCAAGCCATATGCAATGCTAATTGGTCACATAAAAATAAACAGAAATAAAAATAACTGTGGTCCAAAGAATTTTTCTAATTCTGAAAGCAAGACCAGAGCAGGGTAAGCATAAAGCAGTATTTACCTACACATGTTGAAAGAAAACTGCACATTCAGCAAGAATAAAGAGAAAAATCATAAAAGAGAGAAATTATACAATAATTTTAAAGATTCAACTGAACAAAATTTAGATTAGCAATAGATGTTGCATAAGTCACAAAAATTCATAATTAATGATAAAACTGAACATACACATAAGCACACACAAAGAGAACTATAAACTTGAACTACATAACCAGATCTAATATTATTTTTTCTAGGGCCGTATAATTGCATAAACATTATAACAATACATACACACACACATTTAATGATAAAGAATTCATTTTAGCAAGAATGTAAGTGAACACAGAATAGCAAAGCAAAGACTTTTGAGATTAACTAATAATATATGGGTCCTTGGTAGCTCAGATGTTTAAGAATCTTCCTGTAATGAAAGAGACCCAGTTTTGATCCCTGGGCTGGAAAGATCCCCTGGGAAAGGGAATGGCAACCCACTCCTGCATTCTTGCCTGGAAATTCCATGTAGTTCATAGAAATTCCTGTAAAGTCATGGAAATTCCTATAGTCCATGGGGTCGCAAAGAGTCAGCTATCATGGAGCAACTAACAACAGAACGTATAGAATCGAGTGATCACCATGTCTAGGCTGAAGTCTTTGCACATGTAAATATGTGGTTCATACTGAAATTTATTAACTAATGAAGTAATCCTGCTACCATAATGCCCTGACTACAACTTCAATCTCTTACTTCAGTGTGTGAAGCCAGAGTGATGAAAGAAATGGGATTCTTAATTTCCGTCTATCCCTGCCATGGTTCTAGGAATTTTTGATTTTTTTTTTTTTAATTTTCACAGATACTATTCCCTTTTCATCGGTGTATGTGGACTTAAACTCCAATTATTTTATATGTCACAGTAAAATGTGTCTTTTAACGTTAGCTGATGACTTGACATTGCCATTTTTCTCAATGCTATTGGTGTTTAAACACTGACATTTAAAGGGAAGTTAGTTTTTAGTGGCCATAAAAAGGCTACTTTTAATGATTAAAAAATAGTTTTTAGTATCCAAACACGCTTACTTTTTAACCCATAGTGGACAAGTAAATATAAACTATACATTGTGTTGATAGCTACATAATTTATTTCAGTATTGAAATCTTTCGACTGAATTAGGTGAGTAAATCTGACATTAAACTAGAGATTATAAACACTTGTTGGTTATTATGAATTAAACACTGAAAAACATATTTTTTTCACAATTACCTTTATCAATTAAACATAAGCAATTTATTTATTCTAAAAAATGAGCAAGAGTAGATAATAAAATTAACCAACTGAAAAATAAATTTAGACATATTTTTCATTTATGGCTAGAGGCATACTACATATCTATTTACTGACAACTTAATATGACTAGGCTATGTGACATTTTTCCTGTTCCAAAAAGCATTTGATGACTTAAAACTATATGAAAAACTGACAAAAGCAACAAGAATACTTTCAGAATTTGTTTCCATTTCCTACATATTTCATATGCACATTTAGACAATAAAATGCACATCCCCTGTCAGAATATAGAAACTTACTGTGATAAAAAAAAAGTTCTCATGCTAAATTTTAGGAGAAAACATACTGGATTAATTGTACTAAAAGAAATGATCTAATTTACTTTCAAAAATACTGCCACAATGAAATATTTCTGTTAAATTGCAATTAGCAACTTTTTCTCCAATCACTAATTATATAGAAATTTTTACTTGAAATATTTATATATATTGGTCATACTGCCTATTTACTAGATGACAAAAGGTTGCCTTCACAACAATATTGGACTGTTACTATAATCTAAAGTGGCAGTACAATAAGGTAGCATAACTATTATAAAATATTACAGAATATATTAAAGTTTCTCTAGTGATTATTTTTGAGCTCTTTGGAAATAAAGGGTTTTGTAGTGAATATTTTTGAGTTCCTCAGAATGTGTTTTAAATGTTACGATTTCTAGAAACCATTAAATTTTATCTCATAAAATTCAATATTAAGTGGTGGCCCAGTGGTTAATAAAGACCCCGCAGTTCCATTTCATGCATAGGGGGTTTGATCCCTAGTAAAGACACTAAAATCCGACATGCTTTGGGGTGTGGACAAAAAAAGAAAAATCAATATCGAACTGTGTTAAGACACATTGGTTTCAAATCATCTTTCAATTTCTAAATTCCTTTAAGATGTAACTCAACATAATTCACAGTTTTTAATGGACAGCTTAAGAATCACATGTTTTAGCCATTTGTAATCGACTCTGGATTAGTCGGGGTAACCATAGATGGGGAGAGAGCAAAATAACCAAGATGGTGTGTTCAGGCTCTTTCTCCCCACATTTTGTAAATAATGACTATGTGACAGTTGAGATCATTTATAGCACTCAGCATGAGCATCATGAAATACTCACGTGGTCACAGGTTACTTTGTGCTCTACACATATGTGAACTCCACCTACCTACCTTGGGTTCAGCAAACAGTGTGGCCGGTGACAACAGCAAGAAAACTGGCATCACGAACAGGATCTACGAGGCACCATATCATAACTATGTGTCTTGGCAGTATAACTCATCTTTTAACTGAAGAATTCTAACAGTCCTAGATCACCTGGAATAATGTTGTTGACACTATGCTTCTGCTCCTAATTAAAACAAATCATTTTTTATTAAGTATATTTTTCAACCTGACTTAAAAAGTGAAAGTGTTAGACAAACAGTTGTATCCAACTCAATGGGAGCTGATGGACTCTCGCCCACCAGGTTCCTCGGTCCATGGAATTCTTCAGGCAAAATTACTAGAGTGAGTAGCTTTTCCCTTCTCCAGGTGATCTTCCTGACCTAGGGGTCAAATCCAGGTCTTCTGTATTGCAGGCAGATTCTTTTCCATCTGAATCACCAGGCAACAGTCCGACTTAAGTGGTTCTCACATCTAGAGCTGCAGTTCATTTTAAATCTGTCCACAAATATTTTTTTTAAATATCCCCTGTATTTAAAAAAGAGTAAAGAGATGTTTCTCCATGAAATTTTAATAAATCAGGAAGTCAAATATGGAAAATAGAGTTCCCGTGGGGAAAATAGCACTTCTAAACTCAAAGGAATCAGCGAACTAAAATGGACTGGAATGGGTGAATTTAACTCAGATGCTCATTATATCTACTACTGTGAGCAAGAATCCCTTAGAAGGAATGGAGCAGCCATCACAGTCAACAAAAGAGTCCAAAATTCAGTACTTGGATACAATCTAAAAAACAATAGATTGATCTCTGTTCTTTTCCAAGGCAAGCCATTCAATATCACAATAATCCAAGTCTATGCCCTGACAGGTAATGCTGAAGAAACTGAAGTTGAACAGTTCTATGAAGACCTTCTAGAACTAACAGCCAAAAAGGATGTCCTTTACATTATAGGGGACTGGAATGCAAAAGTAGGAAGTTAAGAACAACCTGGAATAACAGGCAAATTTGGCCTTGGCATACAGAATGAAGGAGGGCAAAGGCTAATAGAGTTTTGCCAAGAGAACTCACTGGTTATAGCAAACAGCCTCTTCCAACAACACAAAAGAAGACTCTACATGTGGACATCACCAGATGATCAACACTGAAATCAGATTGATTATATTCTTTGCAGCCAAAGATGGAGATGCTCTATACAGTCAGCAAAGACAAGACCAGGAGCTGACTGTGGCCCAGATCATGAACTCCTTATTGCCAAATTCAGACATAAATTGAAGAAAGTAAGGGAAATCATTTGACCATTCAGGTATGACTTAAATCAAATCCCGTATGATTATACAGTGGAAGTGAGAAATAGATTTAAGTGACTAGATCTGATAGATAGAGTGTCTGATGAACTGCAGATGGAGGTTCGTGACATTGTACAGGAGACAGAAATCAAGACTAACCTCAAGAAAAAGAAACACCAAAAACCAAAATGGCTGTCTGAAGAAGCCTTACAAATAGCTGTGAAAAGAAGAGAAGCTAAAAGCAAAGGAGAAAAGTTAAGATATATCCATTTGAAAGGAGGCAAGCAGATATAAGAAAGCCTTCCTCAGCAATCAGTGCAAAGAAATAGAAGGAAACAATAAAGTGGGAATGACAAGAGATTTTTTTCAAGAAAATTAGAGATACAAAGGGAACATTTCATGCAAAGATGGTCTTGATAAAGGACAGAAATGGTATAGACATGACAAAGCAAAATATATTAAGAAGAGGTGGCAAGAATACACAGAAGAACTATACAAAATAGATCTTCATGACCCAGATAATCACGACGGTGTGATCACTGACCTTGAGCCAGACATCCTGGAAAGTGAAGTCAAGTGGGCCTTAGAAAGCATCACTATGAACAAATCTAGTGGAGGTGATAGAATTCCAGTTGAGCTATTTCAAATCCTAAAAGATGATGCTATGAAAGTGCTACGCTAAGCAAATTTGGAAAACTCACCAGTGGCCACAGGACTGGAAAAGGTCAGTTTTAATTTCAATCCCAAAGAAAAGCAATGCCAAAGAATGCTCAAACTACTGCGCAATTGCGCTCATCTCACACAATGGTGACCCAGAGGAGCCTGGTAGGCTGCAGTCCATGGGGTCCCTAACAGTTGGATACGACTGAACAATTTCATTTTCACTTATCACTTCCCTGCATTGGAGAAGGAAATGGCAACCCACTTCAGTGTTCTTGCCTGGAGAATCCAAGGGATGGGGGAGCCTAGTGGGCTGCTGTCTACAGGGTCACACAGAGTTGGACATGACTGATGAGACTTAGCAGCAGCAGCAGAACACACTAGTAAAGTAATGCTCAAAATTCTCCAAGCCAGGCTTCAACAATACGTGAACTGTGAACTTCCAGATGTTCAAGCTGGTTTAGAAAAGGCAGAGGAACCAGGGATCAAATTGCCAACATCTGCTGGGTCATTGAAAAAGAAAAAGAGTCCAGAAAAATATCCAGTTCTGCTTTCTTGACTATGCCAAGGCTTTTGACTGTGTGGATCACTATAAACTGTGGAAAATTCTGAAAGAGATGGTCAGACCACATGACTTGCCTCTTGAGAAACCTGTATGCAGGTCAGGAAGCAACAGTTAGAACTGGGCATGGAACAACAGACTGGTTCCAAATAGGAAACGGAGTACGTCAAGGCTGTGTATTGTCACTGTGCTTATTTAACTTATATGCAGTGTACATCATGAGAAGCACTGGGCTGGATGAAGCACAAGCTGGAAATAAGATTGCTGGGAGAAATATCAATAACTTCAGATATGCAGATGACACCATCCTTATGGCAGAAAGTGAAATAGAGCTAAATAGCCTCTTGATGAAAGTGAAAGAGGACAGTGGAAAAGTTGGCTTAAAGCTCAACACAGAAAACTAAGATCATGTCATCCAGTCCTTTCACTGCATGGAAAATAGATGGGGAAACAGTGGAAACAATGGCTGACTTTATTTTGGGGGGCTCCAAAATCAGTGCAGATGGTGATTGAAGCCATGAAATTATAAGACACTTACTCCTTGGAAAGAAAGTTATGAGTAATCTAGAGAGCACATTAAAAAGCAGAGACATTACTTGGCCAACAAAGGTCCATCTCGTCAAGAGTATTGTTTTTCCAATAGTTATGCATGGATGTGAGAGTTGGACGGTGAAGAGAGCTGAGCGCCGAAGAATCGATGCTTTTGAACTGTGGTGTTGGAGAAGACTCTTGAGAGTCCCTTGGACTGCAAGGAGATCCAACCAGTCCATCCTAAAGGAAATCAGTCCTGAGTGTTCATTGGAAGGACTGATGTTGAAGCTGAAACTCCAATACTTTGGCCACCTGATATGAAGAGCTGACTCATTTCAAAAGACCCTGATGCTGGAAAAGATTGAAGGCAGGAGAAGAGGATGACAGAGGATGAGTAAGTTTGATGGCATCACCAACTCCATGGAGATGAGTTGAGCAAACTCTGGGAGTTGCTGATGGACAGGGAGGCCTGACATTCTGTGATCCATGGGGTCATGAAGAGTTGGACATAACTGAGCGTCTGAACTGAATTTAACTGAAACTCAAAGGAAATTAATGCCTGTTGTGATAAAAAAGATTTATCTAATAATGATACAGTTTGTCAAAGAGGACTACTAGTTCAACTGCCAAATAGATGATTGTGCTGCTTCTGTGGGATCAAGATACAGTTGTTTGTAGAGTAAAATTTGGTATAGCTAAAATATGCTCATGAATGTTCAATGTCCTAAATGAAAGAGTTTATGAAAGCTTTGTGTTGTAAAGACAAAGAGGCATGAGCTAATTTGTGAAGTACCAGCAGTTTGTCTTCACTACTAGAGGAGGTCACAGTAACCTTTTCCAGTATTCTTTTATTTATTTTAAAATTTTAATTGGAAGCTAATTAGCTTAAAAAATTGTGATGGTTTTTGCATACACTGACATGAATCAGCCATGGGTGTATGTGTGTCCCCCTGACCCAAAACTCTCTGGGTTTCCCCATACCATCCCTCTGGGTTTTCCCTGTGCACTGTCTTTGAATGCCCTGTTTCATGCATCCAACTTGGGCTGGTCATCTATTCAGCTTTGGTAATATACATATTTCAATGCTATTCTCTGAAATAATCTCACCATTGCCTTCTCCCACAGAGCCCAAAATTCTCTTCTTTATATTTGTATCTCTTTGCTGTCTTGCCTATAAGGTCATCATTACCATTTTTCTGAATTGTGTATATATATATATATATATATATATATATATATATATACATTAATATACTGTATTGTTGTTTTCCTTTATGACTTACTTCACTCTGTATATTAGGCTCCAGTTTCCTCCACCTCATTAGAACTGATTCAAAGGTATTCTTTTTAATAGCTGAGTAATATTCCATTGTGTATATGTACCAAAACTTTCTTATCCATTCATCTAAAAACAGATATCAAGGTGGCTTCCATGTCCTAGCTTTTGTAAACAGTGGTGCAATGAACATTGGAGTACATTTGTCTCTTTCATTTCTGGTTTCCTCAATGTGTATGCCCAGCAGTGGGATTGCTGGGTCGTATGGCAGTTCTATTTTCAGTTTTTTAAGGAATCTGCATTCTTCTCTATAGTGGCTGTACGAGTTTCCATTCCCACCAACAATGTAACAGGATTCTCTTTTCTCACACCATCTCCAGCATTTATTGCTTATAGAATTTTTGATAGCAGCCATTTTGACCAGCATGAGATGGTACCTCATTGTGATTTTGATTTGCATTTCTCTGACAATGAGTGATGTTGAGCATCTTTTCACATGTTAGCCATCTGTATGTCTTCTTTGGAACAATGTCTGTTTAGTTCTTTAGTACATTGTTTGATTGGGTTGTTTAATTTTCTGGTATTGAGCAGCATGAGCTATTTGTATATTTTTGAGATTAATTCTTTGTCAGTTGCTTTGTTTGCTATTATTTTCTCCCATTCTGAAAGCTATCTCTTCACATTGCTTATAGTTTTCTTCATTGTACAAAAGCTTTTAAATTTAGTCAGGTCCCATTTGTTTATTTTTGCTTTTATTTCCATTACTCTGGGAGGTAGGTCATAGAGGATCCTGTTGTGATTTATGTCAGAGAGTATTCTACCTATGTTTTCCTCTAAGAGTTTTACAGTTTCTGGTCTTACATTTAGATCATTAATCCATTTTGATTTTACTTTTGTGTATGGTGTTAGAAAGTGTTCTAGCTTCATTCTTTTACAGGTGATTGACCAGTTTTCCCAGCACCATTTGTTAAAGGGATTGTCTTTTTTCCATTGTATATTTCTGCCTCCTTTCTCAAAGATAAGGTGTCCATAGGTGCTTGGATTCATCTCTGGGCTTTCTGTTTTGTTCCATTGATCTAGATTTCTGACTTTGTTTCAGCACTATACTCTCTTGATGAATGTAGCTTTGTAGTATAGTATGAAGTCAGGCAGGTTGATTCCTCCAGTTCCATTCTTCTTTCTCACGATTGCTTTGGCTATTCAAGGTTTTTTTGTATTTCCATACAAATTGTGAAATTATTTGTTCTAGTTCTGTGAAAAATACCATTGGTAGCTTGATAGGGATTGCATTGAATCCATAGATTGCTTTGGGTAGTATACTCATTTTTACTGTTTTGATTTTTCTGACACAAACATGGTTTACTTCTCCATCTATTTGTGTCATCTTTGATTTCTTTCACCAATGTTTTATAGTTTTCTATATATAGGTCTTTTGTTTCTTTAGGTAAATTTCTCCCTAAGTATTTTATTCTTCTCATTGTGATGGTGAAAGGAATTGTTTCCTTAATTTCTCTTTCTGTTTTCTTATTGTTAGTGTATAGGAATGCAGGGAATTTCTGTGTATTAAATTAATATCCTGAAAATTTACTATGCTCACTGATTAGCTCTAGTA
Source organism: Antilocapra americana (assembly GCA_007570785.1). Lineage (NCBI taxonomy): Eukaryota > Metazoa > Chordata > Mammalia > Artiodactyla > Antilocapridae > Antilocapra > Antilocapra americana. The sequence goes on along the minus strand of ML660211.1, from coordinate 6,188,557 downwards.
ATTTTCTGTTGGTATCTTTAGATTTTTCTATGTAGAGGATCATGTCATCTGCAAACAGTGAGAGTTTTACTTCTTCGTTCCCAACTGGGTTCCTTTTATTTCTTTTTCTTCTTTGATTATTGTGGCTAAAGCTCCCAAAACTATGTTAAATAATAGTGGTTAGAATGGGCACCCTTGTCTTATTCCTGACTTTAGGGAAATGCTTTCAATTTTTCACCACTGAGGATAAAATTTGCTGTGGGTTTCTCATATAAGTCTTTTATTACATTGAGATATGTTCCTTCTACAAATAGTAAAGGGAGTACGTCAAAGCTGTATATTGTCACTCTGCTAATTTAACTTATATGCAGAGTATATCATGAGAAACACTGGTCTGGAGGAAGCACAAGCTGGAATCAAGATTGCCAGGAAAAATATCAATAACCTCAGATATGCAGATGACACCACCATTATGGCAGAAACTGAAGAAGAAATAATGAGCCTCTTCATAAAAGTGAAAGAGGAGAGTGAAAAAGTTGGCTTAAAGCTCAACATTCAGAAAACTAGATCATGTCATCAGGTCCCATCTCTTCATGGCAGATAGATGGGAAACAGTGGAAATGGTGGCAGATTTAATTTTCCTGGGCTCCAAAATCACTGCAAATGGTGACTGCAGCCATGAAATTAAAAGACACTTACTCCTTGGAAGGAGAGTTATGAGTAACCTAGACAGCACATTAAAAAGCAGAGACATTACTTAGCCAACAAAGGTCTGTCTAGTCAAGGCTATGGTTTTTCGAGTAGTCATGTATGGATGTGAGATTTGGACTATAAGGAAACCTGAGTTCTGAAGAATTGATGCTTTTGAATGGTGGTGTTGGAGAAGACTCTTGAGAGTCCCTTGGACTGCAAGGAGATCCATCCAGTCCATACTAAAGGAGATCAGTCTTGAGTGCTCATTGGAAGGACTGATGGTGAAGCTGAAACTCCAATACTTTGGCCACCTGATACAAAGAGCTGACTCATTGGAAAAGATCCTGATGCTAGGAAAGATTGAGGGCAGGAGGAGAAGGGGACGACAGAGCATGAGATGGCTATACGTCATCATTGACTCGATGGCCATGGGTTTGGATGGACTCCGAGAGTTAGTGATGGATAGGGATGCCTGGCGTACTGTGGTTCATGGAGTCGCAAAGAGTTGGACACAACTGAGTGACTGAACTGATTGGTGCCTTCTTTCTGGAGATTTTTTTTTTTAATCATAAATGGGTGTTATGAATTTTGCTAAAGCCATTCTCTGCATCTACTGAGATATTCATATGGTTTTTATGTTTCAATTTGTTAATGTGGCATATCATATTGATTTGAGAATATTGAAGAATCCTTGCATCCTTGGGATAAAGCCCACTTGGTCCTGTTGTATGATCTTTTTAATATGTTGTTGGATTCTGTATGCTAGAATTTTCTTGAGGACTTTTGCATCTTTTTTTCATCAGTGATATTGGAGTATAATTTTCTTTTTTTGTGGCATTTTTGTTTGGTTTTGGTATTAGGGTGATGGTGTCCTCATTGAATGAGTTTGGGAGTCTATCTTCCTCTGCAATTTTCTGGAAGAGTTTGAGTAGAGTAGAATAGCTCTTCTCTAAGTTTTTGGTGGAATTTACCCTTGAAGCCATCTGGCCCTGGGCTTTTGTTTGTTGGAAGATTTTTTTAATTACAGTTTCAGTATCCATGCTTGTGATGGGTCTGTTAAGATTTTCTATTTATTGTTGGTTCAATTTTGGAAGGTTATACTTTTCTAAGCATTTGTCCATTTCTTCCAAGTTGTTCAATTTATTGGTATATAGTTACATAGGTGTGAGTGGGGTATATAAGTCTCCCATTATTATTGTGTTACTGGTAATTTCCCGTTTCATACTTGTTAGCATTTGCTTTATGTATTGAGGTGCTCCTGTGTTGTATGCATGTATATTTATTATTGTTATATCTTCTTCTTGGATTGATCCTTTGATCATTATGTAGTGTCTGTCTTTGTCTCTTTTCATGACCTTTATTTCAAAGTCTATTTTATCTGATCTGAGGATTGATGCTCCTTTCTTTTGGTCTCCATTTGTGTGAATTATCTTTTTCCAGCACTTCACTTTAAGTCTGTATGTGTCCCTTGGTTTGAGGTGGATCTCTTGGAGACAGCATATATAGGGGTCTTGTTTTTGTATCCATTCAGCCAGTCTTTGTCTTTTGGTTGGGGCATTCAACCCATTTACATTTAAATTAATTATTGATAAGTATAATCCCATTTCCATTTACTTTGTTGTTTTGAGTTTCAGTTTATACACCCTTTCTGTGTTTCCTGTCTAGAGAAGATCCCTTAGCATTTGTTGAAGTGCTGGTTTGATAGTACTGAATTCTATAGTTTTTGCTTGTCTGTAAAGCTTTTGATTTCTCCTTCACATTTGAATGAGATCCCTGCTGGGTATAGGAATCTGGGCTGAAGGTTTTTCTCTTTCATCACTTTAAGCATATCCTGCCATTCCCTTCTGGCCTGAAGAGTCTGTATTGAAAGATCAGCTGTTATCCTGGGGATCCCCTTGTGTGTTATTTGTTGCTTTTCCCTTTTGCTTTTAATATTTGTTCTTTGTATTTGATCTTTGTTAGTTTGATTAATGTGTGTCTTGGGGTGTTTCACCTTGGGTTTATCCTGTTTGGATCTGTCTGGGTTTCTTGGACTTGGGTGGCTATTTCCTTCCTCATTTTAGGGAAGTTTTCAACTATTATCTCTTCAAGTATTTTCTCATGCCTTTTCTTTCTGTCTTCTTCTTCTGTGTGTCCTATGATTTGAATGCTGGGGCATTTAACATTGTCCAGAGGTCTCTGAGGTTTTCCTCATTTCTTTTAAGTCGTTTTTCCTCTCTGCTTCATTTATTTCCACCATTCTATCTTCCACCTCACTTATCCTATCTTCTGCCTCAGTTATTCTACTGTTGGCTCCCTCCAGAGTGCTTCTGATCTCAGTTATTGCATTATTCATTATTGACTGACTCATTTTTTTCTAGGTCCTTGTTAAACATTCCTTGCATCTTCTCAATCCTTGTCTCTAATCTATTTATCTGTAACTCTGTTTTGTATTAAAGATATTGGATCATCTTTACTATCATTATTCTGAATTCTTTTTCATGTAGACTCCCTATCTCCTCCTCTTTGGTTTGGTTTGGCGGGCATTTATCACGTTCCTTTACCTAATGAATATTTCTCTACCTTTTCATTTTGTTTAGATTGGTGTGTTTTGGCTGCCCTTTATGTAGGCTGGAAGTTCATGATTCCTCTTTATTGTGGAGCCTGCTCTCTGTGGGTGGGTTTGGACTAGTGGCTTGTCAAGGTTTTCTGGTTAGGGGAGCTTGTGTCTGTGTTCTGGTGGGTTGAGCTGGATCTCTTCTCTCTCAAGTGCAATAAAGTGTCCAGTAGAGAGTTTTGGGGTGTCTATGGGTTTGGCATGGCTTTGGGCAGCCTGTCTTTCAATGCTCAGGGCTGTGTTCCTGCTTTGCTGGAGAATTAATGTTGTATGTCTTGCTCTGGATTTGTTGGCTCTTTGTTTGAGCTTGGTTTCAGTGTAAGTATGGAGGCTTTTGGATGAGCTCTTGTCTATTCATGTTCCCTGGAATCAGGAGTTCTCCAATACTCTCAAGTTTTGGAGTTAAGCCTCCTGCCTCTGACTTTCAGTCTTATTCTTACAGTAGCCTCAAGACTTCTCCATCTATACAGCACAGATGATAAAACATCTTGGTTAATGGTGAAACAATTCTCCACAGTGAGGGACACCCAGAGAGGTGCACAGAGTTACATGGAGCAGAGAAGAGGGAGGAGGGAGATAGAAGTGACCAAGAAGAGAACAGGGAAGTTTAAAGGGTAGAGAGCAATCTAGCCAGTAATCAACTCCCTAAGTGTTTTCCACAGCCTGGAACACCCAGAGAGATTCACAGAGTTAAGTAGAGAAGAGAAGGGGGGAGGGAGAAGATAGAGGTGACATTGGGGAGAAAAGGGAGAGTCAAAAGTGGAGAGAACAATCAAACCAGTAATCACACCCCTACATGAAAATGGATACTGAAGATTAAATTCTTAAAGGTACAGGATTGATAACAAATACCAAAGAGCAAAGATTCAAAATCTAGAGTAGAGGTTAGACTCTCAAAAATAGAATGTTAAAAATACAAAACAAAATCAATCACAAAAGTTATATATATATATATATATATATATATATATGAAATTTGCTTTAAAAGCAGGATCTTTTTTGTAAGGTAATAGGTTATAAAAATGAATATTAAAGGAATAAGAAAGGACTTAATTTTTTAATTAAAAAGTGATAATAGTAAACATATATCTAGGAATTTCTCTGGAGCTGTTGTGGGCAGTGTGGGGTCAGTTCAGTTTCAGATAGTTCCTTGTTCCAGCTTGTACTGATTTTCAAGGTCTGTAAGCCCCCTCCAATGCTTAGTCAATGCTAACTACAGTGTTTTAATTTGTTGCACCTGTCACTTCCAAAGTGGTTCCCTCTTCTTTGTTTATTTTGTTTTCTTCTGCATGTCTTTTCAGTATCTAATTCCCACCCTGACAAGGAGGGGGGTGGGTGGGATATGGACACTTATTTAGGCTCACTTGTTCAGTTGTGTTGTGGAGAGGGAGGGGCACTGCAAACAAATATCACTGGCATGTGTGGGAAGTGCCCAAAGTGTATGGACCACACTGGGTTCGCCCCAGCTCATGACAGTGTGTGCTTTCCAGGTCTACACTGCTCAGGCTCCAAGGCACTCTCTGTAAGGACACTGCCCAAAGCAGGCCCTGGGGTTCATGCACTTCCCAGGTCTATGCCACTCAGGTTCTCAGGTACTCCTCAAGGGCACAGACTCAGTTGGGCATGCATTCTGTGCCTTTCCCAGGTCTGAGTAGCTCAGGTGACCAGGTGTTTTGTGAGCACACTGTCCCAGTTGGGCTGTGCATCTTAATCACCTTTCTGGTCCCTGCCGCTCAGTTTCCTTGGTATGCCACAAGAGCACAAGTCTCAGATGTGCTGTGTATCTCCTCTGGGGAGCTGATCTAGGGCTGTGACCTTCCTGTCCAGGATCAACTGTCAACTGTCCAGGATCCCAGGAAGACATGGTTAGCAACCAGGAGCCTGCTCACACTTTGGTGGAGGATGTGGGTCTCTGGGGCTGAGATTGTAGCAGCTCCTTGCCTTCTGGCTCTGGCTGTCACAAGCCTGCCTCTTTGCCTCTGGTGAGGGACAGGGACCTATACATAGCTCTCCTTTGGTATTCCCTCAGTCCTTTGTTCTGTGAGCAGGCCAGGCTGCCCGATAGAACCCTTTGTGAGAAAGGGTTTTTTTTTTTTTTTTTTTTCTGTCTGGTGATCTCACATTTTGGATTGCTATCTCACATTAGCTCTCTCAGATTGCCCTCAGGGCATTCAAGCCTGGTGCTTACCTTAAGTACGGATTATGCAGTCTGCACCTCCCTGTCCATTCCCCACTCACTACTGATGGACACTAGCGTCTGGGCTACTTTTCTGCTGGCAGTTGCAGTTAGGCACATATTATGTTTTTCTTCTTCTCCCAGTTATGTTGCCCTTTGAGATTCCAAAACTCCCCACATCTAACCTGTGAGAGGGTTTCCTACTGTTTGGAAACTCCTCCCTGATCACTCCCTCCCCAGGATGGGTCTCTGTCCCTAACTCTTTTGTCTCTCTTTTTCTCTTATATTTTTTCCTACCTCTTTCCAAGGAGAATAGGCTGCCTTTCTAGGTGCCTGGTATTCAGAAGTTGTTTTGCAGAAGTTGTTCCGCATTCAAATGAACTTTTGATGAATTTGTAGGGGAGAAAATGGTCTCCCCATCCTATTCCTCTACCATCTTGGGACTGCATCCTTCTCCAGTTTTCTTGCCTGGAGAATCCCATGGAGAAAAGAGCCTAGCGGGCTATGGTCCATAGGGTCACAAAGAGTTGGACACTGCTGAAGTGACTTATCATGCACACATGCAGTTTTATCTATGTGTCATATGTTATCTTAATTCTATATTTTATTTTTTCCATTCTTTTAAAATCATATTAATATGATTCATGCTTTAAATTTTTTGCTGACCATTTTAATATTGTTTAGATTGGAATAAATTTTTCCTAATTCTAATAATACTTAAAAGTGACCAAAAATTACTATAAATTATAATTTTGAATATTCAATGAATTTTTGTTATTGTGTACTCAGTACAGATAATGTATATATACACATTATTGATTTTATTGTTTTGAATTGTCTTAAAATGTCTTAATGATGTAATAATCATTAAACTAAGTAATCTGCATCTAAAAATAAGTTATACTCAGGCAAGTTTCTTTAAGAGTTCCTCCTGAATTCAGAACATTTAGAGTTGCCTATCATTGTTAGTGAATAATCAGTGATATTTCAGTGCATGTTGAAGCCTATTATATACTGAACTTCAACATTTCCTTAGAAGTTATTCCCAATTTAACACACATCTGAGTAAAGATGTAATTCAGGTGTTCATGCAAGCTGGTTTATGAAAAATAAAGACCAAAAGGTATTAACATTATAGAACTATTAATAATTATCTATAAACTTCTCCTTACTGTTCAGAACTCTCTTGTTATACAGAATATTGTGAAAATGCATTGTGTATTTCCTAGATAGTTTGGGCTTTGTCCTGCCCAAGAAAGATTACAACATTTCTATAATTTATATTCTAATTATAAATGTAATTAGACTGCTGAGTTGTTCACCAGTAGGAGGACTTGCTGAGAAGCACTCAGATCTAGACTCAGTTGACTTGTGTGCAAATACCTCCTCAGAGAGAAGATTGCTTACCAGCGAAGAAGACTGAGAAATACATTTTTAGCAACTCTGATCAAATTGCTAAGGACAAAAGTTATAACATCTTTCTGGGCAAGAATAGTGCCAGGTGGGAAAAAAAATAGGTGAAATAGAAAATAGAACATTAAAATGTAGATATAATTACATACTGGACTTGAAAAAGTAGTACGGTGATATGTGAAGTGAAAGTCATCTTTCAGAGCCTGTGGCTATACATTGACTAAACATAATAACCCACAATTCTGGTTTGATTAATGGAATCGATGTTGAAAACAAGTAGGGTGTATTTCACATAAGCTTCCTTCTTTCATGTTTAAGGAAAACACTTGTTCAGCTGTTCCTCAAGGCTGTGTACAGCATAGGAGACAGATTCAGATATACATTAATTTGCAGCTGGCTGACAGTGTTTAAGTCATGGAGCTGTATAACAAATTGATAGATATCAAAGAATTGGGCATGTTTTTGGTTAAGAAAGTGCTGTTTTCACAAGGTATTGGAATTCATGACAGTAGATGTTTATTTTCCTCAGACTTTATTATGCCTCAGTAAGTATGTTGCTTTTAGACATGGTGACCAGAAATACTAAGGGAGAAAAATTAGCCTCAGTTTGCAACATAAAACTTTAGACTGCTATTCAGATTCAGCATGGGTATATATGTTTGTATGTTTTCCACATATTACAGAGTACCTATATGTTTCACACAAAAAAGTCAGTTTTATAATTTTGACATTAGTTCTGGGTTTTTACTACATTTTTGCTATTTTTATTTCACCATAGCTTGGGAAAGAAATATTTTAGAATGGAAGAGGAAGGGCTACAGATTATACTTAATTAAAGTATTAGTGTCATTTTGGACAAGACAATTTTTGACTTTATGGCACTGTCTTTCTCACCTCAAGATCACCAAAGTAGTCCATGTTATAAAACAAAATGAGGAAAATGATTAAATTAATTTAAGGTGACATGATAATTTGAGTTTTGGAATTCTGTAGTGATATCACTTGCTAGTTCCCAAGTGATTACTGCTTGAGAGTTCAGTGACTGGTATTTGCATTTGTTGTTTGGGAAAAACTACTTACAGAATAATATGTATATCAGCTGGTGGAGGAAGTTCTTATACTTTTCTTTTTCCTTATATCAAAAATCACTTGCCTCAAAAATCATTTAATTGCATAAATGAGCTCCACTCATATTTTTGTCTTAAGTTTTACATTATATTTACACAAAATAAAATAATAGGCTATATTTCACATGCCTGTAGCCTGTCAAACTGATTTGGCAAGCATGTTCCATCAACTGATACTGTCTAATGGAACTTTCATTAATAAAGAAAATATTGCTGATATTGTAGCTACTAGCCAGTTGGTCATCAGGCACTTGCAGAGCAGTCAGTGCAACTTGGGACAGATGTTTAATTTTTTTAATTTAAGTTTTCAAATAAGAAAGCCATGAGAGTCTAGCTGCTACCATTTTGATCCAGCATAGCTTTAGACTGAACACAAGATATTTGAAATACATGCTAAGTACACTCAAGAATGCCTAGCTATCAGTGTGCTGGGAATGGCACATTTAATCTTATTAATGATCTAGATCATGGGAAAAACTATTAAGAATAGCATGAATGAGAACAGGATTATATTATACTTTTCATTATGCACCATGTTTTCTGAACATAAAAAAATCATACTGTCATTAAATTATATGATATAATAGCAACATGTAACCAGCAACAATGACTGAATCCATGATGCCTGCTACAAGTACAATAATATGCCATCTGCATCTTTTTAAATAGAGTTTCTGTTTTAAAATATATTCTTTTTAGTCTATTCATGCATTGTGTACTTAATGATATTAGAATGATAGTCATTCCAAATATAATAAAGGCATTAATGCCTATTAAACTGAGAAAGAAAAAATTAATCTAGTTTCTATATTTAGGGAGATAACTGTGTGTCCTCACAAACATACATATGCTTATTCTAGAGTACTACATTCTATTTTGTTATTTGACAAATCATATTAGCATTCCAAATGCTGATCACATGACAGATTTAAAGCATGTGTTCATTTAATTATATCTGATAGTCTATAACTACCTTTATTTATGGCATTTTCACTATAAAATTTTATGAAAGATCTTTGTAAGTAAAATAACTAAGAAATGTTGAATAATTAAAAACATAAAAATATCTATCAAATGGAATGGCTAACAGATTAAAATCCTGCATTTCCTTAGAGGAATGACTTGGTGTTTTGTACTAGGTCAGGATAGTAGGAGCATTGCCTAAGACTACACTCATCGATGCACTGTAGTAATACTTCAGTATTACTTAGGATGCGTTTTTAAATCTCATCAGAGTTCACAATAGTGAACTAAATTTAGTGATAGATTAGGGCTATACTGAAAAGTGGTGGAAATATCACAGCATTAGATTATTTTCCAAATTTTATTGGTTTTCCTTTGTTGCATTTACAATAGAATCAGACCTGATAACATTATATAGGACATACTTGTTATATGTTAAAATAGAATTTGTAATATATGAATGTGGTCATAATTTAACTGTTTAGTTCAGCATTGAGGCCTTAGAATACTAATCATGATTGTTCTTATCAGCTTGAGATAGAGTTTTTCCTTACTATGGAATACTGATCTACTTTTTCTCAGAGCATTTACTCTAGAAAACTGGTCATTGTGAATTCTTTGAGGGCTCTTTGAAATATAGGTATGTCTTCTCTCAGTGTCTTGTCAGTTTCACAACTCAGGAAATTTCTTTCTCCAGTATGTGGGAACCATCTCTTTCACCTGGAAATATCTAAAGAGGTAGCACCCCTATTCTTCAGTATCTTTGGGAAGATAGGAGCCTAGCTGGATGGTTGCCAACTAGCAAACACAGGTGAACCTAATCAGGGAGAAAGACGCTTGTAAACAAGGAAATGACACAGTGTGGTCATTTGACACATCACATTGATCAACTTTCCCGTGACATCCTCCAAACCTTTCTCACTAATTCATCCAGTGCTTACAGCTCCTCCTGTCCTACTTTCCTTCCCTAGTGGCTCAGATGGTAAAGAATCTGCCTGCAATGCAAAAGACCCAGGTTTGATCCCTGGGTCGGGAAGATCCTCTGGAGAAGGAAATGGCAACCCACCCCAATATTCTTGCCTGGAGAATTCCATGGACAAAGGAGCCTAGCGGGACCACGGGGTCGCAAAGAGGGGGACATGACTGAGCAACTAACACTTTCACTTTCACATTGTCCGAGTTTATGTGGAAAGTTCAGTTTGTCCTCTATTGCAGTAGTCTTGAGAAATGGAATATTTTCTGCCGTAACAGTAAATAAAGAACATTACAGTCATCAGCCATTGCAACCACGAGTAATGAACTGGTGAGCCCTGTAGGGACTCAGGACAGAAAGAATATCTGCCATTTAGCAGCCATTAGACTGTAGCCATGTGCTACAGTGAGCCCTGAGAAAGCTCAGGATGTGAAAACACAGGGTACTTGTCTCAGTTAGCTGAGATGCATATCAAAAGGATGACTTCAGTTAGCCCAGGCTCTTGCGTTTCCCCATACACAGAAAGTGCTAAATTCCTTAACTTGAGCTATCTGGTTCTCCTTAATGAGCAATAATCTTTTGAGGGTCAGACTAACTGCCTTTTGTTGCAAAACTTTTATGTAACCTGGCTCTTGCTCTCACCTCCTCAAAGCAGTTCTCTTAGGGTTACTTGAGATACTACCTCTCAGTCTTGAAGTCCTAAAAATTCCTACTGAATAATACAAAACTCTCAACTTTTGGATTGTGAATATTTTTAAGTTGACAGTCTGAATAGTCTTCCTTGCTGAAACAACTTTTCATGCTGCAATTTTTGCCTTGATAATACATTTTTAAATTTTGTTTCTCATTATATTCTTCATCATTTAAAAATGTGTTAAATGCATTTCTCATGAAGGAATACATCATATTCAGTGATTTATCTTCTGATGTAATGTAAACTATAGGTTAATGTTAAAGTCAGCTTATATAAGTATCTTGGTGTATTCATTTAATATTGTATATTAAATGTGTATTTGTATTTAAATTCTACCTTAATGAAATCCACAGCTGAGTTCTCAGAGAAGGCTGTGCTTCTTGCTGGAAGATTTAGGAAAGAATTTGCTCTCAAGTTCATCAAGCAGGAGGCTGAATTCAGTCCTGGGGTGGTGGTGGGAGGAATTGTAGAACCTTGGTCCCTGTTTTCTTTCTGGCTGTCATCCAGGGGTCATTCTCATTTTCTAGAGGCTGTCTGCTTTCCTCAGTTTGTCATCCTTTTCTCCATTTCAAAACCAATAACAGTATGTCAAGTCCTGATGGTTTAGATCTCTCTGATCTCCCCACGTGCTTCATCTTTCCTTTGCTTTCTTCTTCCTCGTGTATCTGACTCACTTTTTTTTTTTTCATTTTAAGGATGGAAGTAACTGTATTGGGCCAACCTGCAATATCCTGTCTACACTTCTAGCTTAAATTCACCCAATGAGTAAATCTTAATTTCATGTGCAAAGTCCTTTCACATCAGTACCTACACTGGTATTGATTAAATATTCAAGGTATGGGGATATTGAGAGAACACCTTTAGTTGCTTACTATAGTTAGTAATACCCATTCACCAGGAAGGAAGAGGTAATTTTATGTAAAAGGTACTGATTATTGATTGGAATTTATTGCTTTGTACTTTAAAAACAGCATAGCTAATCATGGATATAACGTAGAGATAGCATTTTATATAAAGTCAGCAAAGGCAACTAACTACATTGTCATATCACAAAATCCTTGATATGAGTAGGGAAGGGGATATTTTATTCACATTTGGAACCAGGATAGAATTTAGTAATCTGCTTGATTATAAATATCTGTAAGGTTGATTTTATAATTTGATTTGTGAGTTTGATGACCACTCTGTGTATGGCAGTCTATTAGGGTCTACAGGTAAGTAATACACATCCTTTTTCTTTCAGGCATGGGCCAGTGACTTTATGTATAATTTTAAATGGTCGTGTTTTATTGAATACAGGCACACAGGTTTGCTGAGGATTGCTTTAAACCTGCATTCTATATACCAGTGGTTTCAAACATTCCAGCTGCCTGCTTTCCACAAAGCATTTCTAATCATCTACCTATAGCAGAACTGGCCTTTGTTGTATGGTCAAACTACACATTCTCCCAGATTTAAATAAATGAATTCTAAAATACTATTCCTTTATTCCATGGCATGTCTACAAAATTTGGAAATGTGATTTTTTTAAAAAACATGGCACAGCACACAAGTTTTTCTTGCCTCTTGAATCTCTAAGAGTGAGGAAACAGGTCTGTGAAAAAAAAAATTTAAGTTGAATGTTCACACATAAGAGGATTATGTACTTGTGGGTCTGTGTGTGTGTGTGTGTGTGTGTGTGTGTGTGTGTGTATAAGCTTTTATTGTCATGGTTTCTTGATATTTTCAGTCTTGTATGAGATGCTTGGTTCAAACCTAAGAAAGGATAAAACACTCTTAACATATTTCCTGAAGTAGAGGAAATTGTTTATTGTAACATATTTTAAAAAATCATTGAATACTAGTTAATATATATATTACTTGATTTGATAACACTATAGACAGAAATATTACATAGTCAAAGTTAATTACATTGATTATTTTATATTTTTGTCCTACTGAATGAAATGGAGATAATGAGTAGTTGATGCCAAGGGAATCATAAATCCTGATTAAAATGCATTTTTTGTTCTTTACCCTTACCATGCTGTTTACTTTTATGTATCTGATTTTAAGGAGACTTCACATTAGTTAATCACTTACCATTAGATTATGCAAAAATGTTTTTATGTATTTAGAAGCTAAAATAAAATCTGTGTATGATGGGATTGCTGTGTGCTGTGTTTAGTTACTCAGTCATGTCCAATCTTTGTGACCCCATGGACTGTAGCCTACCAGGCTCCTCTGTCCAAGGGGATTCTCCAGGCATACTAGAGTGGGTTGCCATGCCCCTGTCCAGGGGTTCTTCCCAACCCAGGTATCGAACCTAGGTCTCCTGCATTGCAAGAGGGTTATTTTCTGTCTAAGACACCAGGGAAGCCATAATGGGATTAGAACACTATTTCAAAAACTATCATGCACTTAGTGCCAATTTGGCTAGATTCGATAAGAATCTTTGGATAAATAGCTTTTATAGAGAGAAATAAAATACAAAACTGAATTAATTTTATTCCTCATGTTATTATCATTCATTTTAAAATTTCTGATGAATATAAATTATACTGTATTATTTATAGTTGATGATGACTGGACACTCTGAATGCTACCTTTTTCAAAGTACTCTGAGCATACTTCACAGATACTAAGATAATAAAACTTAGGTATTTATTAAACAAACACATACATAAATAAATGGATAAGACTCCTCCTGATTCTTTATTACACAAGGATTAATTTTGCCAGGGTAGTTTCCTAAGGCATTCTAATTTTGGTGATCTGATAAGAATGGAAAAAGAAGAAAAAATAATAGGCCATATTGAATACAGCAATTGAGTGCTGAACTTCAAACTCTAGCCCCAAATGGACAGTATCCTTAAACTCCTAGATAGTGTGCCAGATAAGAAAACCTTTTCTTAAGGTGAAAAAGAGTCCTTGAGAGTAACAGAGCTCAATATTGAAATAGTATTTAAATATTACTAACCAGGGTTGCATATGCCATATATGAGGTATCACAGGTTGGAGATAAATGAATAGGTGGTGCATTTGTAAAGGATCCACTTGCCAATGGAGGAGACACAAAAGATTCAGGTTCAATCCCTGGGTCAGGTAGATCCACTGGAGTAGGAAATGATAATCCTCTCCAGTATTCTTGCTTGGAAAATTCCATGGATAGAGGAGTCTGGAGGGCTACGGTCCATGAGGTTGCAAAGAGTTGGACACAACTGAGCAACTGAACACAGCACAAATCTATAATGAATAATGAGTTGGAAATCAAAGCAAAGCAATTTTCAAAGTCTAATATTCAGTTCAGAATTCATGTTTGACTCTTCACCTGTGTTTCTCTTTGCTAACAGATTTTTAAAAATTAAAATTATGTTAGATTATTTGCAATATATTGTTTGTTTTGGAGTATTTGTTAAATTAAAACCCTCATCAATAAAGTAGTCCTTGACTGCTAATTGATATTTATATTTTTACCATATGGTCCTAAAATTTGATGAAGTTCTTCCTGGATATGGATTCAAAGCTCATGCTAGATTGTTATTTGATTCCATTTCAGTTATATTAGCACTATTTTGAACTATATATAGTTAGTAAAACATAAGATTTAGGAATTTAAGTCAGAGAAAATCACCTTAAAGATCTAGAGACCAAAACCTTCAGCTGAGTGTTCCAAAACCAGATGCACTTTCATTTGAATTGAACAAAATTTTGGTGCAGCCTGTACCCTCTCCCTTCTTCAGATTGCCATGCAGAGCTGAAACAGTAAAAGTGTTTCTAAAAACTCATTTCAGGATGAATGTGATGGAGTAGATTCATGTAAAAGTATGTAGAGTCCTAGCAGGTACACATACAGCCAGCCTTTGAGAGGAGAAATAAGGTATCATTTTGAACCTTTCTGGAGAAGGGAATGGCAATTCACTTCAGTTTTCTTGCCTGGAGAATTCCATTGACAGAGGAGCCTGGTGGGCTGCAGTTCTTGCGGTCACAAATAGTCAGACATGACTGAGCAACTGACACTGCTTGAACCATTCACAATCAGTGTTTTACCAACTATCTAGAAGACAGAAGATCGTCTAGAAAATGTAACGGGCTTGATGCTTCTCATAGTTAGTGGCTGTAATCCTTTGTCATTTATTCTATAGAAATACAATAACATGGTCAGTCTTGATCTTGAGTGCTATGGAGCAAGCCACACATGATGCTTAACTAAGAAATGACTCTGGTACATTATAGCTTGAAACTGAAAATGTCTCTCACTGTATTTTACAGGAGTGTATATTTTTAATATTCAAGACCCTGTTTTGTCTTGAAAAGCATGTCCATATCATGGAGTGAGTGTAGGACTGGGTTATAATGCTGTCTTCAATTTTTGATAATTTATTTCACTGACTTAAACTCTACTTTTCTGAAAACAAAATAGACTTTGAGGTGAATCTACTAGAATTTGAAAGAAGACTGCTATCTTACTTGCCCAATATTCTTAACACAAGTTCTATAAAACTCTGAGCATCATTTCCCTCACTTGAATATAATTGAGACCATACACTTACCTTTCAAATATTTCAGATATGCAGATGAAAGATATACATTATTCTTATTAATATCTATCCTCCAGTTGAAAGTCCCAAATGAGCCTTTTTTTTTTTTTTTTTTCCTGGATCTGTCTTTAAAGTGGATCCTCTTGTCTTGGGGGTTTCAGCCTCAGCCATTCAATTCTCCCTAGGTGACTCATGGACTTCCTGCACATAAAAAAAATTGTTGTTTTATTGCTTCTAAGATGTTATTAATTCATTTAGTTACTATGAAAAATAATCAGTTTAAGTAAAAGTATTTAACACATGGCTAAGAAACATTACAAATGTGTTATAAAATAACATTATATTAATACACATATCAGTCCTGGGTGTTCATTGAAAGGACTGATGTTGAAGCTGAAACTCCAATATTTTGGCCACCTTATGCAAAGAGTTGATTCATTGGAAAAGACCCTAATGCTGGGAAGGATTGGGGGCAGGAGGAGAAGGGGACGGTAGAGGATGAAATGGCTAGATGGCATCACTGACTCGATGGACATGGTTTGGGTGGACTCCGGGAGTTGGTGATGGACAGGGAAGCCTGGCGTGCTGCGATTCATGGGGTTGCAAAGAGTCAGATATGACTGAGCAATTGAACTGAACTGAACTGAATCCACATAATATAGTGGACAAATAAATATGTTTAAACTCATCTACATTGTGTTCTTTAATGACCAATTGGACTATAAAATGTTATTTAAAAATTAGTTAATTTAGAAAATGCCCTGTTATCCTGAGATTGATATATTAGGCACCTATTGGCACTAGTAAGCAAATTGAAAAACACTATATGTTGATATGGATAAATATATACATACCAATCGCTTATTAGTGTAATTATCAGAAACAAGCACTAGACTAACTAGAGAATCAGGCAATGTGGAAAATGTGGTAACTGTGAATTTAATTTCCCTTTTTATTCTAAATGTTATTTATTTGCTTATTGTGGACCAAGGCAGGGGAAGAACTTAGCTCTGGTATTGAAAACAGGCCAATATATTGAAAATAAAGTCCAAGAACTAATGCTTAGGAACAAATTATATTCCATGATAAAGTAAGAAAAACTGTATGCCAACAAAGAGCTGGGATGAATATTATTGAAGTGCGCAAAATGACTTTTTCATGAGGATTTTGTAAGAGTTGAATACTAATTTGGCCAGACTACAACAGCCAAATCATGTTAGATGAGAAATAGACACTTTAGTTTCATGAGTCATTGGCTTGGAAAACTGTCTTAAAGATATTAAGGAAGGAAAAGAAAAAGAAGAAAAATCACAATAAAAAATAGAATATCTATCACAAACTATGTCAGCAGGGGTGAAAAAATAGCATGATGCATGGAATCGGAGAAAAAGAAAATCCAATTTGTCAGGAAGAACTTCTCACACCTGGCACTTTTTTGACACAAAAAATTGCAACAACATTTTCTCCCTGAGTTAAGATCCCAGAACAAATGAAAGATAACACAACAGTGAAATATTAGACAAGAAAGAGTTTATATGATTAAACTAGTATTTTAAAGTTGTTATCTTTCTCACTAAAAGCTATTTAAAGTAATTAAATTTAAATAATTTTACCGCTAGTGGTCAAATTAGGTAGTAAAATAGTTGTACAATTTAGAATAGGGTTCCTGAAATTTGTATAGTGTTCTATGATTTAGATACAAGAAATATTAAAATCACTCTAATAAAGTATTTTTCTTCCCCTTGTATTACAAATATATACCTATATATATGTATGTATCCATATCAACATATTGTGCTTTTCCATTTATTTTTATATATGTTTAACTGCATTTACTTATGATTAACAAATAAAAACTGTATTTAAGGTACACAGCAAGATATTTTGAGGTATATCTTGTATAATGAGTACAAAAGTCAAGCTAATTAACATATCAATAACCTCACATACAGTTAATATTTTTGTGTGCATACATGAGAAAGCTTAAAATCTATTCTTTTAGCAAATGTTAAGTGTACAATACATTGTAGGATATCATGTAACTCAATAACAAAAAAACAACAATTTGATTGAAAATGGGAAATGGACCTGAATAAACATTTGTCCAAAGAAAACATAAATGGTCAAAAGGTATCATATGAGATGCTCAGCATCACTAACCATTAGGGGGATGCAGACCAAAATCACTGTAAGATCACCTTACTCCTTTTAGAGTGACTATCATTTAAAAAAAGAAAACAAAAAAACATAGGTTTTAGTGAGGATGCTGGGGAAAAGGGGACTGTTGTGTGCTGTTGGTGAGAATGAAAATTAGTTCTGCTATTAGGGAAAACAAGATAGAGGTTTCTTAGATGAATAAAAATAGAACTACCATAAGATGCACAATCCCACTTCTGGTTATATATCTAAAGAAAATAAAATCAGTATCTCATAAGGGATATTTTGCTCTCCTATCTTCATTGAAGAATGCTTACAATGGGCAAGGTGTGGAAATAACATGAAGTTAAATGAAGTCGCTCAATTGTGTTCGACTTTTTGCAACCCTGTGGACTATAGCCTACCAGGTTCCTCTATCCATGGGATTCTTCAGGCAAGAATACTAGGGTGGGTAGCCTTTCCCTTCTCCAGGGGATCTTCCCAACCCAGGGATCAAACTCAGGTCTCCCGCATGGCAGGCAGATGCTTTACCAGCTGAGCCACAAGGGAAGCCCAAGAATACGGAGTGAAGAGAGCAAAAAAGCTGGCTTAAACTCATCATTCAAAAAGCTAAGATCATGGCATCCAGTCCTATCACTTCATGGCAAATACACAGGAAAACAATGGAAACAATGACAGACTTGATTTTCTTGGGCTCCAAAATTACTGCAGATGGTGATTGTAGCTATGAACTTAAAAGACATTTGCTCCTTGGAAGAAAAGCTGTAAGAAACCTAGACAGTGTATTAAAAAGCAGAGATATTACTTTGCCAGCACTGGTCTGTATATTCAAAGCTATGGTTTTTTCCAGTAGTCATGTATGGATTTGAGAGTTGGCTCATAAAGAAGGCTGAGCGCTGAAGAATTGATGCTTTTGAACTGTGGTATTGGAGAAGACTCTTGAGAGTCCCTTGGTCTGCAAGCAGATCAAACCAATCAACCCTAAAGCAAATTAACCCTGAATATTCACTGAAGGGACTGATGCTGAGGCAGAAGCTGGAATATGTTGGCCACCTGATGTGAAGAGCTGACTCAGTAGAAAATACCCTGATGCTGGAAAAGATTGAAGGCAGGAGGAGAATATGAGGACCTAGGATGAAATGGTTGGATGATATTACTGACTTAATGGGCACAAATTTGAGCAAGCTCCCAGAGATGATGACGGACAGGGAAGTCTAGCGTGCTGAAGTCCATGGGGTCACAGAGTTGAACACAACTGAGTGACTGAACGACAACAGTCACCCATATTTTTGTTATCTAAAAAGCTGAACTTAGAAAGATAGGAAATAGAATGGTTTTTGCCAGGAGTTGGGGCAGGGAAATGGGCAGAGGTTTGTTAAAGAGTACATATTTTGAACTGTGGGGCTGGAGAAGACTCCTGAGAGTCCCTTGGACAACAGTGAGATCAAACCATTAAATCTTAAGGGAAATCAGCCTTGAATCCTCATTAGAACGACTGATGATCAAGCTGAAGATCTAGTATTTTGGTCATCCAATGCAAACAGCGGATTCATTGGAAAAGTCTCTTAAGTTGGGAAAGATTGAGGGCAGAAGGAGAAGACGGCATCAGAGGATGAGATGGCTGGATGGCATTACTGATACAATGGACAGAAACTTGGTCAAACTTTGGTAGATGGTGAGGGACAGAGAGGCCTGGCATGCTGCGGTCCATGGGGTCTCAAGAGTCAGACACAACTAGGCGAGTGAACAACAACAACAAATTTACAAAGTAAATTCCTGAGATCTAAAGTGCAGCATGGTGGCTATATTAATGCCAATGTATTATGTACTTGAAATTCTGTAAGAGGGATCTTAAGAGTTCAAATTATTTTTAGACCCATGAACACAGAGGGGGAAAAAAGAAAAGATTACTTAGTTATGTGACAAGAGGAAAGCCCTGAGCCATAAATTCAGAGTAAACACATAAAATATAGAACATTGAAATAGCCTTATTTTTATTGATATGTACATTGTGTATCTTGAGAAAAGGACAGGTAATTTTTGAAGCCAGGTCAAAGAAGTCTCAATTTAATACCATAATGAATTCTGATACAAATCAAGCACTACTCTGATGATATTTGCTTCTTAATGACATAAATTGAAATATAATTGTACTAAGAAAGGGCTAAATGTAATATCAGTACAATTACTTTGTGTGTGTGAAAAAAAATCATAAAAAGAAAAAACATAGTTTCAGCTAATATAAGTGACTCAAAATGTTTAAGTATTTAAAATATGCCTTGTTTATTTGCTTCTGTAAAAGATAAGTTATACTAATTTGTAAAGATATTAATATTATCTTTTTTTAACATTTATAAACAACCAAATATGCCCTTTATGCTAAGGGTAATCTCTTCCACTGATCTAATGCAGGTCTTCTAAAAGTTATTGCATATAGTTTGAGAAATAAAATAAGAAAGCTTCTTTCTAGGCTCTAAAATTTTTTCTCTGTATTTTACTTATCATGCTTAAAGATTATAGTCAGCAGTCTGAAACTTTGGGAGGTGGCCATTTTTCTGATAATTAGAAGATTGTCATCTTCCCAGAATAAACTTAGTGGGTCTCAATATTAGATTGTTGGCAACAAAATGTCACCTAGTTGATAGGATATAAATATTGTGCTTAGCATCTTTCCTCAACATAAATCCATGAAAATAGGAAGAGGAGAAATTTTAATTTGCTAAAAACAAATATTATTTAGGCACTTTGCCTAGAAGGGATAGGATATAATGTAATAAATTAATAATTAAATTTCAGTGTTATATATATGAAAGATGCAGCATAGAGTTAAAGAAAGCACATCATAGGCATTTAACTCACAACCAGTTTAAAGAGAATATCTCTTAAATTTTTTTTAGATGCTTGAACAGTTTTTTCTAGTTGAGAAGTACCTAGATAAAGAATTTTTTGATATAGAAAGAGTTACTGGCAGAGCAAAAGGCATGTAAAGATAGAAAAACTGTAAGACTTTTTTGAAGAAATTACAAATAACTTGGTATATGGAAAGCTGAGGGATAAATTTCAGATAGGTCAGTGGAAAAAGAACATGAAAATACTTTTTAAAAAATCCATATATTGACACCATTATTTGCTAAGCTAAAGACATTAAATGTTATGCTCAAAAGTACTAGAAAATCTTAAATTATTGAAGGAGATGAAAATTGTGTGATGACATTGATGTTTTTATAGTTCCCAGACAGAATTTAGAGTAGTACTTATACCATAGTGCATTATGCAAAGAAATCCACTAAGTGAGGAAAGACAGACTATTGCTTATTTATATAAAGGTAAAAATATTGCTTATTGTTAATATATTATCCATTCTAGTTCTCCTATGTGGCTTATGTAGGTTAATTTTTAGTTAAACGAAATATTTGCAATATTATTTTTAATCAAGAAGCAGTAAGAGCAATTTGGCATTTATCTAAGTGAGTTGAAAACTCGGAGCCACATAAAAACTTGCATATTAATGTTTAAAGCAGCTTTATTCATGATTGTCAAAACATGGAAGTAGCCAAGATGTCCTTCATAGGCAAATGGATAAATAAAATTTGGCACATTGAGACACTGGAATATTATTCTGTGCTAAGAAGAAGTTAGCCACCAAGCCATGAAAAGAATGTAAATGCATATTACTAAGATAAAAAGCCAATCTGAAAATGCTGCTTACTGTATGATTCCAACCATGTGACATTCTGGAAAAGGTAAAAGTATGAAGACAGCAAAAGGCTCAGTAGTTGCCAAGTGCTAGGGGAGAGAGATGAATAAGCAAAGCACAGGAGATGTTCAGGACAGTGAAAAAACTATGTATGATATTAAAATGATGGTACCTGTCATACACATTTGTGCTAATTTATGGAGTGTAAAACAGCAAGGTTGGAAAGATCCCCTGGAGAAGGGAATGGCTACCCACTCCACTATTCTTGGCCAGAGAATTCCATAAACAGAGGAGCCTGTTGCACCACAGTTCATGGGGTTGCAAAGAACTGGACATGACTAAGCATTGTGGAGATATCAAGGGAACATTTCATGCAAGTATGGGCATGATAAAGGAAAGAAATGATAAGGATCTAACAGAAGCAGAGCAAGAAGTTGTTCAGTCATGCCTGATTCTTTTTGACCCCATGGACTGTAGCCTACCAGGCACCTCCGTCCATGAGATTTTCCAGGCAAGGGTACTGGAGTGGGTTGCCATTTCCTTCTCCAGGGGATCTTCCTAATTCAGGGATTGAACCCAGGTCTGCCTCATTGCAGGCATACGCTTTACTATCTGAGCCACCAGTGAATCCAGACAGAAGAAGAAGAGATTAAGAAAAGGTGAAAAAAGACACAGAAGAACTACATTAAAAAATGGTCTTAATGAACCAGATTACCACAATGGTGTGGTCACACATCTAGAGCTGGACATCCTAGAATGTGAAGTCAAGTGGACCTTCGGAAGCATTACTATGAACAAAGCTAGTGGAGGTGATAGAATTCCAGCTGAACTATTTAAAATCCTAAAAGATGCTGCTGCTAAAGTGCTACACTCTATATGTCAGCAAATTTGGAAAACTCAGCAGTGTCCACAGGTTGAAAAAGTTCAGTTTTCATTCCAATTCCAAAGAAGGGCAATGCCAGAAAATGTTCAAACTGCTGTACAATTTTGCTCATTTCACATGATAGCAAAGTAATGCTCAGAATCCTTCAATCTAGACTTTAGCAGTATGTGAACCTAGAACTTCCATAAGTACAAACTGGGTTTAGAAAAGGCAAAGGTACTAGAGATCAAATTGGTGACATTCATTGGATCATACGGAAAGCAATAAAATTCTAGAAAAATGTCTCCTGCTTTGTTGACTATGCTAAAGCATTTGACTGTGTAGATCACAACAAACTGTGAAAAATTCTTAAAGAGATGGGAATACCAGACCACCTAGCCTGTCTCCTGAGTAATCTGTATGCAGGTCAAGAACCAACAGGCAGAACTGAACATGAAACAACTGACTGGTTCCCAACTGGGAAAGAAGTACAACAAAGATGTATATGTCACCCTGCTTGTTTAACTTATATGCAGAGTACATCATGCAAAATTCTGGGCTGGATGAAGCACAAGCTGGAATCAAGATTTCTAGGAGAAATATCAACAACCTCAGATATGAAGGTGAAAGAGGAGAGTGAAAATGCTGGCTTAAAATTCAACATTCAAAAAACTAAGATCATGGCATCCAGTACCATCACTTCATGGCAAATAGAAGGGGAAAAAGTGGAGACAGTGGCAGATTTTATTTTCTTGGGTCCAAAATCACTGCAGATGGTGACTATAGCCATGAAATTAAAAGATATTTGCTTCTTTAATGGAAAGTTATGACAAACACAGACAGACAGTATAAAGTAGAGATGTCACTTTTCCGACAAAGGTCCATATAACCAAAGCCATGGTTTTTCTGGTAGACACTTCCAGATATGAGAGTTGGACCATAAAGAAGCCTGAGAGCCAAAAGACTGATGCTTTCAAATTGTGGTGTTGAAGACTCTTGAGAGTTCCTTGGACTGCAAGGAGATCAAACTAGTTAATCCTAAAGAAAATCAATCCTGAATATTCAATGGAGGGACTTATGCAGAAGTTGAAGTTCCAATACTTTGGCCACATGTTGAGAAGAGCTGACTCATTAGAAAAGACCAAGATGGTCTTTTTTTAAAATATATTTAAGAGAAAGTGTAGGTGAGTTTCTCTTTCCAAAAATTCTTGCAAGTTGCTTCAATACTGAGAGCTATTTGCTGACAAAAAATATAATGGCCAAAAAAATTAAAATAGTGTATATTTTTGTGAGAGAACACAAGCATGACATTTTCAAGCTTCAAAATTCTTTGAAACATTCAACAAGAAAGTAATTAAGCCTCTGAACAATCAAAATATTTAATCACTTTTTCACCTTTTTTAAAGACTTTATGTTTTCCCTTTTATTAAAACAGATTTATTGAGGCATAATTTCTAAACCATAAATTCTCTCATTCTACGTGTCTTAATATAATTCAGAATTTTTTTTAATTTTTTTAGTAATGTCTCATAGGAGTGCAGTGAATCACCACAATCCAGTTTTAGAACATTTTCATGACCCCAGTAAACATTTCCTCTGTCCTTTTGCATCCCCATTTCTATTCCTCAGATGATAAAAAAAATCTGCCAGCACTGAGACCTGGGCTGAGTTCCTGGGTTAGGAAGGTACCCTGGAGAAGGGCGTGGGTGCCCACTCCAGGATTCTTGCCTGGATAATTCCATGGACAGAGGAGCCTGGCAGGCTACAGTCCATGAATTTGGACATGTCCATGGAGTTGGACATGACTGAGTGACTAACACTATCACTCCCTAGACAAAAATTAATCTGCCTTCTACCTAAAAGAAAATTAGAAGAGTTTTATGTCCACAGCAAATTTGAGAGGAAGACACAGAGATTGCCTCTATACTTGTATGTCCACACATGCACAGCCTTCTACAGTTATCAATATCCCATCCCAAGTGGTATGTTTATTATAACTGATGAACTAAGCCTGGGTGTCCTGCATTGCAGGCAGATTCTTTACTGTCTGAGCCACCAGAGAAGCCTGATTCATATTAGAGGTTATATAACCAACCTGCTACAGATATTATAACATTTTTTAAAAAATATTTGAGAATAAATAACTGATAGCAGAAGAAATCAGAAATTCCTATTAAAAATATAACCAGTCTAATAAGTACAGCCAATACTGTACTTTTCAACTGTTTAGGATCCTAGCTGACATACTTTTCTTTTTGCTGGTTTACTTTGAAGACAGAGACACTTTTTTTTTGTAATAGTTTCCACAATGTTGCCACCCCAAAGGTGGTTGCACTTTGTAAAAAATAAATGCCTATTAATAGTTATGCATGAGAAAGTAGAGGTAATATAAAACTTGATAAACCAGACATGTAAATAGCATAAGAATATCTAAAAACTGAAGATAGTTTTCCGAGTTACATCAATATTTAAGAGATGAACTGATGGCTTCCCCCTCGGCTCAGTGGTAAAGAATCTGGCTGCAGTGCAGGAGACATAGGAGATAAGGGTTCAATCCCTGGTTCAGGAAGATCCCCTGAAGGAGGAAATGGCAACCCACTGCAGTATTCTTACCAGGAAAATCCCATAGACTGAGGAACCTGGCAGGCTACAGTCCACGGGGTTGCAGAGTTAGACACAACTGAGCGACCAGACACAGATGAATACGTGTAATGAAGGACTACAGTATACGAAAAAATAATACCGTTTGAAATTATTGCCATAGAAGAAACAGTATAAAGAAATTATGTGAAGGATAGTTTTTCTCAGTATGAAAGATAGAGAAAATAAGATAAAGGCTAGAAATTATCCACATATTTTGTCCAGATGTGGCTTATTGGTAGTGCACTGTCTGTGTTGTCTTAATAATCCAGATTTCATAAAAATCAGCATTTTTTCAGAAATGAATTATAGATGAGAAATTGGAGCACAGAATGTAGATACATTTTCCCCCCAGAAATTTTGCTGGAAAGTAAGAGAGAAAATAGCAGTTCAAGTTTGTTTTTCTCCTAAGTTAACATTTAGGAAGAAAAATTCTAGTACAGAAGGAGCAGTTGAAGAATTATAGGTTAAGTAGATCACTGAGTTAACAAGACATTGTGGAAGCTTAGCAGAGGGAGAATATGAACTCTGTTTGTGAAGACACATGCTTCTTCCAGAGTAATAGAAGGAAGATGCAAAAAAGTCAAATACAATTTGTAGGTATAAGAAATGCTGAATATTGGTGAGTCTTGGCATTTTCTGAATAGTGGGAATTACAATAGCCTTTCTAAGAATGAAGAGACAATATGTAAAACAAGTTTGTCTTCAGATTTGCAAATTTACAAACTCCACTTTGTATGTTCAGAGACACTAATTCAAATATTGAGAAACAGTAATCACTCAATCACTCTATACATGCAATAGAGCAATTGGTGAGCTTGAAATGCATTTAAAGAGACAAGAAAGACATTTAAACACAAGTGAAGTGTTGGAATAAACAACTAATAAGACATGAAAAGAATAGAGTTTTACCATGTGAAAGAAGCCAGCACATTATTTCACTTTCTCTAAGGATGCTCAGCAATTGGGGATTGTATTGTAATAGAAGGGTTATGATGCTGTCCTTATTGAACTTGGTTAAAGGGAGATTGCAGAATAGGTGGATCAGAAGCAAACCCTGCCTTCCAAAACATTGCCTTCAATAAAATCAGACCCTTTGAGGGCTGTAACCAAGAGCTTATTCAGAAAAACAATGATGGATCTATTAAATCTTTGGTGGGGAGAAATTTAGAAGAAACAATAAGTTGGATTTTGTTTATATGAGTTCTACAACCTCCACAAGGAAATGCACAATCTAGTTTCGCAAAGTTTTATGACAGTGTTAAAGAAGTATAAATAAAATAATCACATTTTTAGTTGATTCAGAGATTTCAGAACATAATTTTAAAATGGTTAAATTAACCTGGATTATCTTTTTAATGATATAAGTATTAATAAAATATTATGAACATTTTGGCTTCCTGCAAAAAATAAAAAATGGTAATACTATTTCTTAAGCATTCTGGGCATTTACCATTTGTAACACAAGAAATTAATTTATGAATCTTTGACTCATCAATTGCTCCATTACATGTATACAGTGATTTCTGTTTCTAAATAGTTGAATTAGTGTCTCTGAACATATGAAGCAGAGTTTGCAAACTTGAAAATCTGAAGGCAAATTTGTTTTACATATTACTGTGCTTCTGTTAAACCAGTAATAAAATATTATCATATAGATAACCATACAATGTTTATTAATGACAGCTCAGTTCAGTTCAATTCAGTTCAGTCGCTCAGTAGTGTCTGACTCTTTGCGACCTCATGAACCACAGCAGCCAGGCCTCCCTGTCCATCACCAACTCCCGGAGTCTACACAAACCCATGTCCATCGAGTCGGTGATGCCATCCAGCCATCTCATCCTCTGTTGTCCCCTTCTCCTCCTGCCCCTAATCCTTCCCAGCATCAGGGTCTTTTCCAATGAGTCAACTCTTTGCATGAGGTGGCCAAAGTATTGTAGTTTCAGCTTCAACGTCAGTCCTTCCAATGAACACCCAGGACTGATCTCCTTCAGGAAGGACTGGTTGGATCTCCTTGCAGTCCAAGGGACTCTCAAGAGTCTTCTCTAACACCACAGTTCAAAAGCATCAATTCTTTGGCTCTCAGCTTTCTTTATAGTCCAACTCTCACATCCATACATGACTACTGGAAAAAACATAACCTTGACTAGACAGACCTTTGTTGGCAAAGTAATGTCTCTGCTTTTCAATATACTGTCTAGGTTGGTCATAACTCTCCTTCCAAGGAGTAAATGTCTTTTAATTTCATGGCTGCAATCCCCATCTGCAATGATTTTGGAGCCCAAAAAACTAAAGTCTGACACTGTTTCCACTGTTTCCCCATCTATCCCATGAAGTGATGGGACTGGATTCCATGATCTTAGTTTCCTGAATGTTGAGCTTTAAGTCAATTTTTTCACTCTCCTCTTTCACTTTCACCAAGAGGCTTATTAGTTCCTCTTCACTTTCTGCCATAAGGGTGATATCATCAGCATATCTGAGGTTATAGATATTTCTCTCAGAAACATCAGGGCACCAGAATGCCAATTCCTGGTCTCATTAAGCTTGTCTCCTAATACATTCCTGTGTTTTATGATGATAACATTGACATTAATCTTTTTAGTATTAGTTCTCCCAGCCCACATATTCTCCAAATTTCAAGTAAACATGACTTGGTCATAAAACTTTTCTGTCTTTTTATTTTTTCCCCACATACCCAATTTCTATTTCTATCGCTGTTCTGTCTTAAGTTCACTGTTGTGCTTTTCTCTTTGTTCCCTGAAAGTTACTCCTTTATTTTCTTCATTTTCTGAATTGTTTTGTATCACTGTTTTCTTTTCTGTTGAAAAGCTATAGAATTAATGTTTTAATAACATTTCATTGGGCTGTACAATCTTAAAATGTATTTCTAAATGATCACAAATGAAACATTTACTTTAGCCTGCTTTCATACTTTCTATAGTGCAAAACTGTAGGAAGATTCTTTTGCTCAACTTTTTGTCTTTGAAATTGATCTATGTTGTTGCCTGTGGCTGTGGAGTAATCATTATTGTTGCTGGGCAGTATTTCATTCATAATAGATACTGTTGTTGTTTAGTCTCGAAGTCCTGTCTGACTCTTTTAGGAAATCATGGACTGTAGCCATGATTTGGTGTTCTACTGTTGATGGGCATTTGGATAGTTTCCAGTTTGAGGCTTTTGTGAATAGTACTGCTATAGATATTCTAGCAAAACAAACAAACCACAACATAAAAAGCAAAACCAAACAACATCAACAAAAACAAATGAAGTAGAGTTTTGTTTTGTTTTCAGTTTGTATATGTATCAACTCAACCAATCCTCATAACACCATCGTACAATAAAACTGTAACTATTCTCAGTTATAGACAAGCACATAGGTAATAAGTAGTTTCTACTAGGTTATGCAGAGTAAATGACAGAGGTGAAAAGAGGTGAAGAAGTGATATCTTGGCACAAGAAGACACATATAAGAATAGAGATATAACTTGCTTTCAAATTCATCGTAAAAGGTGATCTTTCAAAATAGCAATCAGTCTTATTATATAATGTCAGGAATATTGTCACTCTGTAAAACAGTGTCTTTCTTATAACATAGTAAATAAATGGCAACAATTTCAAAGAGATGTATCTAAAATATGAATTTATCTTTAAAATATTATCATGAAATTATGTAAATATGTATGTTCAAAGACATTTTACATTAAGATTTAGATACATAAAAAATCAAAAATTGCATATTACTAAAACTTTCAGATTGTTTCCATTTGATATACTAATTCCATACAGAGGTAAATGCAGTAACTTGTATACAGTATTAGATAATTAGACTGACATAGTAAGTTATTTAAAATATTAAAATATATTGTAAAATTGTTATTCTTTATGTGTAAATAAGTGTATATAATCAGACAAAAAAATATGCATGTCTATCATACATTTGTAAGTTATTATCTCGTATTTAGTTTAGTTACTCATTTTCATTAACTTTCTAAGTGTTCTTTGGTGCTTAATCAACCACAGAATTCTTTTGCAATACATTTTTAAAAGAGAAATGAATTTTAAAATTATTGTATGAGCATTCCAGGACACAAGTTTCAATTTTCATTCCAATATTTGCTTGTTCTATTTATTTCTATTAAAAAATGTTTGAAAGAGGATGAAAAGTATTTTCTTATTATTTTGGAGCTGTGTCACACTATGAAGAGAATTTCACAACTAAATTTTTAAATAAAAAATAACATAAATTAAATAGTATAAAATATATCCAGGGACTAAAATGTAAGCCTTCAGTTCAGTTCAGTTCAGTCATTCAGTCCGACTCTTTGCGACCCCATGGATTGTAGCATGCTAGGCTTCCCTGTCCATCATCAACTCCCAGAGCTTACTCAAACTCATGTCCATTGAGTAGGTGATGCCATCCAACCATCTCATCCTCTGTCATCCCCTTATCCTCCTGCCCTCAGTCTTTCCCAGCATCAGGGTTTTTCCAAGAAGTCAGTTCCTGCATCAGGTGGCCAAAGTATTGGGGCTTCAGTTTCAAAATCAGTCCTTCCAATGAATATTCAGGACTGATTTCCTTTAGGATGGACTGGTTGGATCTCCCTGCAGTCCCAGGGACTCTCAAGAGTCTTCTCCAACACCACAGTTCAAAAGCATCAATTCTTCGGCTCTCAGCTTTCTTTATAGTCTGACTCTCACATTCATACATGACTATGGGAAAAACCATAGCCTTGACTAGAAGGGCCTTTGTTGACAAACTAATGTCTCTGCTTTTTAATATGCTGTCTAGGTTGGTCATAGCTGTTCTTCCAAGAAAAAAATCTCTTTTAATTTCATGACTGCAGTTTCATCAGCAGTGATTTTGAAGCCCCCCCCAAAATAAAGTCTCTCACTGTTTCCATTGTTTCCCCACCTATTTGCCATGGAGTGATGGGACCAGATGCCATGATCTTAGTTTTCTGAATGTTGAGTTTTAAGTCAAATTTTTCAGTCTCCTCTTTCACTTTCATCAAGAGGCTCTTTAGTTCTTCGCTTTCTGCCTTAAAGGTAGTTTCATTTGCATACCTGAGGTTATTGATATTTCTCCCAGCAGTCTTGATTCCAGCTTGTGCTTCATCCAGCCCCACATTTCACAAAATGTACTCTGCATATAAGTTAAATAAGCAAGATCACAATATATAGTCTTGATGTACTCCTTTCCTGATTTGGAACCAGTCTGTTGTTCCATGTCCAGTTCTAATGGTTGCTTCCTGACCTGCATGCAGATTTCTCAAGAGGCAGGTGAGGTGGTCTGGTATTCCCATCTCTTGAAGAATTTTCCACAGTTTGTTGTGATCCACACAGTCAAAGGTTTTGGCGTAGTCAGTAAAGCAGAAGTAAATGTTTTTCTGGAACTCTCTTGCTTTCTCTATGATCCAGTGGTTGTTGGCAATTTGATCTCTAGTTCCTCTGACTTTTCTAAATCCAACTTGAGCATCTGGAAGTTCACAGATCATGTACAATTGAAGACTGGCTTGGAGAAGTTTGAGCATTAATTTGCTAGTGTGTGAGATGAGTGCAATTGTACAGTAGTGTGAACATTCATAAAGGCTTATATGTAGCTTTAAATCCTAACTATATTATGAATTGCAATTCATAATAAATAATTATATAAAACTTGAATATTACTTTACTGAAATTAATGGGAAAATGAAGGAAAAGTTGCATTTCTGTTGGTATATCTTTCCAATTTTTTTGTGTGTGCTCTGCATTTATTTTCACACATTTTAGGCAAACATTTTTTCATCAAGTGAAGTTGAAATCAAGGATCATTGCGTTCCCTTTGTCTTCGTACACTCAGTCCACAAACTAACACTCATTTCCTCATTTCTTTTTTTATTTTTAGGTACAGCATGTGTGTGCTTTGCTACTCAGTCATGGCCAACACTTTGCCACTCCTTGGGTACCCCACCAGGCTCCTGTGTCTCTGAAATTTTCCAAGCAAGAATAAGAGCAGGTTGCCATTTCCTATTCCAGGGGATCTTTCCGATCCAAGGATTGGATCCATGTCTCCCATATTAGTGGGCAAATTCTTTAGTGCTGTGCCACCTGGGAAGTTCTTTATGTACATCAATGGTAGGGTTTAGTTGCGAAGTTGTGTCCTACTCTTGTGAACCTGTGGAATGTAGCCTGCCAGGCTACTTACTCTGTCCATGGGATTTTTCCAAGCAAGAATACTGGAGTGGATAGCCATTTCCTGCTCCAGGAGATCTTCCCAACCCAGGAATTGAACCCGGGTTTCCTGTATTGCAGTCAGATTGTTTACTGACTGAGCTATGACGGAAGCCCTTATGTACATTACTTCTGTTTTAATTTCAATATCCCCATCTCAGTCCAGATATTCTCTACATGTTATCTCAACTCACTCATGCTTACCCAGAATTCTGTACAATCACCTTTCAATGCAAAGTGACCTTGCAGAAAACCCACATCCAATCATACTTTCAACATATGAAGCTGGAAATTCTCAGGGATTTTTTTCACTTGCTGTCTTCACAGGATTTAGCTCTGATTCCAGGTCACAACTACTGTAGTCTTCTGCTACAACTACTATAGTCAAAGCTTCTACTGTAGCTTTATTTCAGTGAAATGATACGTCTTTGCTAAACTATAAATGGCAGTTCTACTGCCAATGCTCATCAAAGTCTGGTAGCCCTAAAAAGACTTCAGGAGCATTGCTTCAGATCAAGTCAGTTGATGTAAATTACATATAACTAATGGCTCTTATTCCTGACTCACTTGTGACAATCCAAATAAACATTCAAGACGTGACATAGCCAAAAATAAGAAAATGGTATAAACCAACACTTCCTAACCTTTCTTCAGCAAACTACATGTGACAAATGTTTGCATTTATAGTGGAAAACATGTCCAATGGAAATAAATCATACTTGTTTCTAGGCCAGAGGAAAGCAATAACTCAGGAACATTGGTGGTCTGTTTATAGTCTTGCTGCACTGGTTGAAAGTATCAGATAAGACAACAAAAACATGAGAGAAATGAACTGCTCCCTTTACTCCACCCTTCCAAGATCACTGGAGCATACTAAAGAGATGTAGGCATTTCTTGCTTCTTCACTCTTTAAAATGAACATACATTTTGTGCTCAATTGTGTCCAGCTCTACAGCCCCATAGTCTGTAGCCCACCAGGCGCTCCTGTTCATGAAATTTTCCAGGCAAGAATATTGGAGTTGTCCCTTCCTACTCCAAAGGATTTTCCTGACCCAGGGATCCAACCTGCGTCTCTTGCAGCTCCTGCATTGGCAAGTGGATTCTTTACCACTAGTGCCACCTGGAAAGCCCAAATAAATTTTAAAAATAAATAAATAAATAAAACAAACCTGACTATCAGTGGATGCCAAGTTTTTGTTTCTTTGATTTATTATTATGAGTGCACACAGTGTGGTTTGTAAAATAAATGAATATTAACTGTACAACAAAGTGAAATTTATATCCTGATGTAAACCACACAAATCATCAAGCTATAGAACATGTCTAGAATTTTCTATCATGCCCATAAAGTTAATTTATTGATACAATTATGGTAACCACTGTTTTGACACTTAAAAACCTCACTTAGCTTTGCCTGTTGTCAAATTAACTAGTTAAAACCTTGCAATTAATAGCAGTTTTGCCTACCTTCTTTCACTTAATACAGTGGCTCTGGGATTAACCTATGCTTTTTGGCATATCAGCAGTCTGTTTTTGTTATTGATGTTTGTATCCATTTTAACAGTACATCACAATTCATCCACTCTATTCAAAGACATTTAGGCTGTTTTCAATTTTGACTGTTAAGAATAAAATTTTTGAAATGATTTTTTATGTCTTCTTTGTAAAAGTATTTCACTCATTTTTCTTAGATGTAGACTTAGGATCAGAATTGGTGGACATAAGTTCAGCAAGTGCCACTAAACAAGATTTCAGTGATGAAAATTACATAGTCTCACAATGTAAGTGACTTCCCCTTGCTTCATATTCCATCATGTTCTTTATATT
Organism: Antilocapra americana; assembly: GCA_007570785.1. Lineage (NCBI taxonomy): Eukaryota > Metazoa > Chordata > Mammalia > Artiodactyla > Antilocapridae > Antilocapra > Antilocapra americana. Next base: position 6,156,030 of record ML660211.1, on the reverse strand, counting down.
GTCAATCTTTAAATTTTATCTATTCTCAGAAGTGATTTCAAGGCAGGTTTGGTTTTCATGCCCATCATGATTAGCATCACGTACACCCATGCTAAATTCAACATTCGTGTCTGACTTTGCAACCCCATGGACTTTAGCTCACCATGCACCTCTGTCCATGGGATTCTCCAGGCAAGAATACTGGAGTGGATTGCCATGAAACCATAAGAGTTGACTATTTGAATACCTAGTCAGCTCTCCATATCCATAGGTTCTGCATCCACAGATTCAACCAACTGCTGGTCAAAAATGATCAAGAATAAAAATTCCAAAAAGGTCCAAAAGGTAAAATTTGAGTTTTCCAGTCACTGGCCACTGTTTACATAGCATTTACATTGTATCATATATTATAAGTAATCTAGAGATGATTTAAGGGTAACTGGAAAATGTGACTAGGCTATATGCAAATGCAACACTACTTTCTATAAGAGATTTGAGCATCTGTAGATTTTGATATCTTCCGGGGCTCCTGGGATCAATCTTCCAAGGATATTGAGAGACCACTGTATACCTTTTAGACATACCTGAACAAGGATCAGGCCCATTTAAAAAATCAAGATCTTTTTTCTTAATTATTAATAAGAATTTAAAAATATTTCTTTATATGAGGTGCTTTTCAGGTGTATGTGATGAAAAATCTTAATGTTTAATGCTATATCTTGATTAATATATATTATTAATATTAAGTAAGTGTAATCATCTTTTTATTTCTTTTAAGTTTGGTATCATTTTTATATTATTTAAGTAACCTTTGCATGCCCCAAAGTCATGAAGATATTTCTACTATGTTTTATTCTAGAAACTTATATTCCATTTATCTTTGAGAATAGAACCTAACAGCAATATTATATGGAAAAGAAATCATAGAAAATATGCCTCACAAATATCAGAGCAATGATCACAACTCAAATTTAGACAAATTATATTCAGCAGTGATTTAAAATGATAATATAACCATGAAAAAATTATTTATCCTAGAAAAAATTTAAAATAAAAAATACACTCTATTGTATTCACAGGATAATGGAGAAAATAATGCATTATAATTAAATGTAACAAAATTAGTACAATTCAAATTTTGTGTCTAATTAAAATTTTAGCAAACTATAGGCCAGTAAAATCTATATCATTATCAGTAGTAAAAGTATTGTTAATAATATCACTGTGCTGTACTTAGTTGCAGCAATAAAAACAGGACAAGAGGCCACAGTAGAAATTGGCAGTAGTAGGCATAGCAGCGGGCATCTCAGGTGGCACTAGCGGTAAAGAACCTACCTGCCAATGCAGCAGACTTAAGAGATGTGGGTTCCATTCCTGGGTCAAGAAGATCTCCTGGAGGAGGGCATGGCAATGCACTCCAGTATTCTTGCCTGGAGAATCCCATGGACAGAGGAGCCTGGTGGGCTACAGTCCATAGGGTGGCAAAGAGTCATACAGATCTAAAACGACTTAGCACTTATGCATGCAGGCCAGCAGAACTTGTTCAAAATTATGATATATGTATATGTGTATACATATATATATATAAATTAAAACTGTGATTTAGTCAATCCTAAAGGAAATCAGTCCTGAATATTCATTGGAAAGACTGATGTTGAAACTGAAACTCCAATATTTTGGCCACCTGATGTGAAGAACTGACTCATTGGAAAAGACCCTGATGCTGGGAAAGATTGAAGGTGGGAGGAGAAGGGGACAATAGTGGATGAGATGGTTGCATGGCATCACTGACTCAATGGACATGAGTTTGAGTAAACTCTGGGAGAGGAAGTTGGTGATGGATAAGGAGGCCTGGCTTGCTGCAGTTCATGGGGTTGCAAAGAGACAGACACGACTGAGTAACTGAACTTAACTGATATATATAATACACACACACACTTAGACTTCCCAGGTGGTGCTAGTGGTAGAGAATCTGCCTGGAGTTGCAAGACACTCAAGAGACACTGTTTCTATCCCTGGGTCACCAAGATCTCCTGGAGGAGGAAATGGGAACCCACTCCAGTATTATTACTTGGAAAATTCCATGGGTAGAGGAGCCTGGCAGGCTACAGTCTATGAGACTGCAAAGAGTTGGACACCACTGAGCACCTATACATATATAAAATATACACATATTTCGTTTCTTATTTTAAAAAAATATTGATCAATGTACAAAGATATTCATGTGTGAATGTATATGTTCTCAAATTTTAAAATTCATGGAAAATGAATAAAAAAGGTGTAAAACCAGTACATTTAAAATAATATGAGAAATTCTTACATACTTTTGATTGAATTTTCATGACATTTTGACATGAGGAGAAATTAAATTTAAGAAACAGAATTATAAGCAATTATGAAACACAATGACATTACATGTAATGATATCTCTTATTCCAGAGACATGAAAGTCTTGCTGGCTTTATATGGAAAGCAAGTATCCCACACCAGTCTTTCAGCAAATACCTTGTGATCAAGGAGACAGTAACTAACAACATCTAGGATAAATTCAGTGACCCTTTTCACAAAGGTGCTGCTTATGGTTTACTTAACTGAAAGACAATGCCCATTCTTTACCCCTGAGATATTGATGAAATAGGAACATCATAAATCTTTTCTCCCACTCTTGCAGAAATTAAAGGAGGCTCTCTCCCAAAATCTGACCTGGCTGAAATACTAAGGAAAGAAAATCAATAAATTCAAAGCCATCTCTAGGATTTTGCAGATAAAGGTGAGTTATTAATTCATGGGATGGTTGTGTTACAATCCAAATTTCATTTCAGTTTATTGGATCCTGATGTATATACAGTAGTCACAGTTCCTTGAGAATGTCAGTCCTCCTCCATTTGCTGGCTTAAGGAAAGTTATTAAAGCTTTCCAGTGAAATTCCTATTGAATCTTGCATACTTCGTATTGTTTTGATGTCTTATTTTGTTTTGTATTGTTTTTGTTAGCTTTGTTACTCTCTTCTTCATGCAGTATTTGGTTTATCCAAATCTGTGTATATTATTGACCTGGAGAGAAAAAAAGATAAAGGATATCAGAAAAGTCAATGTCGTATTTTTATGCTGCAAACATACATTTTAAGAAGAAATGTGGACAATGCATGAACATATATTATTAAAGGCTATTTATCAAGATGTTTTAATTATAAGGAAAAATCAGAAAACTAAAATATGCAAGAAGACTAGGAATATTTGGAGGAAAATGATTAAGTCGTTTGGTATTGAAAGTACATTTCATGGGATTGAAGCATTCAGTGTTTTCTGCAAGAAGGTAGTGTGTCAAATATTATATTCTACAAATTATTCAGTAAACTTGCTAGCATATATATTCTTAGTGTTTATACAATGATAAACATATTTGGAGAAAGAGTGCTTTTGTATGTTTAGTGGTTTACAATTTTTTTATCTTCTTAAACTACTTGGCTTAAACAGGAGTACAATTTTGACAGGGTTTAAAAAGAAATGGAAGGTATCACAAAATTGTTATGCTTCTTTTTGCCAACATGAATCCATATCAAAATTTTCTTCACTCTTCTTTCAGTTATTAAGTGAGGAATATTGCCTCAATCATTTTCAAAAGATGTAGATGTGGTTTATTTGAGGGAATTAAATTTTTATACCTGGGTGGATTTTGGAAGACTTTAATAAAGATTCTGCTGCTTTCTAGTCTCATGGAAATTAAAATTTTTCAAGAATTTGAATAAAACATACTGACCAATGCATAAAGCAAAATCAAAGGTTGGAAAGGCAATATTTGCTTCCAAGGGGCTGTGAATTTCCATCTTTGGTTCATATATGGTAGGAAAAGGAAAAAGGCATAAAGAAAGTTTGATAAAACTGTCAAAGTTCAATCCACAGTAAGTTGACATCCATTGTCTGTGCTAGTGGTAAAAGATTCCTGGATATTTGTTATATATATTTATCTAGCATCTGTTTTCATTTTTTTTCTGGAAATAGTGACTTGATTTGACCTACAGTAATATTATTCTATACCTCAATCTCAAAGGAGACTATCACCTTCTATCACAGTGATTGGCTGAGGCATAAATACCTGATCTGAGTTACCCATTTGGAGCTATGACTTTCACTAAAGCTAAATATGTTTTCCTGTGGTTACTAGTTGTCAATGTTTCAAAAGTGTTTTCCTGAAAATACAATAGAAAACAGAAGGGCAGGAGTTGAGAGATAGAGAGAGATACAGACAGAGTCTATATCCTAATTTACTAGCAAGTCAAAAAATGCACCTGAGTCAGTATATGCCTTGATATAACAGATGGTGATAAAATAAATTCATTTCTTTTAAAGCCAATTTGCACTGAATTTATGTACCTAGCAACCAGGAGAGTCCTAATATAGAAGGGAATATAATATATCCATTTAAATTCTGAAAGGATTCGACAAGAAAGCAGCACATTTGACTTAGAGGCAGTGAAGTCTAAAAATGTGAGCAGCCTAGATGAAAGGAGAAAGAAGGTCATAAAGATACATAATCTGCTTCCTTCCTCTGTGCTTCTGAATTTAACTGACTTCAAAATGGATTCAGTCTCCAGTATATAATCAACTGGCAGGTGTAGGTGACAGAAATAATGAAGTTGTTGCCCACAAGGTTAGCCCTGCTTCATGTCATTTACTCCTTTTTCTTGCCGTGATTGTACTACTCTGGCATTTTACTATTTTATGGGAGAAAATGCTCCTCTTTCAAGTGAGAAAACCACACTTTTATTTAACAAAATATGAAGAATAATTGGGCTTCCCTGGTGGCTCAGGGGTAAAGAATCTGCCTGTCGGTATAGGAGACACAGATTTGGTCCCTGGGTCAGGAAAATCCCCTGGAGAAAGAAATGGCAACCTGCTCCAGTATTCTTTCTTGGGAAGTCCCATGGACAGAGGAATCTGGTGAGCTACAGTTTATGGGGTTGCAGAGTCAGACACTACTTAACAACAACAAAAGAGTAGCTAGGATTGGGTTAACCACCAAGAATATATTAGAAATAGTCATTATTAATAATTGACATTTGTAATTATGCTAGAAATTGTACTAAGTAGCTTAGTACATATATAAATTATGTCAGCAAATCTTCAACACAAGTATATTTGTTTTCTAAATGAGTAAACCTAGATGTTTTCTAGATGAGTAAACCTGATCATTTCAGAATGATCAGGTCATCTTTCTTGGTTTGAGAAACTGCAGATTGCAGAACCAGCTTATACAGCAGACACTCCAGCAATGCTGTGCTCCACAACAGTCTTTACTAAATTGGGAAAAGAATCACAAATTCTTCCCATCCCAGAATACACCCTCCTTTGTCATGTGACTGTACCATGTGTCTCAAAAAGATGATGAGGAATCCATTTTCCATATTCTTGAATCTGAACTGGACTTTGATCAATAAGATGTGGTAGCTAAAACATTTGCAAGTTTTGGTTTCAGGCCTGAAAAAGACTTGCAATTCCATTCTCACCCTTTGGGAACACTGCTGTCACCCAGAGAAGTATCCTTAGCCTCTTGGATGATGAAAGACTGCTTAGAAAAAGATAGCTTGTTGGTTGTCTGAATCCCTGCTAAGCACATGAGTGAAGCCATTGTTAAAACAAGAAGTCTCAGTGAAGCTGCCTGGTGGTTGTAGTCTCATGAGTGATCACAGACGAGACCAAAGGAAAAACTGTACAGCGGAGCCCAGCTCAATCTGAAAATAGAACCAGGAGCAAATAGGATTTTTTTAAACCCTATATTTTGAAATGGTTTATTATTCAAAAATACATAACTATATAGATCCCATATCTTGATATAAACATGAGTATTGTTTTCTATAGGTATACTGGATCCCCACTAGGATGCTAGGCAAAATTCCCCAAAGAAATTTACCAAGAAATATTAGAATATAATTATTATGCTATCAATGCAGTTTGAAAAGACCTATAAGTTTGCAGAATAAAAGAAAACATTTTATCAACATATTTGAGAGGAAATTAAATGAACAATATAATGAATATGTAAAATTTGTTATGCTAATTGAATGTAAGATTAAAATTATCTATTAGATATATTAGTGCATGTTGTTTTCTTATTACATGTAAGCTAAATTCATTCCAAAAATTTATTTCATGAAGTATATTAAAACTAGGAGAGATCACTGACCTATTAAGTCTTGGACTTAGAGAATATTTAATCACATGTAATTCTCATCTGTCACAGACATTTTCAAATGTAATAATACAAATACACAGGATACTTTTCATGTCTGATTTGAGAAATCATTCTTTAAAAAAAAAGGTATCTATATGTACTCAGTCCAGGAAAAATGCAATACCTTATATTATTTGGTATATTAAATTAATAAAACCATTTTTAGAACATATGTATTCTGAGTTACAATACTGATGGTTAGTACAAAGCTAAAGGTGAAATTTATAGAAAATTTACATAGATTTAGAAAGTAAATTGATTACACTGGTAGTAACAGATCAATCTTTATAAAAGAATATATATTTATGAGTTGAAAAGTAAAAAAATTTGAAAAAATTTAAATAAAAAGTAAAAGGCTAATAAAAAATCATAAAAATAATGATAGATAATGGGACAAAAGATATTAAGACAATAACAAAAGAATTAAAGATCAACAAAAACAGTAGTGATTTATTAATTTTTCACCTAGAGAACGACTAAGGAAATTTAATTAAAAATGTTATGGAGTTTTACATTGATCAAAAGGAATTATTGAAAATAATAATTATAGTTAAAATAGCAATACCTTGTACCCATAACACTATACTCAAGTCAATGACTAAAAACCTTGTATATTTCACCACTTATTTTATTTTTACAACAACCCTCTGGTACAAGGTATGATGCTCTATGGAAAATAAAAATAAATATATAATAGTTATGCATAGAATATTTAAATAGAATTTATCATTTGTGTCTACAATAACATCTCTGCCCAAATTATTTAAATTCAAATAATGTATTGATATATGGTATGCTTTAAGTCTTGGACTATGAGTTGATAGTACAGATAGAAATATTCAGGGACTTATTTATTTTCAATCAAAAGAACTTAGTCTTGTAATAAAATTACACACTATTTTTATTGTGCTTATACATAGTTTATTTTATAAATATTTAACAAGGACCTATTTTATGCTAGTCACTTCTGGGAAATACTGTGATTAAACACACACACAAATAAACATAACAAAAGTCGCTCAACTTCATTTCTCATTAGGGAATTGAAAATTTAACCAAATGCAATATTGTTATATAGTTAGAAAGGCTACACTGCTCAATCAGCTGAAGGAAAACAAAAGAAACTGATTATTACAGCTGCTGCTGGTGAGGATATAGAGCAACAGATTCAAAATGGTAAAACCACAATGGGTTAGCAGTGTAGTGGTTCTTAAATACATAGTCTTATACAATCAAATGATATTGCTCCCAGGTATTTATGCAAAAGATTTTAAAACTTAAGGTCCATAGAAAAACCTTTAAACGATTGTTTATAGCAGTTTTGTTCATAAATACTGAAACTTGGAAACAACCCGAGATGCCTTTGGGAAGTAAATCAGTGAACTGTGATACATCCACACAATGGACTCCTGTAAATAAAGGAGCAACCTTAGGGCCCAGATCTTAACTTCTAATACTATTCCTGATAAAAGGAACCAAGGTTCTTGGATAATTCTAGAACTAGCGTTAGGAATATAAGATGAGCTTGGAGATTTTTTTTATAGGAGATGAGGCTATAAAAAATAAGGAAGTACTTAAAAAAAAAATCCCTCAGTGATGAGAATACATCAAAGAAACAGAGGTACTAACTGAAAACGTTCCCAATGGCAGAAGCTGGAAAAAAAATAAATAATGTAGTGCTAGATTATATTAAAAACCTTGAAACAAATATCTAGGCACTTATTTCAACATTTAAAAAATGACTGAATAAACAAATAAATGAGGCAGAATATTTCCAAATAATTTATGTGAAGCCCTACCATCTAGGAGGTAGTATGTAACTCCTAATGATTTCAGATTTCAGTGTAAATTAACACTGTACATATGACATCCCCCTAGAGCTCAGATGGAAATGAAAAACAAAACAAAACAAAACAGTAAATATACAGTGGAAAACTCTGACAAACTGTCTCAGGCAAATGATCACTAACAGTGTCAACAGTGTTAAGTTGATCCCATATACTCATGATAAAAATGGTACTTTACTTCTGTGTCTTTCTCCTCAAAACATGTAACCCTTGTCTAACATGAGAAAGAAAATCAAGGCAAATGCCAACTGAGGAACATTCTACAAAACAACTGACAAATGGTCCTCAAAACTGTCATCAAAATGAAGTCTGAAGAACTATCAGAGTCAAGAGGAGCTTAAGGAGACTTAACTGATAAATGCAGTGTGACATCCTATTTGAGATAAAACAGGAAAAATTGCATTAGGTAAAAACTAAGGAAATCTGGATATATAATGATATGAGCTTAGTTATTAATAATGTATCAATATTGGTTCATTAATTGTAATAAATGGATCATATATAATTATAAGGTTAATAATAAAGGAAACTGAATATGAAGTATATGAGAACACTTTACTATCTTTGAAATCTTTCTGTAAGTCTAAAATTATAATAAAAATTCATTTAAACAATATAGGACAAAGCACAAATAAAGCCCCATTTGTCAAAACTTTGTATTATATTTTGGGAGATGAATTATAAACAGCTATGTAACAGATACACACACACATATGTATACACACATACATTTATGCAATAAAGGTATTATGAGGAAAAATAAACCAAGATAAATGAACTAAAGGAGAATGACATGGGTGCTATTTTAGGTGTGTTGGTTAGAGCAGACACTAAGGAGGTAAAATCTAAATTAACCAAGATTGAAAATACGGTCTCAGATATAAAGTGAAAAGGAGAATGTCATGATGAGAATAATCAATTCTGCCAAATACTACCAAGAAACTTAGAAAGTTGAGTGTTATTACCAATGTTGGATTTTTACATTGTTGGGAAAAACAGTCACACAGGCTGCAGACCCTTGCATGGTGGCATTAGAGTGTGCCTCGGGCTTGGAACATTTCCTTACAGAGAGATAAAAGCTCTCAAGCCTATGCTGGGTATATCACTTTTAGGGAAAGCAGTCTTCTCTTTTCTGGGTTTGATGGATACCTCTTTGTTCTACCTAAGGTTGTGTATCATATGGCATCTGACCAGACTCAATGTCCTATATGCTCCTTGTGGGAGAGAGAGGGGTTCTTTTGCCTGCAGCTCAGAGGACACAGGGCACAGATGCCCACTGTTGAGCTGAGCTTGCTGTGTGTTCTCTGTGCAGTAAAGACTTGCTCCCTGTCTTTCTTAGCAACCTGGGCATCTCCAAAACTTAGCACAGGATGACATCTTGCAAGGGCTGTTCCTGGTGGTAGAAACTGTTACTCTCTTTGCTATTTTTCATAAAGTGGGACTCCTGCATTTGAGATGTAACTGATGTCATTGATGCAACAGATGGAAGTTGTTTGTATCTGAAAAGGGTGTTAAGGCAGAGTGAAGGAGACAATGACCTGACTGGCAAAGATTCCAGGGAGAATCAGAGGTGAAATCTGAAGACAGTGATGTGATGAACTGAATCGTGTAATTCCTAATCAGTGCAGCCATGGCTTCTACAGATTATTTATAAAAAGCATGTCTGTTTATGGGGCTGATTCCCGAGACACTGATGGGAGAGTGCTGAAGCAGTTCTTTTGAGGGGAGGGGGCTGTGCTAGGAATTTGGGGATTTTCCAAAGTGCAATAGGAAGCCACTGCAGTTTTGTTTTCATTTGTTTCTTTAAGAGTAACATTTATGTTTTAAAAACTCCCAAGGTTGAGAAATTTTATTTCATGAGAAAAAAGTGGATGTTGCTGAACTACTGGGAATCTCATAGATTGGCCAGAGAGGCGTTATTAGTTCAGGCTATGGTGGTGTCAGTTGGGATATAAAAATATGAGTGGGACCATAGCCGTGTGAAAGCTAAAGTGGCTGATAAATGAAAATTTAAAAGTCAGAGAAATAAATGATGCCCCTTACATGGCTAGGTCACAGTAAGGTGGCTCCTTTAGCAAGACAGTGCTCTCTGGGTGTCATTAGATGTAAAGGGGAAACTCTTGTTCCATCTAGATGTTTACTATAAAGTTCCTTTGTAACCTTGAAGTAGAAGAGGAGAGTAGGCAACTGAATATACAATTTTGAAATTCAGAAAAGAAGTCTGCAGAGAGATGCAGATCTTGGAATGTTCTGCTTATTAACATACTGTTAATAATGTTATTAGCACATTGTGAAATGAATCGGCCTTATAAAGACAGTAGAGAGAGAAAAGAAGATAGTTTGATACAGAGACCCCAAAAAAACGAGCCTAAGAAGGATTAGCCAGATATTTTGGACGGATACCTAAAAAAATAGGAGTCAAGTGGGGAGAATGTGAGAAAGGCAGGGATTCTTCAAAGATCAAGACTGGTCGGTGTTAAACACTATCCCTGTGATTTATAATATATATAATGTCTTCGGTGAGAACTTGGCGTGTGCTCATCTCTATCTAGCTGTATCTTATATGTATGCTCAGTTGCTCAGTCATGTCCGACTCTTTAGGGACCTCCTTGGACTGTGGTTCAACAGACCCCTCTGTCCATGGGATTATCCTGGCAAGAATACTGGAGTAGGTTGCCATTTCTTTCTCCCCTATCTCTGTCTACTGTCTATTATTTATCGTATATCTATGTGCTATCTTCATCTTTGCACCTGGGTCACTGTAAGAAATGCAAGTAAGAATGACTTTCTCGGGGTTCCAAATTATTATTTTTAATTGAAGTATAATTGTTGTACAACTATTATATAAATTATAGGTATGCAAAATTGTGATTCACATTTTTTAAAAGTTATGCTTCACTTATAGTTATTTAAATATGTTGGTTATATACCTTGTGTTTACAGTGTATTCTTGTAGTTTATTTTATACCTAAGCATTTGTACCGCTTAATCTCCTCCCACTATATTACCCCCTCCCCTTCCCTCTCCCCACTGGTAACCACTGATTTATTCTCTATATATGTGAGTCTTCACTACTAAAAGAACTTGCCTGTTAATTCTTGTCTTCCTTGATCCAGTTGGATTAAAGTCTAGGAAAGGACATTGAATCTTTACTGAGTTGATACCTGCTCTCCACCCCACAGCAACTTCCATACAGTTGACATTCATTACTCTGGCCTAGTTTTATTGCTATGTCTAGAAAAGTTTAAAAACAGGGCAAAGTAAAGCCCTGATATTGTACTCAACAATTCACTTTATTCGCTTGATTTAATAATTTTGTATCAATCAAATGATCTTCAGAACACCATGTGTACTGATATATGGGTTCAGATAACCTTTGCATTAAAGAAGATGATGAAAAAAATTCATTCAAAATATATGTATTGCAAATGTAAAATCACCTAGATTATCAACAAGAGAATCATAAACACTCATTTATTAATTTTCTTTTCATTTTGATATACTTATTGAATATTTGCTATGTACTTTTAATGATAATTTAGAGTTAATTCTGTTTTAAGCACATTATTTAAATTCTCATGCAGACCCTATGATGTAGCTGCTATTATTGCTATTATGCAACATAAACGAAAACAAGTTGGAATAAGATTCAACCATATGCTCAGTCACAATTTTTTGTGTCCTCCACACAAATAACACTCTAAAAAATCCCATTTTTTGGTTCATGTACTTTTAGTTATACCAAAATGCCTATTTTTGAACAGTTGAATTTTTGACTTTCTGCATATGTGCAGACAATTTACAAAAATAACATGTTGATTGTCAAAGTGTACCTATAGCCTAAATAAGTGTATCCAAACAGAAAAGTTATATAAGGTTCTGCTAACAAGATTCTTTAAATGTATTATATATTATTTAAATAATCTTCTACAAGATAAATAGATTTATTAATTGTATACATAACCTTTCATTGTTTAAAAATCATAAAACCATGCTATAAATCCAAAATGGTCTATTTGCCTTAGCTTTAGTCTTTCATATTCGATTTCAGAAAAATAATTCTGTACCATCTGGCCGCTCAAAAAAAGTGAAAACTTAAATTCTATTTTGTGTTCTCTTTTGAGGGCAAGTTTTGCTTTCTGGTTTATGATACATATTGCAGACTTTCAAGTGATGGGTAATTGCAAACTGCTAGTTGCAGGTGCACAGACTATTGACCAGTTTTGTAATATAAAAATACATTAAGAAAATGGCTAATATTTTATCGTACAGTTTTCCTTCATATTAGTACATTATCATTATATTTTATGAGACAGAGATTTTTATTTTCAGCTAGTTTATCTAACACGCTAAAGTATCCATGAGTTTTTCCAAGAATAAAAGGGATGGCATATATGTATGTCATCTTGGCAAAAGCAAGGGCTTTAATGAATAGAACTTGCTATATTTATGATTATAATTTAACAAATTATAGTAGATATTAACTAATAAACACATATATGGAAATATTTGTTAAATAGTTACTTTTTGTTGGTATTATTTCCTCCTACCATCACCCAAATGCATCAGAAAAGAACTTATATCTTTCGGCTTTATTATACCTTCAAACCATGATTGATGTTATGTATAAAAGTGATAGATCCTATTCTTCATCAGATACCTTGCTTTTTTACCTTTTTCTCAAATCAGAAATTTGAGAATTGCTTTGTCAATGACAAAAGTGTGCTTGGACATTAAATGAAAATATAGGACTCCCCCAGTGGCTCAGTGGTAAAGAATCCACCAGCAATGCAGGAGACAGGGGTTCAGTCCCTGGGTTGGAAAGATCTCCTGGAGAAGAAAATGACAACCCTCTTTAGTATTCTTGCCTGGGAAATCCCATGGACAGAGGAGCTTAGTGGGTTACAGACCATGGGGTCGCAAAGAGCTAGATGTGACTTAGTGACTAAACAGCAACAACAACAATGTTGAGTGTATAGATTTTGCTAAAATCACAGGCCATCAGCATTGGGTACTGTGAGTTTTGTAACTGAATTAGAACTAATACTCTGTTTCTCCTGTGTGTGTGTGCTTCTCCAAAGGCATCTCTTCTATTCTAAAAAAAAAAAAAAAAAAAAAAGGAAAATCCTTGTGATGGTCTAGAGCGAAATGAGTTCCCAGTTCTGATTTTATTTCCTGTTCTTCTCTCTCTTGCTCACTCACTCTCTTCCAGCCATAGTCTCTTTTAATGTTGCTTAAACCTGTCACTTCCCAAGAATATCTATATCTCAGCATCTTTCTCCTCATTTTTCCTTAGATGGTGACACTGAAGATGGTGTCACTGATGCTGACACTAATAATTTTATTTAAAATTTCACGTATTCCTAACAGTGCATTTTTCACTATTCAGTTCCTTGAGGTAACTTATCAATGTCTAATAAAACATATTTTATTTTACTTGCATATAAGCTTACTATCTCCTCTCACAAGAATAAAAGCTCCATGAGGGTAATATGTTTTACCTTTTTTATTCATTACAAGATTTTCAGTGCTTATAACTGTATCTGACATATGTAAGCACTCTATAAATGGTTGTTTAAATGAAGAATACATTTATTAATGAATGAAAACATATGAATGAATGGATTTTGTCAGATTTTTAACATCTACTTAATATTTAATGTCTAAAGAACTTTTTAAAACTAGGACTTAATATTTTCTTTTGCATAAGAGGATCTATAAAAGTGTTTTTGAAAGATTCTTATTAAAATACTTTAAAAATAAATTTTTAATTATTGATTAATTTGCAGTATAGCAAATATCAATGGGAATTTGAATTATCAAAAATTACATTTTTATCAAAATGTAGTAATATTTTAAGTAGCATATATTCAATATGCTATTATATATTAAACCTAGAAGGCTAACCAATTTTTCTACATTAATATTGCCCTAAGGATTTGTGACCAGTAAACAATACACACTCTCTCTCTCTCTGGTATCCATTCTTTGAGCTGGCCCCTTTATCCTGGGTCCTTGGTATATACAATATTCAAATCTTTGTGACATCCTTTCCCATATTGTGACATGTTTGGTCTGTGTTACCAACAGTGATGATATGTTTCCCCTGAGATTATGTTGTAGCCACGCGCTCTGGGAAGCAAACTCACTCAGAAGGACGATGCAGACAGTGAAGTGCAGTTTATTACACCGGCGGGCCCAAGGCAGAGTCTCCTCTTAGCCAAGGACCCCGACCAGCATTTGTGAGGATCTTTTATACCCATGTGTACGTGTCTTAACCCACCACCCCAAATCACCCGGAACTTACATCAATGAAGGAAAGGTAAATGCAGTCACAATAATGCCATCATTCAAGTATCATGTGTTAGAACAGTCGATAATCAATAAGCCCGAGGTTACTATCAGAAAGCTTATGACGTGTCAGGAGCCAGGGTTTATGACCTGTCAGGAGCCAGGGCTTGTGACCTGTCAGGAGCCAGGGCTTGTGACCTGTGCATATTATCACTTAGGTGTTGAGTATCTTGGATCTAACCTTCCAGATTCTCCTGTTGGGGGCAGGGGGGCTAATCCCTCCATTGTAATTTCCACAGGCACTAAGCACAGAGTTCAGAGAGGTGCCTGAGCATGATCAGCATGAACAGGCCTGAAATGGAGATCGGGCCCTATGAATTTCTTCTTCAATTAGGTTACACAGGGCATGTGAATTCCTTCTCACTCTCTCTCATCACTTGAAGTTAATCACCATGTTCTTGGGAGAGGTCCTCTTGGGGTCCTCTCAGGTCTTCTATCAAGAGCCCCCCCCCAAAAAAATGAGGAATCAAAACCTTCAGTGAACAACTCTGAGAATGAGTGGAAGGTAATCCACCAGTCCCAGTCAAGCCTCCGGGTGGGTCATTAAAAGTCTTGCACTGGGACTTCCTTGGCAGTTCAGGGGTTAAGATTTTGTACTCCCAGTCTCCCGGTGCAGAGTGTCATGGGTTCCATTCCTGGTCAGGGAACTGAGATCCCATATGCAGCGTGGCATGGCCTAAAAAAACAAAAAGAATAAAAATAAAACAACAACAAAAGCCATGGGGGATGAGGGTAAAAAAAGGAGGAGGCAGAAAATGAAAGTAGATACTTAAATAAACATTAAAAAAAAAATTCTTGAAGTAGAGCTATCCAGCTATGCCAGTCTGCTTAAAGACAAGAGAGACAAGAAAACATGTTATACAACAATGGATGATTAGAACAGTAAGTCATACATATAATCAGTAATACAATTCCTTTCTGTAATAAGCTAAAGTTGAAAATAAAAGCGTTCCAGTGTTGCATATAGTTGAAATCCAGAATCATTTTCAAAACAATCACACTCATGTTACCCCTATTCATATCTTAGATGAAACATTTAATTTATCAGTGGAATAGCACACCTTATTAGATGGTTATTATAATCCTCTCCATAGATCTGGGAGGGACAGGTGACAATATTAAATCGTAAATAGGGTTGATTTTCCTTATTCATTGGCTACATATTTGTGAATTTACCTACTTATTAAAATGCATGTTTAACCTGAATTCAATACTCATGTGGTACGTTTGTGGTTATTTGAGGACACATTTAAAGGGGACAAGTTTTGGTCTCCCTGTGCTCAAATTACCAACTGAGTCAAACCAGGAGACATTCTGTCCTCTTGCTTCAGCTCTCCTACTATGTAAAAATCTCTTTTTTGTGGCCTATTTAGTGCCATAGTTTTCACATTTTTTTGCTTTGTGTTACTGATTTCATTGTTTAAAATGGCCCTGGATGATAGTGTTAAAGTATTGTACTGGCTTTCTAAAAGCAGGAATGCTGAGTGGTGCTTTACAGAGAAAATACATACCTTGAACTCAGGTATCTTTAAACAGAAACACACAAAATGCAAGCTTATATGTTAACTAATTGATGAAAATTTGCTCTGTATTTCTCTAGGAGCAAATGGTTTGGTATTTGTAGCAATTTCAATAAATATGAATAATGAAAACTGACTGTTTAGCTTTAATGTAATAGCAAATGTAGGCATGGCCTAAATTGTTCACACAATCATTTCAGGAAACCCATTGATTCTTGCTTATCTATAAAATATCTATAGGATATACATTAAGATCTTTGAACAGAAAAAATATTAAATTCTTACTTGAGATTATTACATCCAGAAAAAAACAAGTATTCTTGCCTGTATTTCTTACATAAGATGGAAAAAATTTTGAAATATCTTTCACCTAGATATAATAATTTTATTAAATTTAGGATATTACAAATTTATTTTAATTAACTTTCAACCATATTTATAGTAAGAATCCAGATGAAAAGATTACATTTAGTTATTCCCTTGATACAAATATGAGCTACTCATTTCTAACTATATAAAATTTGTTTTCATTGTTTATGGAGATGTGTTTACATATGAGAGTTTCCCTGTTGGCTCAGTCAGTAAAGAGTCTACCTGCAATATAGGAGACTACCTGCCATGCAGAAAAAGCAGGTTTGACCCTGGGTTGGGACTATCCCTTGTCTCTTACTTCATTATCAATTTAGCGTATGTTAAACATGAATTGTTCAAAGGACTACCATGCATGCAAAATATTACCACTTTTTAGAATAAACCACAAAAAGTAGAGTTTAGATAGTTGAAATTTTCTGTAAGAGACATTACGATAAAAATAGTCAATTAAAGGTCACTGACAATGTTAGTAAAAAAAAAATAGCTTTGAATTAGCTACACTGACTATTACAAAATCTGTTTCAAAGTCATTGTTCAGGAGTAGTTTTGCTTGCTTTTGTTAATTGGGAGGCTTTCAGATGTTTTGATGAAAGTTTAAGATTCTGAAATATTTCAAGATTGTAAAACTTTAAGAAGTTTAGTGAGAAATAAGAGATCTTCTGTAACAGGAACATGTTTTTATGTCATGCCTTTTCCCCTAAGCACATTTCACTGGTGCTGCTTTTGTTCTCCCCACCCCAAATCACCATAATCCCCTAATCCTTAGCTCAGAGAGCAATATAGCAAGGGCTTCAGCTCTTTTATCTTTTCATCATGACAGATCTTCAGGAAGTGTTTCCTTACATTTAAGTCAAAAATTTTTACTCCTTTTGCTTTTTCCCTTCCTTTTTGAATATATTTCAGATTAATATTTTAGACCAGACTCTTTGGCTTTTCCCCACTTAGTCTCAAGTTTAATAAGTAAACCAATTGAATAGATTATTGTAAGGAACCTTAAATAAGAACTTTTTGTAGTAGCTGTTTTAAGAATTATGAAAATCCACCAATTGTCTGTGTTAATTTGCAATGTGATTTTATTTTATTTTAAATAAAATAAAATTTAATTTAACTTAGAAATGTATAATAGCACACATGTGCTTTTTAAATTAATGGGCTTAGTTTCTTTTTAAATTAATATAGTCAGTCACTGAGCCATTGACATATTTATATACAAAGGTCACCACCAGGAATTTGTTTCTAAACTATAAATAAACTATAAGTAAGTATATTTTTAAAGTTTTAGAATTCCATTATTTTACTTGTAAATAACAAGCAACAAAAGTGTATTACTTTATTGTTTTGTCTATGATAGATAAGCTTAAATAAAATGTAGTTAAACACTGGAATGCTAAATTTCAATGTTCTAAGGCTAGTATTTCAAAATATAAAATGTTCCCTCTCATTTGACATCACTTGGTTATAACCATTGCATCCTGGGAAATTAATTACCATTTATTCTTATCTTTCTTTTCCTTTTTTCCATTTCATTTCATTAATTTTCTTGGCCAAGCCACATGGCTTGTAGGATCTTAGTTTTCTGACCTGGAGATGGAACGCAGGCCTCTGGCAGTGAAAATGCCAAGTCCTAGAAAGCTGAGCACCAAAGAATTGATGCTTGTGAACTGTGGTGTTGGAGAAGACTCTTGAGAGTCCCTTGGACAGCAAGGAGATCCAACCTGTCCATCCTAAAGGAAATAAGTCCTGAATATTCATTGGAAGGACTGATGCTAAAGCTGAAACTCCAATACTTTGGCCACCTGATGCAAAGAGCTGACTCATTTGAAAAGACCCTGATGCTGGGAAAGATTGAAGGCGAGAGGAGAAGGGGACGATAGAGGATGAAATGGTTGGATGGCATCACCAACTCAATGTACATGAGTTTGAGTAACCTCTGGGAGTTGATGATGGACAGGGAGGCCTGGCATGCTACAGTCCATGGGGTCCCAAAGAGTCAGACATGACTGAGTGACTGAACTGAACTGTACTGAACCATTGGACTGCCAGGGAATTCCCTTACATTTCTAGGAGTATATACTTAAACATGGAGCTTCCTAGGTGGCTCAGTGGTAAAGAATCTACCTGCCAGTGCAAGAAATGTGGGTTCGATCACTTGGTTGGGAAAAGGAGGAAATGGTAACCCACTCCAGTCTTCTTGCCAGTATAATGCCATGTGTGGACAGAGGAACCTGGCAGACTACCGTGCTGTGGTCACAGAGTCATACACAACTAAGCACATACTTAAAGATACCTTTGAAACGTCCATTTATTTATGGTTAGTACAATGGACAGAGACCTTAAATCAGCCACCTATAATCTCTGCCTCCCAGCATTCACACTCTTAGTGGGGCAGGACTTGCTTCTAACCAACAGAATACAGCCAAGAAGATGGGGTTTGACTTCTGTAATTAGGTTACATCAGATGAGACTCCATCTTGTTGGCCAACTTGCTTAGAAGTTCTCCCTGCTGATGGATTAAGTACATTTCCATGACAAGTAACTGCTTGCTGCCTCTAATTGCAGAGACAGGCCCCTAGATTCCAGCCTGCAAGAAGCCAGGCTTCTCTGGCATCCGGCTGTAAGGCAGCGAAGTCTGCCAGCTGCCTGAGTGAGCTTCAAAGTCCTCACTTCTCTAGGAGAGCCTCTAGATGGGAACAGAGCCTGGCTGACACCTTGACTGCAACTTTATGAGACCCTAAGCAGAGGATCTAGTTAAGCCACGCTTAGGCTTCTTACCAGGAAACTGCAAGATAGCAAAGAGGTGCTATTTTAAGCTGCTAAGTCTGTGCTAATAGAAAGCTAAGATAGTTTAAAAAATAAACACATGGAAGCTTGAAATGAAATTGAAAAAGTTATCCCCAAGGCTTTAGTTGCCAGGCTTCATGACAACTAAAAATAAAATAAAATTTAATTTAACTTAGAAATGGTGTAATAGACTTGATTAGGTTGAAATTTTCTCCAATCTGTGCCTTCATAACTATTAAAGGAAAAAAGGAAACATTCTGACAGTTTTTTAAAACTCTTAATATTAAATTTAAAAGAAAGACTTAGTACATTTATCTATACAAACTGAAATACTGTTTCCACTTAAAAACAAAATCATTAAATAGAAAACAGAAATGAAGAAGGTAGAATATGTCTTAATATTTAAAACAAGGAAATAGCAAATAACTCTAGGCTTGTGTACAAGCGATGCTTATTGTGATACTTTTAAGATATTTTGCTTTGTTTTCCTTGTTTTACTTTTAAGATATTTTAAAGAGGCAATTCCTTGTAGATAAAAATCAATGTTTTCTCCATTAACTTTTAATTGTGTTATAAGTAGATTATCTCAAAATGTTTCTAATGACTGGATGTATACATGATCTATTTTTAATGAAAAAATTCACTCAGATATCTGATTTCATTTAATGAATCAATATTGAAGTTGTCTTTTTAAAGATAGTTTCACAAAGTGAGTAAATCTATTCTTTGAAAAATATAAAATTAAAAAATTGCAATTATATTATCGACAACAGACATGGCAATAAGCATGGATTATAGGGGAAAATAATGTCTCCGTAGAACCACATTGCCAATTAAGCTGCACAGTGAGCACATTCAGTAGGAGATAAAAGCAGGAGCTTAAATGCATGACTTTCTTCCAACACAAGACTGCATTAGTGTTCTTTTACTAGGATGTAGTGTAACATTCATTCAGAGCAAGGGTTCTGAGCGAGATGGCTGAGTTTGGATTCTGAGAGAGATGGCTGAGTTTGGAAATGGGTTTTCTATTTTTCATCTGAAATCCTGGATATATCACTTCTCTAGCAGCCTCAGTTTTCTTAGCAACACCCTGGGGTAATATCTAGAAGACAGATTGTTGAGAGTATTAAGTTAGACTTATGCATATAAAATACTTGGCTTATTTCCTGACATATAGTTCAATAAGTCAGTATAGTTATTGTTGTAGCTGTTAATATTATTATAATCATCACTAAATTTATGCTCTAACACTCTAATAACATTTGTTATTTCAAATGACAATTAATCTGATCAAATAAAGTATTCATTATTTTACTATTTTACAACAAATGAAAAAACAAAAGACAAAGTAGTCTTCACTCCCCCCTCAGATAAAATTAATGTGATTCTTGCTTTTCTAAACACTTAAAAAATGTATAGTTAGTTATCAGATTGAAGAAAATACAGTGTCAGTATTTGAGAGAAAACTAAGGAAGGTCTTGTATTCTTATTTAAGTAGGTACCTACTATATAAACATAATTTTATAACTGCCACCCCCTTGAATATTATATATTGCAAAACATATATGTCTCATAAAACTGATTGTATTGCAGGTGTATGTTCAATTATTGATACTTCTCTGTGTAAAATTATTTTAACAAAAAAAAGAAATTAAAGGAAACCATGTAGAATCATAAATTATGTGCTCATAGGTTTAAAAGGCATAAAATGAACTTAGAAATTTAACTGATGAATGAAAACCAGAGGGAAGTTGGTATTTCTTCAGAGGAACCCCATCCTTATCGTTGAAGCCTTGTAATTTTTCATAGCACCTTCAGCCAGAGTTTCTTATAAAGGCATTTCAATTTAATTTAAATTGGTTAAAACAATCAGATAGCTTTTTCTCTCATAAATGACTTGCTTTTGCAATGGATGCAAAAGCTATTAGCTTTAAAAAAAAAAAACAGGGATGAGGCATGAAGATTTGTCTCTTGTGATACATTCCGATTATTAATAAAAAGGTTGTGAAAACTGAACATGACTTTCAGCCAACACAGTAACACAGACTCTGCTAAGTGACAAGTGACATTAAGAGCCCTTGAGAGACAGGTCTCTGTCAGAGGGAGGAGATCCATGTGGGTGTAAAGGGAGCAAAATACCTCCATGAGACAGAAACTTAATTTCATTTTTTACTTGAAGATTATAGTAGATTAAAGAGACATTGTTGCTCAAGAGATAATTATGAAATCCGATTTTGTTCGACTCTTGCCATCCTCGTGAGTCATCTAAAGAACTTCATAATTGTTTTTCATTTTCTTCAAATTCTTCGGAAGCTTCTTGTTCAGGTTTTAGCTTTAGTCTGTCTCATAATGATGGCATAAATATCTCCATGTTGATTACCAGTCTATTTTCTTTAATTATGGTACCACAAAATCCTTAAACTTTACAATAACTTAATCATGCATTCAAGTGTCACACCTTGGACCTGCCATTGTTCCAAACTGCTTCAGCTCCCAAATCCCCTGCTGAGTCATACACTCCTATCTTTCCATCTTTCTTATAACAGATCCCTTCTCAAACCCTTTACACCAGGTTTCATGATGATACAATCTACAACTCAGTTAAGATAATAAACCAGGCTTTTTTTGGATGCATTTGACCCTTGGACCCTTTCAGCACACACTCAGTTGCTGAATTTTGTCTGACTCCTTACTTTTCCAAGGATTGTAGCCTGCCAGGCTCCTCTGTCCATGGGATTTTCCAGGCAAGAATACTGGAGTGGGTTATTGCCACGCCTTCCTCCAGAAGATCTGCCCAACCCAGGGATTGAGCCAGAGTTTCCTGCATTTCCTGTATTGGCAGGCAGATTCTTTACCACTGTGCCACTTAGGAAGTGAAGGAAGCCCATTAACCTACCACACATTTCCTGCTGTTTTTGCACTAATAACTTTAAGGCATTAGTATTCTAACATTGTTCCTGATGAAAGTTTTAGAGCAAAGTACAGAATACAGGAAAGTTGGACCAAGTATCATTCATTTTTCTCATCTTCTCAGGACCCTTTCTGTTATTTAACAAAAATTAAATGAAGTCTTTGTGTTTTATATTGTTGTCGTTGTTCAGTCACTCAGTCCTGTCTGACTTTTTATGACCCCATTGACTGCAGCATATCAGGTTTTCCTGTCCATCACCATCTCCTGGAGTTTGCTCAAGCTCAAACTCATGTCCATCGAGTCAGTGATGCCACCCAACCATCTCATCCTCTGTCGTCCCCTTCTCCTCCTGTCTTTGATCTTTCCCAGCATCAGCAAGTTTTCTAATGAGTTAGTTGCCTCTTCGTGTCAGGTGGCCACAGTATTGGAGCTTCAGTTTCAGCATGAGTTCTTCCAATGAATATTCAGGGTTGATTTCCTTTAGGATTTACTGGTTTGATCTCCTTGCAGTTCAAGAATCTTCTCCACCACAGTTGAAAACCATCAATTCTTCAGCGCTCAGCCTTCTTTATGGTCCAACTCTCACCTCCATACATGAGTACTGGAAAAACCATAGCTTTGATTATGATGTGTCTTACGCACTCTGTCTTTTCTTTCTCTTGAATTGACTCAACTCTCACTTCTGTAAAGACATTCTACAATTGGTAGCTCTAACTGATATACTAATGAACTCCTTATGTATATATAATCTAGCTGCTAATTCTTTAAACAGTTCAGTATCAGTTCAGTCATTCAGTCGTGTCCAACTCTTTGCGACCTCGTGAACCGCAGCGCACCAGGCCTCCCTGTCCATCACCAACTCCTGGAGTCTACACAAACCCATGTCCATCGAGTCGGTGATGCCATCCAGCCATCTCATGCTCTGTCATCCCCTTCTCCTCCTGCCCCCAATCCTTCCCAGCATCAGGGTCTTTTCCAATGAGTCAACTCTTCCCATGAGGTGGCCAAAGTATTGGAGTTTCAGCTTCATCATCAGTCCTTCCAATGAACACCCAGGACTGATCTCCTTTAGGATGGACTGATTGGATCTCCTTGCAGTCCAAGGGACTCTCAAGAATCTTCTCCAACACCACAGTTAAAAAGTATCAATTTCCCACTCCCTTCTATAACCAATTCTTGCTATATTTAAACCAGTATATTATTTTTCTATGTAATGCCTATATGTGCTCAGTATCTCAGCTGTGTCTGACTCTTTGTTACCCCATGGACTGTAGTCCACCTCTGTCCATGGGATTTCCCAGGTAAGATTATTGGAGTGGAGAATCCTTTCTCCAAGAGATCTTCTTGATCCAGGGATCAAGCCAGTGTCTCTTGTGTCCCCTGCATTGGCAGACAGATTCTTTACCATTGAGCCACCTCGGGATCATTATAAAATATTTAGGCAGAATAATCTAGTGATCCCTCATTTATTTCTTTATGTATGTCATCACTTCCTTATTCAACAATATTTACTAAATCCAGCAAGCGAGGCACTACCACTAATCATATCACAGAAAGATGAAGGTATATTCCCTGTACAAAATGACTTAATAGTCTAGTATAGAATATCTAGAGATAGGTTTTTAAAGCACCATAGCTAGATGCAAACTATTACATTCAGAATGGATAAAAAACAAGGTCCTAAGCACAAGGAACTATATTCAATATCCTCTGATAAACCATAATGGAAAACAATATTTTAGAAAAGAATATATTAAAAATATGTGGAAAAGAAGTATCATAGCAAGTTCAGTAAGAAAGGTGGATAATAGGAATAGAAAGCAGCATGTGGTGTTCAGAATAGATGTGAAATTACATAAAAGAAGAATAATCATAGGTGTGTATGAAGATAATAATTGTAGAACTCAGGAGAATGGGCTGTGTTTCATCCATGTGGTAAACACTGTGCCTAAATAGTTACAGTCAAAATATCATTTTTATTTTGCTATCACCTACTTCATACAGTTTGAGTATTTTTCTGTGTTTGTCTGGCATCTAGTATATATCTTTGTAAGCATCATATTCCACTGTAATTAGACTTATTGGACATCTTGGTTTTTTTCCATTATACAGATATTTATGTTAAAGACAATATTATATTGACTTTGTATGTGTGTGTAGTCAGTTGCATTGTTGTGTCAAGCTCTGTATGGACTATCCCATGGGCTGTATCCACCAGGCTCCTCTGTCCATGGAATTTTCCATGCAAGAATATTTCCTACTCCAGGGGATCTTCCCTATCTAGGGATCGAACCTTCGTCTCTTGCATCTCCTGCTTTGGCAGGTGAATTCTTTACAACTGTGCCACCTGGGAAGCCCTTGACTTTGTATGTTGCTGACTCTTTGCAACCCCATGGACCAGCACACCAGGCCTCCCTGTCCCTAACCATCTCCTGAAGTTTGCTCAAGTTCATACTCATTGCATTGGTGATGCCATCCAGCCATCTCATCCTCTGATGTCCTCTTCTCCTTCTGCTCTCAATCTTTCCCAGCATCAGAGACTTTTCCAATGAGTCAGCTGTTCACATCAGATGACCAAAGTACTGGAACTTCAGCATCAGCATCATTTCTTCCAATGAATTTTAAGGGTTGATTTTCCTTAAGATTGACTGGTTTGATATTCTTGGTGTCCAAGGGACTCTCAGGAGTCTTATCCAGCACCACAGGTCGAAGGCTTCAATTCTTTGGTGCTCAACTTTCTTTATGGTCCAGCTCTCACAACCATACGTGACCACTGGGAAGACCATACCCTGGATTATATGGATCTTTGTTGGCAGAGTGATATCTCTGCTTTTCAGCAGACTGTCTATGTTTGTCATAGCTTTTCTGCTGAAAAGCAATTGTCTTCTGATTTCATGGCTGCAGTCACCATCCGCAATGATTTTGGAGCCCAAGAAGAGGAAATCTGTCACACTTCCACTTTTTTTCCTCCTATTTTCCATGAAGTAATGGGGCTGGATACCTCGTTTTATTATTATTATTATTTATTATTTAGTTTTAAGCTGGCTGTTTAACTCTCCTCTTTCACCCTCTTCAAGAGTGTCTTTAGTTTGCTTTCTGCCATTAGCGTGGTATCATCTGCATGTCTGAGGCTGTTGATATTTCTCCCACCTATCTTGATTCCAGCTTTGTATATCAACTTCGAATTCAATATTTTCCACATATATGATGTTGAATGGGTATGGAAGCTTCCATCATCCAAGCTTCAGATTCTGAAAGAACATGGATTCTAGGGAGCCCCAATGCCAACAGTTGGAGTTTGGGCTCAGCTTACGTGCAGCACCATATACTTGGGCTGTTAATTGAGCTCTCCTCCTCAGTTTTCTGATCTGTGGAATGGAAAAGTACCACTTCTAAGATTATTGTGAAGATTGGTTTATTTGAGCATTAAAAAAAGACTCTAATAATGGACAGTGCTAATGTAAGATAGATATATCATTACACTGTTTCTTTGTGGTTTTAAATGATACTGCTCTTGTCACATGTGCACACACACATACTTAATTTCCTTTTTTCTTGCAATGGTTTTATAACTGATCTTTATACCACTGGCATCTCTTTTTTTTTTCTAACATATTATCCACATTGCCATAAGAATTCATGACCTAAAACCCACTAATGGTGATATCATGTCATTGTATGGCAAAACTAATTAAAAAAAAGAAAATAAAACCCACTAATAATCACATGATTTTCATCATTTAAATTCACATTGATTGCAATTCCATCCCTTCAATCTAGTATTCAGGAATCTCCATAAGATATAACAAATTCTCTTTCAAAAATTATTTTTTAACCAGCTTTATTGAAATATAATTTACATACCTTATAATTTACACACTTAAAAGGTATAATTCAATGTTTCTTGCTATTCATTGACACATACCACCATCAACACAGTCAATTTGAAAACACTTTTGATTCCTCAAAAAGAAACCATGCATCATTTAGATATCACTGCACTATCCTCCCATCACTTCTCAACCAGTAAAACATTAAGGCTACTTTCTCTCTGTACATATTTTGTATGAGTGGAATCTTATATATGTGGTCTTCTGTGACTGGAACTGGCTTCTTCCAGTTAACGTAATGTTTTTCAAGTTCATTCTTGTGGCATGTTTCAGTATTTTACTACATTTTATGACAACAAATTTCCATTGTAAGGATATACTACATTTTGCTTATCCATTTCCCCCTTAATGGACATTTCAACTGTTTCTAACTTTTGGCTGCTACTTGTACATTTATGTACAAGTTTCTGTGTGTACATATGTTGCCATCTCTCTTGGGACTATACCAAACAGTGAAACTTCTGGGTCTTATGGTGACTCTGTTTAACAGTTTGAGGAAATGTCAGACTGTTTCCCAAATTGATGCATCATTTTACTTCCTAACCAGAGCTACGTACAGATCCCAGTTTTTCCCATTCCTTGCCAATACTTGTTGTTAGCTGATATCTTTCAACTCTAGCCATCCTAGTAGATTGAAGTTATATCTCAGTGGAGTTCTGATTTGCATTTCCCTGATGACTAGTGGTATTGAGTACCTTTTCATGAACACATTGGCCACTTGTGTATCTTCTTTGCAAAAATTTATATTCAGATCTTTTTTCTTATTTTTTAAGCTGGTTTATCTGTTTTTTTTTTTCTTAATTGAGTCATGTGTTCTTCATATATTCTAGAGAATAGCCTCTTATAAAAATATGAATAATAAGTGTTTTCTCTGATTGCATGGAAGGTTTTTCACCTTCATGATGGTGTTCTTTGAAACACAAACCTTTTACATTTGAGCCAAGTCCAATTTATTTATGTTTTCCACGGACAGATAAGTATAACTTAAAACCAAATAATCTAAATGTAAAAAAAAAAAAAAAAAAGAAAGAAAGAAAAGAAAAAAACTCTCTGATTCCAGGAAAGCCATATGGATAAATTAAGACAGAAAGAGTTAAAAACAACAGAAACTAGAAATGGAAAGTCAAAATCCTTCTTGCTTTTGATAGGTGTGCCCTATCTGTGCTCCAGGTATCTGCTGGGAGGGGAAACCTTTCAGTAAGCAGTGCAGCTTGCAGCCCAACATTGGCTATTCCCTCATAGAAAGCTTCCATATGCAAAGGGTGACCACAAACATCTTATAGTGTTGTGACCCTGACAGATGTTTAAATTTTGGGACAGGCAGGCTGTGCAAGTGCTAACAGTTCTTTTAATGTACAACATAAAGGGAAATCAGGAGCTATGTAAGAAACGTTCCAATAGATGTCGGTCATACTGAAGGTTGTAAAATCCAAGGAAATGGTATTGAATCTTCCAAAGATACTCAATTAATTGACAACCCAAGCCCTTTGATAGAGTGGCCCCTTGAAGTGATGGAGCATTCAGGCTGCCTGGGGTTTCTGCTTGGGCTTTTCCTTGTAAGACTTTTCAAATGCATTCACTCTACCCTTATCCACAGGATAGAGCCATTTCTGGTCAAGGTTAACAGGAAAGAGTATGTCACGCCTAGAATACACCAACTAATGTGATGTTGGCTTGTTAATAATAAAAGTCAAGATACTGTCAATGGGCTTCTATAAGCTGCGCAGGTAAAGGCCTTCCAGGGTAAGGGTAAAACTGATATTATCTTGTAATTTTCAAAACCTGGGGTAACATAAAGAGAAAAGCAAAACCATATCCCATGTATTATTAGTGCTGATATATCTACTCCTTTTTTATTAATATGTCTATTAGAACATCAAAACTCATGGCAATGGAAGAAAATAGATTAAACTGGATTGACTTCAATGAATTGAACTGTGGTCTGTGTAAGGTAAGGGAGTTAGAGAAAGCTAGGTTCAGAGAAAGGAGACTGGCATTTTACAGGAACAAATCACCCTTAATAAGGCAAGAAGGGGCAACAGTCAGATTAGTGAACTGCTACACAAACCTAAGAAATGAATAACTATGTGGAAAGTTACTGTCTTAAGGGGGCCTGCTCTCCAAGGTTGTTCCGAGTAGTTATCTCTTAAACTGCTGGGGCAAGGAATTTTGGAGATCTGCCAGAGGCTGGACCAGCTGGGAGCTGGGCGTAGTCAACCTTAATGTCCTTCTTTGTTTTGCACAGAATGGTGGGGAGGACCTGGAAAGAAGTTGTAACTCCAGGCTATTTTGAGCCTTGTAACTTTCCTTCATTCTGTATTTGTAGTGAGTGAAAAATAAAATAAAAAAAAAGAAAGCAACCATTTTTTTTTTCTATAAAAGATTGCCTTGGATTATATTAGAAAAAAGTACTGTGTAAAAATGACACAGTGAAAAAAAAAAAGTCTGTACAAATGACAATCCCAGGTGACAGCATCTGCTCAAATCACAAACTTTCATGACATTCAGATACAGTTGCATTTTGTTTATTTCAATGATGTAGGATAAAAAAATGAGAAGATTTATATTAAGGTTGAACAATGTCAAACTTGAAGCAAATGCTTAAGGATATAGTATACAATGTGCCAACACTGTGTATATTTATGTGATGATGGAGACCAAATATCCTTTAATAAATGTGTTTTTATATATGAATCTCAGGCGATGTTAGCACTATGCACTCAATTTCCTCATTTGTAATGTGAAGACAATATTAGTACCTATTGCATAGTTTTAGGTAAATATCTGGGCTTCCTGGGTGGTGCAGTGAAAGAATTTGCCTTCCAGAGCAGGAGATTCCAGACTTGAGTTTGATCCCCAGGTCAGGAACAATCTCCTGGAGGAGGAAATGGGAACCCACTCTGATATTCTTGCCTGGAGAACTCCATAGACTGGAAAACTCCATAGATCAAAGAACCTGGAAGGCTACAGTCCAGGGAGTCACAAAGATTTGGACATGGCTGATCACACACACACATGGCAAGTATAAACTTCATGTTAGTGGCATTTGGTAATTGCCTGGTAATTGATAAGTTGATGATAAATAAAAGTTATTGTATCATTAGCTAGTTGGATTTTATTAATCACCTTCTCTAAGGTTCAGGGCTTTTCTAAAATTATTATCTATAATATGAAATTCAATATTCTTGTGAAATATTTTTTAAAAATGAAAAATCTGTTTAATGTGGAGATCAATGATTAGAAAACTATAGTCCGTGGACCGTATTCAGCCTACCATCTGCTTTGTAAATAAAATTTTATTGAAACATGTCATGTGCATTGATTTATGCACTGTGCATGGCTGCTGTTACAGTATAGTGGCAAGTTGGTAGATACAGCCAGAGATGATGTGGCTTTTAAGATATAATATATTTACTGTACAAAACCTAACAAGGAAAATCCCCATTGCAGACCATAGTTTATATTCAATATCAACTTGTCGGTACCCTTCCCCATGCTAATAAATAATTTTTAGTAATTTGTGTCAGTGATGAGTTGTATTTTATATTATTAACATATACTTTGAATATTTACAATGTCCATTGAACATTTATAATGTCCCTACCACTTAAGTCTGTCTACTTAAGTTAGAAATCTGCTCCCCTGGTTTATTGATATTTCCTAGTGTTAACATATCTATAAATTATAAGTGCTAGAATTCACATTTTGCCTGACTCTAAAAACAAAACTCTAATGGTTTTTCACTACACTGCACTGTGTTAGAGAAGGAAACATTTCAAAAGTATTCATAGGGAATTTAAATCACTAATCTCCAGGTAAATTATATTGAAGTAAATAATGATTACAGTATATCCAGAATGTTAAATTGAATAAAATGCAATTTTTGAACATAGCATTTATTTTCTTTTCTAAAGACAGGACTGAACCAAGGAAAATAATTTGTTTTCCCCATGAGGACACACTGTTTTAAAATTGTTATCATTTTGAGATAAGAGAAAGTTTAAAAATCTATTAGAAAATCTGTAAACCTATGAAAGCCTGGAGTTTATCATATAGATCTTAATTTAAACCATTTTGACTGCATACAATATATTTTATCAGTCTCATTGACTGCATATAATATATTTTATCAGTCTCACTTTTGTCTTACCTGGTGACCATTTTTCTTGTTGTTTGTTTTGAAGTTCCTACTCTCTATCAAAATTTTTCCAATGGTATTTCAATAAGCAAAACAAATGAATAGATAGTACTTACAGAGGAATTAACAATATGCCATCATTTCCTATAATTCACAATTGTGAATGAAAATATCCATTTTATAAGGTTTATAACATTTACATATTTTTCAAAAACCAGAGTATATGTTTAGAAACTACAGAAAATAACAAAAGTACATTTCTTGGTTTTAGCTATTGTTGTCAATTGTGGAAACAAGTCCACTAAATAAATACATTACCAACAAAACTGTTTGGGAAAAAGCAAAATAACTTAAAATTTTAAAATACTGGAAATGTTTTAGCATTGATAACCTATTATAGATTCAACAATGACCTAAAATAATGATATTTTTTCTGTTTTTTTCTTTATATTTGAAACATCACATTTATAAAATAGTATTGATTTTTTAGAAAAAAGACGTTGCTAGTTATGCATTTGGTCTTAGAAATGCATTTATGGGTAAAAAGCTGGAAGCATTCCCCCTGAAGTCAGGAACAAGACAAGGGTGCCCACTCTCACCACTACTATTCAACATAGTTTTAGAAGTCTTGGCCACAGCAATCAGAGCAGATAAAGAAATCAAAGGAATCCAGATTGGAAAAGAAGAAGTAAAACTCTCTCTGTTTGCAGATGACATGATCCTCTATATTGAAAACCCTAAAGACTCTACAAGAAAATTACTAGAGCTAATCAGTGAATATAGCAAAGTTTCAGGATACAAAATCAACACACAGAAATCCCTGGCATTCCTATACACTAACAGTGAGAAATCAGAAAGAGAAATTAAGGAAACAATTCCATTCATCATCGAAACAAAAAGAATAAAATACTTAGGAGTATTTCTACCTAAAGAATCAAAAGACTTGCATATAGAAAACTATAAAACACTGATGAAAGAAATCAAGGAGGACACAAACAGATGGAGAAATATGCTGTGTTCGTGGATTGGAAGAATCAATATAGTGAAAATGAGTATACTACCCAAAGCAATCTATAGATTCAATGCAATTCCTATCAAGCTACCAGAGGTCTTTTTCAAAGAATTAGAACAAATAATTTCTCAATTTCTATGGAAATACAAAAAACCTCGTATAGCCAAAGCAATCTTGAGAAAGAAAAATGGAACTGGAGGAATCAACCTACCTGACTTTAGGCTATACTACAAATCCACAGTCATTAAGACAGTATGGTACTGGCACAAAGACAGAAATATAGATCAATGGAACAGAATAGAAAGCCCAGAGATAAATCCACGCATCTATGGACACCTTATCTTTGACAAAGGAGGCAAGAATATACAATGGAGAAAAGACAACCTCTTTAACAAATGGTGCTGGGAAAACTGGACAGCCACTTGTAAAAGAATGAAACTAGAACACTTTCTAACACCATACACAAAGATAAACTCAAAATGGATCAAAGATCTAAGCATAAGACCAGAAACTATAAAACTCCTAGAGGATAACATAGGCAAAACACTCTCTGCCATAACCCAAAGCGGGATACTCCATGACCCACCTCCCAGAATATTGGAAATAAAAACATGAATAAACAAATGGGACCTAATTAAAATTAAAAGCTTTTGCACAACAAAGGAA
Source organism: Antilocapra americana (assembly GCA_007570785.1). Taxonomy (NCBI): domain Eukaryota; kingdom Metazoa; phylum Chordata; class Mammalia; order Artiodactyla; family Antilocapridae; genus Antilocapra; species Antilocapra americana. The sequence continues at coordinate 6,124,332 of ML660211.1, read as the reverse complement.
ACTATAAGCAAGGTGAAAAGACAGCCTTCAGAATGGGAGAAAATAATAGCCAATGAAGCAACGGACAAACAATTAATCTCAAAAATATACAAACAACTCCTGCAGCTCCATTCTAGAAAAATAAACAACCCAATTAAAAAGTGGGCCAAAGAACTTAACAGACATTTCTCCAAAGAAGATATAAAAATGACTAACAAACACATGAAAAGATGCTCAACATCACTCATTATCAGAGAAATGCAAATCAAAACCACAATGAGGTACCACTTTACACCAGTCAGAATGGCTGTAATCCAAAAATCTACAAGCAATAAATGCTGGAGAGGATGTGGAGAAAAGGGAACCCTCTTACACTATTGGTGGGAATGCAAACTAGTACAGCCACTATGGAAAACAGTGTGGAGGTTCCTTAAAAAGCTGCAAATAGACCTGCCATATGACCCAGCAATCCCACTGCTGGGCATATACACCGAGGAAACCAGAATTGAAAGAGCCACGTGTACCCCAATGTTCATCGCCGCATTGTTTACAATAGCCAAGACATGGAAGCAACCTAGATGCCCATCAACTGACGAATGGATAAGAAAGCTGTGGTACCTATACACAATGGAATATTACTCAGCATTAAAAAAAAATTCATTTGAAGCAATTCTACTCAGATGGACGAAACTGGAGCCCATTATCCAGAGTGAAGTAAGCCAGAAGCAAAAACAACAATACAGTATATTAACGCATATATATGGAATTTAGAAAGACGGTAACGAGAACCCAACATGCGAGACAGCAAAAGGAACGCAGATGTATAGAATACTCGTGGACTTTGTGGATGAGGGTAAGGGTGGGATGATATGGGAGAAGGGCATTGAAGCATGTTAATTGTCATGTGTCTAATCAATTGCCAGTCCAGGACTGATGCTCGGGGCTGGTGCAGCGAGATTTCCCCGGGGGGAGGGAGGAGGGAGGGGGATTCCGGAGGGGAAACATATGTAAACCCATGGTGATATCATGACAATGTAAGGCAAAAACAATAAAAAAAAAAAGAAAAAAAAAAAAAGAAATGCATTTATGGAAATTCACATGTGATATTATTACTCAGTTCTCTTAAAAAACTGATTGGTATAAATTTTTAAAAATACCTTTAAAGTTTTTAAGTAGTTTTAAAGTAAAGAGTTTAATGATTGGACCTAAGGAAGTTAGCAACCGTTTCTAGCTATACAGTTGTTTATGCCACTGCATTTAGTGTTAACAGGTTTTGCAACAGCCCAGCGTTTGAAATGTTCTCCATTACTTTTGTCCCCACTACAGTAAAGAGAAACTGTAAAAGACAAACCAGAAACAAGTTTAAACTCATGATGTTTATGGCACTAGAATCAATAACCAGCATTTTTAAGTTATAAAACTCAGCTTTATAAAAGTCTTTCTAACAAGATTGGGGGTTGTTTCTAGAGACATGTAGTTTATAATACATGAGGGATAAAATTAATAATAGCTGAAGGTTTAGTGTTTCAGAAAACCCCTACAGAATAATAAAAAAAATCTATAATTTATGTGTTTCAAGGGGTACAGATGAATTTGAGGAACGTTATCAATTTATTGTGATTTATTCTAGCAACTTTGGATAATTTTGTAGCTATTTTTATTTTGGGCAGACACTTCTGGCAACACTTTTTTAATCTACACACCTGAATGAGGTTGAAAAAAAATGTATAGGACATCAGTAATTATAATAACAAACCTAAGCCAGCCTTGGCCAAAAAAAACCTAGAATCAAAATGGCCAGGAGAAATATTAATAATCTCCAATATGCAGATGGCACCACCCTTATGGCAGAAAGCCAAGAGGAACAAAAGAGCCTCTTGATGAAAGTGAAAAAGCTGCCTTAAAACTCGACATTCGAAAAGCTATGATCATGGCATCTAGTCCCATCACTTCATAGCAAATAGTTGAGGAAGCAATAGAAACAGGAGAGAATTTATTTTCTTGGGCTCCCAAATCACTGAAGATGTTGACTTCAGCAATGAATTTCAAAGATGCTTGCTCCTTGGAAGAAAAGTTATGACCAACCTAAACAGCATATTAAAAAGCAGAGACATTAATTTCTCAACAAAGGTCCATCTAGTCAAAGATATGGTTTTTCCAGTAATAATATATGGATATGAGCTGGACCATAAAGAAAGCTGAGCGCTGAAGAATTTATACTTTTGAATTGTGGTGTTGGAGAAGACTCTTGAGAGTCCCTTGGACTGCAAGGAGATCCAACCAGTCCATCCTAAAGGAGATCAGTCCTGAATGTTCATTGGAAGGACTGGTGCTGAAATGGAAAATCTGATACTTTGGCCACCTAATGCAAAGAACTGACTCCTTAGAAAAGATTCCTGATGCTGGAAAAGATTGAAGGCAGGAGGAAAAGTGGACGACAGAGGATGAGATGGTTGGATGACGTCACCAACTTGATGGATATTAGTTTGAGTAAACTCTGGGAGTTGATGATGGACAGGGAGGCTGACATGCTGTAGTCTGTGGGGTCACAAAGAGTCAGAAGCAACTGAGCGACTAACTGAACTGTACTGTAGGACAAAAATAACATCGTTAATACATAAAGCTTTTCTTGATATTCAAGGGTGTTATTTTCCTCAGAAATAGTTGCTAAGGCTAAGAGTTCCTTGGGAAAAAAGCTGACTTCACCCCTGTAAAAGACTGCTAGGTTAGAATGAAGTAAATGAGAGTAATTCATGTACAATTATTATGAACAGTTAAAACCGTCTCAACAAGGAAGCTATACAAGAGTCATTAGCAAAAAGAAATTATTTACAGAGCACCTTAAATAAAAGGCAACTAACTCATTGGTTTAGGTACTTTGAATAATTGAGATATGGATATAAAAATTTTTTTAATCACTTTGCCTGTGATTCAGTAAATTTCTGTTGTTGAGAAGATATCTTTATCTCAGAAAATTGATCTCGACGATCTTGCTCTCTCTCCAAGGATGTCCATCACATTTTTATTAGTGATTTCAAGGAATTATCAGTGGGCAAAGTTTTCATCACTGCAGAAGTTGTTAAGTAAAGTGTGGATACACATTGTAAAGAAGTATGCAATGAAACAAAAAGCAGCCTGCCTGCTAAAGCACTCTGTTGAGATATTTGCATATATATAAATATCTAAGAAATACTACCAACCCAAATTATCATCCACTTGGGATAAACAAAATGTGGTATGCCCACTTGATGGAATACTACAAAAAAATATAAAAAGGAATAAGCAATGATACACTTAGCAAAAACTTCATGATATAGAGATGATATGAAATTGTGAGTAGAAGAAGAGGAATGAGTAACTATTGGAACACTCTATCTTATCTTTTTGTTGTTAATCATCTTTATTAAATGAATGGGTTCTTGTTATGATAATTGTAAGCAGTAGTAAGTATATATTCAGATGATCTCATCCAAAAGCTCATAAATCATGGAAGGCTACGAATCAGAAAGATCTGTAGGCATGTTGTGAACCATACAAGAAGTATGAAACCTAAATAGAAAATTGGGAAAACTAAAAAATCCTCTTTCATAGTAAAGTACTTTACTCATTTGATTCACTACTCATGTTGACTGATTTTCTTTTTCCTATATAATGTTGCTTACAGTATTCGAGTGACTTCTCTTATTCAGAGTGGCAAACGTTAAAGTTTACTGCATAGTCACAAAGTATAGCATGTGTTTTCTTTATTTCTTTTACTGCAGGTGGAATTTACTATGGTAGAGGCAAAATCATTAGCTAAATTTTCTTCAGACCACAGTTCATAGACTATAATTCTTACAGGCAATTCAAAGTCAAAACATGCCAATAATATAGAGATAGCAGGAAGTCTAAGACAAACAGAGGACTTTTTTTTCCCTCCGAGTGACAACCAATGTGATGAATTTCTTTTTAACATCATTGACCTGATCCATTAAAGTAGCTGTAACAATTTATGGCTTGGCCATAAAGCATGCAATATTTACATGCTCTGGTAAAAACTAATTGCTACATTCAATCAAACAGCATATTAAATATATAATTATGTCTAGAACTACACTAGCTATTTTATAGTGAGAATTTTATATATTTACAGTTTTTCCATTTTGGAGTATCTATTTACAGTGACAATAAGTAGCGCAAACAAGTAAGAATAGATTAAGTAAAAGTAACAGAAAGGTTCAGCAACTATTAATGGAAAGTAAGAAGTGAAATATTGAGTTTCATTTGTAGGTAATATGTGGTGACATGGAAAAACAGATCTGTAGGTTTGGCAGTTGTTTACTAGAAGAAATCTGTTTCTAAATTGGATGATTAGAGATAAATAAACATTTATTTGATTTATCTGGGAAAACTTCCTCAAACAATTAAACTTCCAGAATTTTTACTTTTTTTTTTAAGTTTTGAGATTTTTGTTTTTTAAACTTTTTTCATTGATTGTTTCCTTTTTAAAATTTTTATTTTACATTACTGCAGAGTTGATTTATAAGGTTGTGTTAGTTTCAGTTGTACAGCAAAGTGATTCAGTTATGCTTCTGCTCATTCGTTTTTGTCATGCTCCACTCTTTGCAACTTTATGAATTGTAGCCAGCCAGGGTCCTCTATACATGGGATTTTCCTGGCAAGAATACTGGAGTGGGTTGCCATGCCCTCTTCCAAGGGGTCTTCCTGACCCAGGGATCAAACCCACATCTCCTGCTTTGCACGTGGATTATTTACCACTGAGCCACTGGGGAAGCCATTAATTTTTTACATTGATTGTTTCCTTTTTAATTTTTTTTATTTTATGATATAGTTGATTTACAATATTGTGTTAGTTTCAGGTGTACAGAAAAGTGATTATTTTATACGTGTACTTATGTCCATACTTTTCTAAATTATTTTTCCATATAAGTTAGTACAATCCAAAGAAGACAGATTTATCATCAACAAAAAGTCTATGAACAATGAATGCTGAAGATGGTGTGAGAAAAGGGAACCCTTCTACACTGTTGATGGAAATGTAAACTGGTATAACCACTATGAAGAACAGTGTGATGGTTTCTTAAAAACTAAAAACAGAATCACTGTGTGAGAACATGTGTGCTAAGTCACCTCATTCTTGTCTGACTCTTTTGTACCCTATGGACTATAGCTCAACAGACTCCTCTGTCCATGGGATTTCCCAGGCAAGATTAATGGAGTGGGTTGCCATGCCCTCCTCCTGGGAATCTTCCTGACCCAGGGATCAAACCTGTGTCTCCTGTATTATAGGTGAATTATTTATCACTGAGCCACCAGGGAAGCCCAGAACTACATATGATCCAGAAATTCCATGCTGAGCATTCATCTGGATAAAACCATAATTTGATAAGATACATGCACCCCAATGTTAATAACAACTATTTACAGTAGCCAGGACATGAAGCAGTACAAATGTCAATTGACAGATGAATGGATAAAGAAGATGTGGTATAGAACTTTTAACTTTAATGAGAGAACAGTATAATGCATTGCAATGTAAGAGTCATACGAAATGCATGCGACCAAGAGATGATTCTGAGATGTGTTAAGGAGACAAGTAATGTTAAAGTTCTTAGAAGATAATAGCAACATGAATGATCTAACTGCTTTCTTTGGATTCTCAGTCTATCACTTTTGTTCTATTTTAAGATAAAGTAAACAAAATTTCCTCCTTGGCCCACAGATTTTACTGCACAATTTTCTCTTAAAAACAACTTCATTTTCAAAACAATTTGAAAGGTTCACAAAAATATTATTATAGGAGTATAAAGTGGCTTTTAACAGCTAAAGAAAATATGTTGCCAGAGTCAAAATCATTTTCATAAAAACAGGCCATGATTATAGGATGTTAGGTGAGACCACGTAATTAATTAAATTTCCAATGTTATTTGCAATAAGAAAAAAAGATATATTAAATGCAACAGTATAAAAAAGAAAACAAAGGCATAAGCAGTTTTGTATTTTAAATGGTGTTATTCAAGCAAAAGTCTAAATAAATTTATGTCAGCAGTTTATTATCAATCTTGTGCGGTGGATGACCATAGCATTGTACTTTAATATTTTCCTCGGCTAAATAAGAAACACATTCACCCAGTATTTTCATAGAAGAGAGTCTGAATACCTGACCCCCATGGGTTTCTCAGTCTGGTGTTGCTGGACTTCTTCACTAACTATTAAAACTGGATGGGGAGTACCAAGGAGTATGAAAATAATAGCTTGAAAATGATTATAGCAGCATATTCAACTCCTGATCATCAGAGGCTGTTGATTCTCACTCTGTCAGAATGCAGACTCCTCTTCTACGCTGATGGTTCCTGAGTTCAAGGATCTTTATGTGCCCAAGTGATGCTCACAGTTAATCAAGTTCAGAGGGACTCTTTTTTTATGATAGAAATTGTTATTGTTTAATAGAGTAAATTTTTAAGGAAAGCTTTCTGCATATCCATGTGTAAATGCTAAGATTCTTAGCATGCTTTATTGTGGGGATTGTTTCAGTGTATTCTGAATTTTTAACATGTTTATTTGAAATAAATTTTTACAATTAGTTGTAATATTCATAATTATTCAAAAATTAATAACTATTATAAATCATTGTTTATTTCAATATAGTGCATAAAATGTTTTTAAGGCATTGGATATAGTCACATGTTATTCCATGTCCAGTTCATATTTAACTCACATCCATATTTAACTTATATGCAGAGTACATAGTATAGGTACCGTCTAGTTAAGGTCCGTCTAGTTAAGGCTATAGTTTTTCAAGAAGTCATGTATGGATGTGAGAGTTGGACTGTAAAGAAAGCTGAGCACTGAAGAATTGATGCTTTTTTTTACTGTGGTGTTGGAGAAGACTCTTGAGAGTCCCTTGAACTGCAAGGAGATCCAACCAGTTCATCCTAAAAGAGATCAGTCCTTGATGTTCATTGGAAGGACTTCTGAGCGCTGGAGAATTGATGCTTTTTTTTTACTGTGGTGTTGCAGAAGACTCCTGAGAGTCCCTTGAACTGCAAGGAGATCCAACCAGTTCATCCTAAAGGAGATGGTGTTCAGGCCTTGGTGTTCATTGGAAGGAATTATGTTGAAGCTGAAACTCCAATACTTTGTCCACCTGATGCTAAGAGCTGACTCATTTAAAAAGACCCTGATGCTAGGAAAGATTGAGGGCAGGAGGAGAAGGGGATGACAGAGGATGAGATGGTTGGATGGCATTACCGACTCAATGGACATGAGTTTGGGTAAATTCCGGGAGTTGGTGATGGATAGGGAGGCCTGGCGTGCTGTGGTTCATAGGGTTGCAATGAGTTGGACACGATTGAGCAACTGAACTGAACTTATAGTCATGTGCAGATTATCTCAATTTAATTTTTTTCTTTAATTTTTATTGAGAAATAATTAGCATAGAGCACTGTATAAGTTTGATATAATATGTAAAATTTAGAAAAAGATTGGGAATATCAGAACACCTTACCACCTCCTGAAAAACCTGTGTGCAGGTCATGAATCAGTAGTTAGAACCAGACATGGAACAATGAGCTTATTTAAAATTGGGAAAGGAGTATGTCAAGGCTGTATATTGTTACCCTGCTTATTTAACTATGTGCAGAATACATCATGCAAAATTCTAGGCTGGATGAAACTCAAGCTGCAATCAAGGTTGCTGGAAGAAATATCAATAATCTCTTAGATGCAGATGACAGCCTCCTAATGGAAGAAAGCAAAGAGAAACTAAAGAGCTTCTTGATGAAAGAGAAAGAGGGAGAGTATAAAACCTGGCTTAAAACTCAACACTCAAAAACTAAGATCATGGCATCTTGTCACATGACTTTATGGCAAATAGATGGGGAAACAATGATAACACTCAGAGACTATTTTGAGGGAGGCTCCAAAATCATTGCAGATGGTGACTGCAGCCATGAAACTAAAAGAAACTTGCTCCTTGGAAGAAAAGCTATGACAAATCTAGACAGCATACTAAAAAGCAGAGATATCCCTTTGCCAACAAAGGTCTGTCTAGTCAAAGCTATGGCTTTTCCAGTAGTTATGAATGGATGTGAGAGTTGTACCATAAAAAAGACTGAGCACTGAAGAATTGATGCTTTTAAACTGTGTTACTGGAAGACTCTTGAGAATCTCTTGGGTTGCAAAAAGATCAAACCAGTCAATCATAAAGAAAATCAATCTTGAATATTCATCGGAAGGACTGATACTGAAGCTGAAGCTCCGATACTTCAGCCACCTGATGTGAAGAGCCAACTCACTGAAAAAGGCTATGATACTGGGAAAGATTGAGGGTAGGAGGAGAAGGGGGCAACAGAGGATGAGATGATTGGATGGAACTGAGCTTGAGCAAACTCTGGGAGATAGTGAAGGACAGGGAATCCAGGCATGCTGCAGTTCATGGGGTCTCAAAGAGTCAGATACAACTGAGGTACTGATCAACAACTGCAGGTATATAAGTTTAAGGCATACATCATGATTTGACTCACATATATTTTGAAATTCACTCTATTAGATTATGATGGTGCTGTTCTATCAAGTAAAAGGAACTTACGGGGTCACAGACAATTCAAATTACAACTCCACATCACACCAAGGGATTTTTTTTCTGTGACCCTCCCCCAATATTGTTACAGAGCTACAATGAGAACTCCCTTGATTCAGACAGAAAGAAGTGATGTCACATTCCCTAATGCATTCAGAGCAATAATTGATACCAGGATGCATTCACTGTACACCTCTTATCTTCTGGAAATAGATGGAAGGCAGCCAAAATCTACCAGCTTGAGGATAAATTATATGTCATTTCTTAATATCAACAGAGACCAGTATGCTGCAACACTGCAGATAATTGTGTTTGCATCAGCAATTTTGTGATAACATTTCACCTGAATTAGAGAACTGTCAATGAGTGCCATATAAAAAAAAATCAGAGCTGAATCACATATATCATCCTGCTTCCTAGCATCTCCATATGTATGATCTTATAGGACATGAGTACTGTCATCTGTCTCAGCCAAGAATGTACACATTTTATAGTCCTTATATGAGGGGAATCATGTAGTATTTGTCCTTCTGTGTCTAACTTATTTCGTTTAGCACTCTCTCCTTCAAAGTCACCCATATTGTCACAAATGGTTTCCTTAATTTTTATGACTAATATTTTATTTTATATGTATGCCATACTTTTCTTTACCCATTCATGCAATGACTGATACTTGGATTGCTTCCATATCTTGGCTATTGTGAGTAGTGCAGCAGTGAGATGGGAGTACAAGAACTCTTTGAGATCCATTTCAATCCTTTTGATATATACCCAGGGATGATATGGTAGTTCTATTTCTTTTTTGTTTTTGTTTTCTATTTGTTTTGTGTTGTTCTTTTGAGGAATCCCCATAATTTTTTTCCATAATGGTTGTATCCATTTAAATTTCTTACAGCTATATACAAATTCACTTTCTCCATACCATCTTCAATATGTGTTATTTTTTAAAATAAAAGTCATACTTACAGGTGTGGAGCAATATTTCATTGTAGCTTTGATTTGCACTTTCCTGAAAAGTAATGAATTGAGCATTCTTTCATATATGTGTTAATCATTCATATGTCTTGTTGGGAGAAATGTATTTATTTCCTTTGCCTATTTTTAAATTAGGGAATTTGTTGTTCGCAAATTCTCCAAGCCAGTCTACAACAATACGTGAACCATGAACTTCCAGATGTTCAAGCTGGTTTTAGAGGAACCAGAGATCAAGTTGCCAACATCTGTTGCATCATCAAAAAATCAAGAGAATTCCAGAAAAACATCTACTTCTGCTTTATTAACTATGCCAGAGCATTTGACTGTGTGGATCACAATAAACTGTGGAAAATTCTGAAGGAGATGGGAATACCAGACCACCTGACCTGTCTCTTGAGAATCCTGCATGCAGGTCAAGAAGCAACAGTTAAAACTGGACATGAAACAACAGACTGGTTCCAAATAGGCAAAAGAGTACGTCAAGGCTGTATATTGTCACCCTGCTTATTAACTTACATGCAGAGTACATCATGAGAAATGCTGGGCTGGAGGAAGCACAAGGTGGAATCAAGATTGCCAGGAGAAATATCAATAACCTCAGATATGCAGATGACATCACCCTTATGGCAGAGATTGAAGAAGAACTAAAAAGCCTCTTGATGAAAGTGAAAGAGGAGAGTGAAAAACTTGGCTTAAAACTCAACATTCAGAAAACAGATCATGGCATCTGGTCCCATCATTTCATAGCAAATAGATGAGGAAGCAGTGGAAACAGTGACAAACTTTAGTTTTGGGGGCTCTAAAGTTACTGCAGATGGTGACTTCAGCCATGAAATTAAAAGCTCTTTGCTCCTTGGAAGAAAAGTTCTGACTATCCTGGACAGCGTATTAAAAGCAGAGACATTACTTTCCCAGCAAAGGTCCATCTAGACAAAGATATGATTTTTCCAGTAGTCATGTATGATGTGAGAGTTGGACTACAAAGAAAGCTGAGCACCAAAGAATTGATGCTTTTTTACTGTGGTGTTGGAGAATACTCTTGATTGTCCCTTGGACAACAAGGAGTTTCAACAAGTTGATCCTAACGGAAATCAGTTCTAAATATTCATTGGAAGGACAGATGCTGGAGCTCCAATACTTTGGCCACCTAATGGGAAGAACTGACTCATTGGAAAAGACCCTGATGCTGGGAAAGATTCAAGGCAGAAAGAGGAGACGACAGAGGATGAGATGGTTGGATAGCATCACTGACTTGATGGACGTGAGTCTGAGTAAACTTTAGGAGTTGGTGATTGCCAGGGAAGCCTGGCGTGTTCCAGACCATGGGGTCACAAAGATTTGGACAGGACTGAGTAGCTGAACTGAACTGATTGAGTTATAGTAGTTCTTTATATATTTGATATATTATTTTACTGCATATATGGTTTGTAAATATTTTCTCATATTCCATAGGTTGCCCTTTTGTTTGGTTGATTATTTCTTTTACTGTGCAGAAGTTTTTAATTTGATATAATCCCATTTGTCTGCCTTGCTTTTATTGTGTGTGCTTTTTTGTGTCATGTCCAAGTATTAATTGCCAGGCTAATATCCAGAAGGCTTTTCCCTGTTTTGTCTTCTAAGAGTTTTACAATTTCAAATCTTACATTAAGACTTTAATCTACTAATGACTGTGATATTTTATTGTGTCCCTTTTCCCATTCCTGGCATTAATTGAATTTGGCAACTTATAGTTGCCAACTATGAGTAAATGCCATTTTAATTCTTGTGTAGCCTTCTATAATATGCCACATAATTTATATGCATCAGCATTTTTAAGTTGATAATCAAAACAGAATATTTTATGATACTATGGTAAATACTGTTAGAATAATTTGTGTTGCAAATATATTTGCAACACAATTTTACCAACTAAATTAATACATAGTCATCATTTTAAATATCTTAAGAAAAATGGAAAACTTCAATATCTTTTTTTATCTACCTTTTTCTGTGAATTTAGGGCATCTACAGATTTATGAACATTTAACTTACGATAGTAATAAAACTGTTAGACAGAAAATCCTAACTAGAGTAAATAAATGCAAAATCAGTAATCTTAAATGTACGGAGTCTAACTTTGAACAACATACAGTATCAGCAATCTAGACTTCCATTCATATATACACAACATCCTGTTGGTACCATTTAATGACTTGACAGAGCATCAGATATTGGGGAAATGAATGTTTATTTTCATTATATTAAATATTCTAGAAAAGTTTTAAATACCTATATATGAAGAGTGTTCAGTATTTGCATAAATTTTAATTTAAAGCTTCAGATTTTGACATAGATTATTTTAGGATCTTTCATTGATTAATGTATAACTGGTAAGTCTTATTTGAGAAGCGATTGTTTCATAGGTATATGTTGATATTCTATCAATAGAAATAGTGATGAAGCTAAATACATTTCTCTATATTAGCAAGGAGATCTTTGGGTGGTGACACAATGGTATAATAAAAGAAATACAAGCTATTCAAAATTTCTTTTTATTTTCTATCATACCTGTTAAAATGTTATTTAAGGGGCAAAAGGAAGACTCTGAAGTTATAAGCATTTATTGTGTAATTGTGAGCTATTATTTACTCTAAGTTGATGGATATCACAAAAGAAGGCTCACAAAGACAAAAATATTGTACAAAGCAATATTCAAAGAGCAATGACTCATTTGTAGGTATTTTCACAGAGTAACATATGGAACCAAGTTTTATTTCCAACAGTTCTTAAGACTTAATATTGATGTTTCCCACTTACTCTCAGAGCTAGAAAGCAAAAATATCTACTAGAAATGAGGGTGTGTAGCAGATATAAAGGAACATTAGGGTCCTATTATTAGTTAGGACCCTTCCACTGAAGACAAAAAAGGTTACTGGTGGAAATAAAAAATGTAAGTAAATATTTTACAAATTAAAATCTGTTTTCTAAAATGTTATTGCTAATTTTTATAATTGTACACATTTACATAAATGTACACAATATTAGTACTAAAAACACAGACAATTAAAGATAACTGATTTAGAAAGGGAATTGCTAGATAAATGAGAACAAACGTGGATTGCAAAAGAGATAAGAAGTTACAAAAAACTGGCTGGAACTGATTAATGACAGGGGAAAGGTGAAATGCAAAGAAGGATAATAACCCAGAAAAATAATCATGCCTGATTCTAATAAGGTGAAGAAATTGAGGGCTTTGAGGTAGTTATGAGATGGTGTATTTAGGGTATATGGTATATTTTGTGTATAGTATGCAGTGTATATACAACATATATAGCAAACATATCCCCACACTGTATATGTGTACATTCAATATATACACATATCATATATATATATGAGTAATAATATACTATATTCAACTTTCTCAACTGGAAAATTTTCCTTTTTTGATCATGAGAGTATTGGAGTTATATATTTCTTTTAAAATATTAACAGAATACATCATGTTATATAGTTATAAAATGACACAATATTTTTCTGTCTGTATGCATGGCTTGTGGAATCTTAGTTCCCCAACCAAGGACTGAACTGGGCCCTCAACAGTGAAACTCAGATTCCTTAACACTGGACCACCAGGGAATTCCCCCTGACATATCTTTCAAGTAAATTTTGCATATTTTTTCTGTCTGGAGCACTAGGTACATGGATTTGCTTTTGATCTTTAGATTAGAAACATCTATCACTAGACTTGTCAGATTTGAGATGGGTTCACACACATGGTAATTCTGACACTTGTTTTCAGTAATTATTTTACTCTCTAACATATTTTTGCAAGAAACGGTAGACGAGAAATGGAAACATCTGTAAATGAAGTAGAGATGTACTAAACTGCCAAATAGATTTCTCAAAAGCAATTTATCAGTTTTGTTGATACCATCTGCAGAGTGAAGCACCATCAAAGCACAGTAAAAGGGCAATTTTCTCTGAGTGGAAGTTATGAATAAAGAGATTGAAGAAATCAGTAAAACAAAAAGAAAATAGGATACATGTAGGAAACCAAGGGAAGAAATAAATCCAGAAAACAAAGGTGTAAAACAGTCATTTTGGCTTCTTCACATCTCTTTAAATTGTATATTCTATGTTTCTTTTTAAAATATAAGCTATAGAAGATGCCTTTTTAACTACTTCTTTGCTTAGTCACTCACTCATGTCTGACTCTTTGCGACCCTTTGGACTGTAGCCTGTCAGGCTCATCTGTCCATGTGATTTTGCAGGCTAGAATACTGCAGTGCATTGCATACTTTTTCCTCTTCCAGGGGGTCTTTCTTACTCCATGATTGAACCCAAGTCTCCTGTGTCTCCTGCATTGCAGGTGGATTCTTTACTTGCTGAGCCATCAGTTCAGTTCAGTTCAGTTCAGTCGCTCAGTCATGTCCGACTCTGTGCAACCCCATGGACCACAGCACACCAGGCCTCCATGTCCATCATCAACTCCTGGAGTTTACTCAAACTCATGTCCATTGAGTCAGTGATGTCATCCAATCATCTCATCCTCTGTTTCCCCTTCTCCTCTCTCCATCAATCTTTCCCAGCACCAGGGTCTTTTCAAAGGAGTCAGTTCTTCACATCAGGTGGCCAAAATATTGCCTCAGGGAAGCCCCACTAGTTCTTTAGTTCACCTCAGTTGTATGTGAGAGGATTTATTTACTGTCTACCTTTTCTTTTATCTGGAGCTTCCCTGGTGGCTCAGAAAGTGAAGAATCTTCCTGAAATATTGGAGACTCTGGTTCGATCCGTGGGTCAGGAAGATCCCCTGGAAAAGGGAATGGCTACCCCTCTAGTATTCTTGCCTGGAGAACTCCATGGATGGAGGAACCTGGCAGTCTACAGTCGACTGAGAGAGTGTTGAGACAGGCTGGAAAGGAAGGATTTCCAAAAGTGTGATATGGTGGGAGAAGGAGAAACAAAACACAAGAATTCAGTGAAAACCGAGGCTCAGGGGCCCAACACCACTCCAGAGTGAAGGCACAGAAACCGAATCCAGGCCAGCCTGGATTATACTCTCAGCTGTGAACGAAAGGATGTGCGGGGAGTTAAGGTGTAACTCGTGGCCTTCAGGGCCAAAGAACAGAGTGATCACTAACCACTGAGTAATTCAAAAACAGTAATTAATAACAAATCAGTAGCTAAGACTAATAGTCCTATCTAGATTTTCCTCCAGATACGTAAAACATGTGACTCTGAGATGCCAGTTGGGAAACAGTCTGGGGTTGGTGTATATCTTGTTTTCAAGATTATGAACGGTTCCCTCTGGACTTGTTCCAAGAGTCTCATGTCTTATAGCATGCAGTTTATCAATAGTTACAAATTCCTTTTGAGGCCCTTCCTGGAGCCTGCTTTTCTTTTATTCTTCCTATCTCCTACCAGAGACTAACACTTTTCTTTTATATGTGCACTTTCTGTAGAAAATAAACTCTTTTGGATTATATGTTATTCTTCTGGTATATAAGGAGTCTAT
Organism: Antilocapra americana; assembly: GCA_007570785.1. NCBI lineage: Eukaryota > Metazoa > Chordata > Mammalia > Artiodactyla > Antilocapridae > Antilocapra > Antilocapra americana. Next base: position 6,109,300 of record ML660211.1, on the reverse strand, counting down.
TTGCTTCACTATTTGACCTACTCTGTGATTTACTTGAACTTGTTAGCGTGTTCACAGTATAAGCAAGATGCTAATGGTCAGAGTCCATCAGAGAGCTGTGCTCCTTGCAAGACTATCAGAGTACCGGGCTTTTGTGAAACATATTGCTGCCCAAGGTTATGACAATGCTGTCGTTGCATCTCATTCAGCCAATTGAAAAATAATATTTATTAACTGCCTGATCCATCTGTGGGTATTTCTGTGAACAAATAAAACTTGTTTTCTCACAGCCCTTATGTTCCAGTGGTAACAACAACATTTTTTTTAGAGTTAATCTTATAAGAAGTTAAAAGGCAATGGAATGGAGAAAAACACACAGAAAATCAAAAGGAATTCAGTAAAATGGCTGTACTTGTAAAAATAAGAGTGGTCAATGTGAACCACATGAGGATAATAACCTGGAAACAAAGACTGAAAGAAACTGAGGCCAGTAGTATGGAGCTCTCTGAAGATAATTAATTGATAATTAATATTGATAGACCCCAAATGTCTGTTAATCAACTAATAGGAAAAACAACATGAGTTGTCAGTAAGAAATGGTCTTTATCATGTGATTGTATTTCCCCAAATTAGGTAAAAAAGATAGAAATGGAAATTCCACGACTTCACTAAGAACAGGAATGTAGTAGTTTGCATAAAAGTCTTCTTTCCAGAGTCCATCTTAGTAAGCAGAGATCATGGATATGTTTTTTACCTACCTAAGAAGACTTTTTTGTTGACATAAATGTATTAACCAGGTAAAATAATGTCTCTGATTAAATCAGTTGGTGGTTTTTAATGATAAAGACATTTTTCTCATTATTATTTTCCAAAGCAAAACTCAATGAGTGTATTTTTCTTTTGCTCTCTGTGTGTGTTTACAGCCATCTAGAAACTGCATCATATTAAGATGGGGGTTATTTGAGTCGATATTTGAGTAGATTTCCTAGTGAGTGATTAGCTTTGCAATGATGGTGGCTCAGTAAAGAATCTGGAGCAATGCAGGAGACATAGGTTTGATTCCTGAGTTGGAAAGATGCCCTTCTCTAGGAAATGAAAACCCACTCCAGTATTCTTGCCTGCGAAATCCCTTGAACAGAGAAGTTTGGCAGGCTACACTCCACGGCATTGCAAAATAGTTGGGCATGACTTAGCGACTAAACCACCACCAGTGAATGAGGTGTCAGCAACAAAACCCACTGAACACCCTGAAGGATAAATCAAAATGCCTTTAACACATGAATGAATGCTTTACAGAAGAGCTGTGTCCCAGAAAACAGTGTTGGGATCAGAGTTACGACTGTCACAGTCTCTTCTGTGGAGACAGTTGAAAATGGAATTGTTTCAGGAGCACTTTGTGTTCTCTCATATTTTTTTTTTATTCCCTTCCTTGAATGTGGGTTATTTATGTCACCTTTCTTCTTACAGGGTGGAACAGTCCTTAAAATAGAAACTGTTCTGCATACTTTTGTATTTCCCTTCGGATCCAGAAAGAATTTCTATGAGGAGAATCAATGAAACATATTCACTCATTTAAACATTTGATAACTATAATTAATTTGGGTAAAAGAATTTGATTTTAAATATATTAAAGTCATGACATACTTGAAGTATTCCATCTTGAAGAAGAAAATTAAAAATATTTAGAAATCAGTTCTAAGTATTCATTGGATGAACTGATGCTGAAGCTGAAACTCCAATAGTTGGCCACCTGATGCGAAGAACTATCTCACTGGAAAAGATCCTGATGCTGAAAAAGATTGAAAGTGGGAGGGAGAAGGGGACGACAGTGGATAAGATGACTGGATGGCGTCACCAACTAAAGAGACATGAATTTGAGTAAATTCCAGGAGTTGATGATAAACAGGGAGGCCCTGTGTGCTGCAATCCATGAGGCTGCAACGATTCGGACACGACTGAGTGACTGAACTGAACTGATGCTTTCATATGGTGTTCCTATTTTGTGATGAATATTGTACATAAGTATATATAGCAATTTTCAGTATCTATTTTGTAAACCATACAATTGCATGTGATGCATGCATGCATGTTAAGTCACTTCAGTCATGTCTGACTCTTTGAGACCTTATGGACTATAGATCCCTTGGCTTCTCTGTCCATAGATTCTTCAGGCAAGAATACTGGAGTGGGTTGCCATGCCCTCTTTCCTTTAGGGGATCTTCTTGATACAGGGATTGAATCTCATCTCTTATGTCTTGTCTTCTGCATTGGCAGGCATTTTCTTTACCATTAATACCACCTGGGAAGCCCCTTTCATGTGGTAAGCTTTGCAAAATTTTTATGAGGTTCTGAAAGATTACTTTCACAACATCATTCTACTTGTATTTCTTTACCAAGGATTTATATCAAGATCTTTTCCCTGTAATGTTTATCATCTATTTTGCATAATCCTGTTCATAAATATTTATATCTAGTCCCTTTAAGAAAAATAAAAATACATTTGCCCTTGATTCTCCTAGTAGAGCAATAAGTCTTAGCTAAGTTGGGGCAGATAGTGATCAACTAAGAGACCTTTTCCTTGAACGATAAGTATAATGCCCTCTCCCCTTCCCCCATCTGGATGCTGATAGCCCTTCAGTGACCACTGTGTACATTAAAACAAAATGTTAGAGTTAGCTATGATCTTCCTTTTCTTCCTCTCTGCCTCCCTTTCATTTGAGCAGCAATGCTATAGACCATGGCCAAGCTCGTGCCACAGTCTATAGTAATACTGAAATGCAATATTGTAATGTACTTATAAATAAAATTGAAAATGAATCTCCTTTATCTTTTACTCTTTTACCTGCTCTTTATTCACACAATTATCCTGTAAAAAATGGTTGATTTAGAACAATCCTCTTGTCGTATGTCCTCTTGCCTCATGCATTGCCAGACCCTCAGCAACCCTGGATTAAAACCCCAAAACATAATTATCTGAGCTCTTGGAACTAGCATAAGCATCAGATCAAGAACTTTTCACATTAAAATAAAGCATGAAAATATGAAGATTCCATCTTGAAAGGAGACCTAGTAATAGTTAAGAGGGTGATACACATCTTATTTTAGAGTACAGCCAAGAAGTCTGAATAAAGTATGTTATTAGTATATGCAAGCCAGAGCATCTTACCAAGTAATATTAGTGTTGAATCAATATCTGTCATTTCCTCTATAAACTGTGATTAAGTGATCAGAAAATTTATGAAAAAAATGTTTCTAGAGTTCAGATTTCTTGCAGATGTAAATATTATAAAGTCTTCATCTGACATTAGATGATGACATTTAAAAACACAAGTACAAACTTTATTAACTAATATGATTACTGACTGTGAGAATTAAAGTATATGATGGTCTATGATTATGACTTAAATAAAATAATTAAAAATTTTTAGCTGACATATCACTTCCAGCCAATGCGTTGCTGCAAAAATCTGCCAAATGTTTAAACATGGTGGCTCAATAGATTCAGCCAGTTTAAGAGAGAGATTTATTAAAACATATTAATACATATGTATCTCTGTCCTGGAGAGGATAGCAAAATCTATGATATAATGGAGGATTTGTTGTTGTTGTTTTAGCCACTAAGTCATGTCTGACTCTTGCAAATCCATGGATTATAACTCCTCTGTCCATAGAATTTTACCCAGGGATCAAACCCACATCTCCTGCATTGGCAGGCAGATTCTTTACTGCTGACTTACCTGGGAAGTCTTATAATGAAGGATACTTAAAAAGAAATTGATTAAATTACAAAGTAGAGTCAGGTAAGAAAAGTTGAATAAGAGCTATTGGAAGAAGAAAAGTAAAAATGTGTTCTCTACATGAATTCTAATTGAGATAATTTTTAGGAAATACAACCACTCTGTAAGTGTTCAAATCTTGGTTATTACTGATAGATCATATCATTTTGAGAGCATCATAAGTCACACTTATGATGATTAATAAATAAGCATAGATATCTGTCTTAAGACAATGTATAGTCATCATGGACTTTTGCCCCTTCAGGCTCCTCTGTTCATGGGATTTTCCAGGCAAGAATACAGGAGTGGATTGCCATTTCCTCCTGCACTATATGTATATATGTATATGCATATTTTTTGTGAGTAAGGAGCTGTGGAGGGGTGATACTTATGTCTAATGTTTAATAAAATAAACAGTTATCTTGATTGTGAAGGGTTTCGGGAGTTCAGAATAAGTGTTGTTACCTATTTATTGTTTTTTTTTGTAAGTATAGAAGTATTTAAATTTCTTTTCAGATATTTCGTGAAATTTTGAAATGAGGTCAGTCAATAGATATTCATTAGCAGAAACGGATTTGTGTGAGAATTGTACTTTTCCTGTGAAGAACCAGAGTACGTGATCATTTTCATTTCAATTCACAAGGAAAGAAAATTTTCTCTCCGAGAGCAATTAGAAAAATCAGACTAAAGCATACAAATAATTATTAAAACATGCAAATAATTAGTTTGATTGCATCAGAGTGCTAATAATGCATTGAGGATTTGCCTAGTCAAGATAGGAAAGGCCAGAGAAGGTGGCTAAAACTGTGGTTTGACATTTTCCCTGAAACCAATTGCTAATTCTTAAAGTGATTCACAAGAGGTCATGTGATTGAGAAACTATGTTGAAAACAGACTCAAGAGAATTGGTGGCAAAAGAAACAACAACAACAACAACAAAAAAGGAAATGAGGACATAACAAAGAGAAGTGGTGGTTAACCAATTCATTTTGAGTGTAGGACCAAAAAGCTCCATTCTATGAGTCAGGGCAAAGTGGGAAAAAGCCAGCGGTTATAGTGTCTAAAGCCCAGTTTAGAAGTGCCTTAATCTTTGCTCTAAGGCAAAAATCAGAAACAATGGTGCCCAGGCCAAACTGGACCCACTACTTAGTTGTGCACAGTTCACAAGCTGAGAATAGCATTTACATTTAGTAATGGTTTACTTTTACTATTTTATAAGGAAATATAGAAAAAACTATTAGTCTTTTGGCAAAAGATTTTGCTCAGTTTGTTGAGGAAATTGTCTCCTGGTGCACAAAGCCTAAAATATTTATATTCTGGCTCTTTACAAAAGTTGGCTGACTCCTTTTTGTGATGATCTGGAGTTGCAAAGTGAAGATGTATCCCAGGAGTAATAATAAATATGTGGAAGAAGATGACACAATTTGAGATCTCAAAAATCTCTTCTGTTTTTCCTCATTAAAATGTTTGCTGCTTAATAAAAAATAAAGAGAAGATCTGTAGATAGTAATGCAAATGCAAAGAAGAAAGAAAAAATAAACAGATCCAAAGTTGTTATTCAGTCACTAAGTCATGTCTAACCTTGTGCAATCCTATGAACTGCAGCACACCAGGCTTCCCTGTCCTTCACTATCTCCTGGAGCCTGCTCAAACTCATGTCATTGAGTCGGTGATACCATTCAATCATCTATTCCTCTGTAGCCCTCATCTCTTCCTGCTCTACTAGATGCATATAATTTAATGGACAAGATCAAAGTAGCTATGTTAAATATTGACAAGTTACTAAAAGTGGAATATTTGACAGAAAACTGAAAATTTAGAAAAAAAATAAATGAAATTCTACAGCTAAAATGGCAAGAATTAAATAGCTCAACAGATATATTTAGAGGAATATTAAATTCAGCTCTGAAGTTCGCCATCATGACTTTTGATTATTATTTTGGAGGTTCTACCTTGAGGGCTAAGATAGAAACAAACAAACAGACAAACTACAAACAGTAAATTGCATTAGTATAGAATGTTTTTGTATGTCTACAACATACAGTTATTTCAGTTCAGTTTAGTCACTCAGCCATGTCTGACTCTGTGACCCCATGAACCACAGCACACCATGCCTCCCTGTCCATTACCAACTCCCGAAGTTTACCCAAACTCATGTCCATTGAGTTGGTGATGCCATCCAAACATCTCATCCTCTGTCGTCCCTTTCCCCTCCTGTCATCAATCTTTCCCAGCATCAGGGTCTTTTCAAATGAGTCAGTTCTTCGCATCTGGTGGCCAAAGTATTGGAGTTTTAGCTTCAACATCAGTCCTTCCAATGAACATCCAGGACTGATCTCCAGATCCCAGTTTTAAAAAAATCATTAGAAATTATACAATATTTTTGACTATTTTCTTTGTACAAATAATTTTAAAACTTAGTATTTTCATTTCCTTCCCTATTGAAAATAGACCTCTGGAAATGATGATTTTATAATTTAACAAATTGTAATGATACTAAAATTAAATATATCACAATCAAATCACAATAAAATGAACAGCGAACCATGTTAAATCACAGTAAAATCATGTTTGAAGGCATAGTGGTGGTGTTTTAGTCACCACGTCGTGTCTGACTCTTGCAACCCTCTGGACTGTAGCCCATCACATTCCCCTGTCCTTGGGATTTCCCAGGCAAGAAAAATGGAGCAGATTGCGATTTTCTTCTCCAGATGATCTTTCAGACCCAAGGCTCAAACCTAGGTCTCGTGCATTGCAGGCATATTCTTTACTGCTGAGCTACCAAAGAAGCCCTGAAAAAGAGTATGTAAAGAGCTACATTCAGGGATTGCATGTCTATATAGGAGGTGGATGAGCAGACACTTAACATCCAAAACAAGAAGTGCAGCTGTTGTGTGGAGCAGATTCCGCAAAATGTGAAAATAGCTATTGGTGACATCCCAAGCCAGGGGTTGAAAATACTGATCACCTTCCTTAGCAAGGGTGCCATCCATCCATAGCTGTTTAAGTCCTTTGAAAGCAGTTCACTGTCATATTCAACTCCAAGGCCTTCCTACACTGCGAGGACATGGAGGAGATGGGGTTCACTGAGTCGGAGAACAAAGTGAACTGCCTGGTGTCCCAGTACTGGCAATACCAGCAGCCCAAGGCTGAGAAGGAGGTTGAGTTCAGGGAGGCAGCCTAGAGCTGTCTGCTCCCCAGAAAGCACAGAACTTAAGTGAACCCTAGTCACTCACAACCTCTTCTCTGTCGGCCACAGCACCCTACCTGGGCACTCACCCTTCTTTCTGTCCGAACATCACATGCTGTACAGATGCTACCATTAAAGCATTTTCATAGTGAAAAAAGATCCCTACATTCTACTTCTTCATGAATATACTGGTTTTAATTTTTTTTATTGGAGTGTATTTGCTTCACAGGGTTGTCACAGTACATAGTCTCTGCTGTACCACGAAATGAATCAGCTGTGTATATACGTATCCTTCCCTCTTGGACATGTAGACACGTGCAGGAAGGGGAGGGTAGGATGAATGAAGAGATTAGGCTTGACTTATGTACACTATCACGTATAAAACAGAGAGCTAGTGGGAACTAGCTGTATAGCAGAAGGAGGCATACATTGTTTTTAAATGTGCATGAAACAGAATATAAAATCAAATTTCTTAGTGTATGTACCTTGGTAATCTCAGACAGATAAGATTGAGAAATAGGGGGAAAAAAGAGTTTAAGTTCATTTTTCATAACACTGTGCTTTGTTTTTGCACTGTTTACTATACATTTTAACAGCTACAATATAATGCTTAAAAATTTAGAAGAAAAACAGCAAGGAGAACTTACACCAATTTTATATTGTGACTTTATATGTGTGTCTCGGGATCTAAATATTTGCTTTGGCCTCTTTATTTCAGGTTCTTCTTGAAAATGATGTATCTACCCATCTCTATACCAAAGCATGAATGTAGATTGCCTGAAATAGAAAGGTTGATTGCTTCCTGGAGCTGTTTCTCCCTGGGAGATACGTCCTTTGAAAATGTTCTGCATTAGAAAATAGACTTCATCACATAGCATTCAAATTTGTTTTAAAATGAGGAAACATGAAAACAGTTTCATGAAGTAAAGAAAATTTGTTGAAATTATTGTAATCTCCAAGGTATTTTCGCACTTTGATTAAAAACACAGCAATTTAATGTGAAATTCTTTGAAAATATATCCTGTTTGAGAGTAGGGGCAATAGAGTTTAAGTTTTCAGAAATGTGTTTTTGGAAAGCAGCATTTATGTTGACTGTTTAAATGTTAACACCACTCTGAGCTGTCTAAATATTCCTTCCTAGCAAGGTTACAACTTATAGTCCATCATTTTCAGTCCTTTTTGCTCTCAGTAATTCTTACTCACTTTCCTGTGACATTATAGATTGAATTTAACATTCAAATTTTTACTTTTAGCACCACAGTTAATTGTTAGACACCAGAACTTTTAAGCTTTGTGATTTGTGACAATCTATTTAGCTTCCTGCCATGTAAATTTGAAAGAATGACACCTTTTCTAGAGAATAATGAGGATTTAATGAAAATATTGCATAAAGAATTTACATATATTGTGTATAAAACACATGTGGAGTCTTGTAAATATGAATTGTTCTATTTTCCTTTACCATAACTTGGCGATCCTTTTCTTCATTTTCCATGGACACTTAGTTATGGATTACTCCTTAGAGGTCAAAACCATCTCCAAATTCTATCCAGTGTGCTGTTAAGGTACAGGCTCAAAACTTCAGTTTGTATGTATAAATCTTAGGCTTAGGAAATAATACCTCAGGATCAAAGTAAACATCATCAAAAGCTCCTTTTAAGCAGTAGGTGGAAGTTTCTACTACTAACAAAAACAAGACTTATGTTCTATACTCATAGCAACAGAGCAGGAATGTTAAAGAGCCAAAGAGAAGTCTCCTTAATTATTTGTCCTCTGGAACAGAAAAATAAGTATTTCAAAACTAGAAACCTGAGAATTTGTACCTGTTTGCATAGATGCACCTTCCTGGGCTATTTATTCACTTTTTCTCCATTCTCAACCACAAATCCACTGCCATATGTGTGTTTTATATGTGTGTGTGTGTGTGTATATATATAATATATATATAATTTTATATATTTATATGTATATATACATATATACGTATATATAATTCTCCCTTTTTCTAGCAGGAAGCTCTAGCTTTTAGAAGTCAACTGGAAATAAAATGACAAAGGAGAGAATGGAATGTATTCTTGAGTTTTAAGATTTTAGAAAAGTTGTTAAGAAAAGCCTTTATACAATAAATGTTAAATAGCAAATTCTGTCTGCTTAGAAAAAAACAGAGAATGGGCAGTATGAGAGAGTATCATGTCTCAGTCCATCAGAAGCATTCTTATAGAAAGCAACCTTACATTGGAATTTCAGTTAAAATTTGCACAGAAATTCAATGCTTTAGACACTAAGTCATGCCTGACTCTTGCAACCCTATGGACTGTAGTCCACCAGTTCCTCTGTCCATGGTATTTCCCAGGAAAGAACACTGGAGTGGGTTGATATACCCTACATGGATACAATTCAATGTGCAGAGAGAACAATCAAATATGTGACAAAAGGATATCCATTTAGAAAACTTTAAACTTAGGTAAATCTCCATGCTTTGAAGACTGATAAAAAGAAAGAAAAAAAGAAAGAAAACTATGAAAAATATTGTAGAAAAAGGAAAAAAAATAGCATCAGCTTAAATATATATGTAAAACATAAAATATCTGGAAATTATCCATGTGATATATTTTAGACATTGCATTCATTATTTCTTTTAAATCTTAAAATTGTCCTAAAGTCTAGACAGTTATATGTGCTCAATCACTGAGCTGTGTCTGACTCTTTTTGATTCCATGGACTGCAGCCTGCTTCTCTCCATGGGATTTCCCAGGCAAGAATTCTGGAGTGGTTTGTCATTTCTTTCTCCAGGGCATTTTCCCGACCCAGGGATAAAACCAATATCTCTTGTGTCTCCTGCATTGGCAGGCAGATTCTTTACCTCTGTACCCCCAGAGGATGGCTATGTATCTCATGTTTATATATAAGTAAAAGTGATTTAACACTTTTACCTTACCCAGAGTTATGTAGCTAGTATATATAGAATCCAGTTTTTAAATCCAGAGAACCTAAATTCATACTTTTTAGTGGATATATAGTTGGTTTCTGAAGATTTAATTGCCATACCTTGCTTCAAAATCTTTTACCGGTAATTAATGTATCCTTATAATTCTAATCTTAGAGAAGAATTGTGTAAGGGTGAAAGAAAAATAATTCATCAAATTGACTAAGTAAGCAATGTTTATCAAGCAAAGGTTATATATTAGTAAAACAAATCCTCTCCTCTATATGAGAAATCTAATTTCTAGTCAGAGCAATAGGTAACTGCTGTCACTGAAATTATTATGTTCTCTTGGTACATATCAAGATTTATACCTAATGTAAGATTATTAGTACCTTTAGAGGTTCATGTCATAGGCAATATAGTTTATGTACAAAGTCCTGGTTTCTTTCTAGAGTGGGTACATAGAATGGCACACATTTTGCCAGGCCTGAGCCTTCAGTAAGTAAGGATATTTTTTAAGAATGCATGTACAAAATTGAGTTATAAAGTGTGCATTTATTTCCAATTAGAAAGACTATCACACCAAACATAAATTTGGCAAATATCAAAATCACTACAGCAATCAAAAAAAAAGCTTTAATCTCTCAATATTCTGAAATACTTCTGTAATACATATCCTTAATTTTTGCTTCTATACTCTCTGATTGCTTCTTCCTAGGAAGATGATTTTGGAAGATGATTTCCATCCTGAGAATAGTAATTTAAAATAATATTTCTTCTAGTATGTCGCTAGGAGTCGGACATGACTGAGCAACTTCACTTTCACTTTCATGCACTGGAGAAGGAAATAACAACCCACTCCAGTACTCTTGCCTGGAGAATCCCAGGGATGGGGGAGCCTGGTGGGCTGCCGTCTATGGGGTCTCACAGAGTTGGACACGACTGAAGTGACTTAGCAGCAGCAGCAGTTGTTGGATCAAATATTTTTGTCATGATTTATGTAGAGATCAATTCCTGAAGTTTCACAACTAGTTTTTGTTGATGTCATGTAAGCTTTTACTATTGTTATTAATTTTGGGAAAATTTATGTCAAGCATTTTTGCTTTTCAAATTTTAGCTATAATAGGTAAAATCAGTGTTTGTACTATTAAAGTTCAGTGCCCTGAACACAGAGGAATTCTGATGAATTTTCCTTGTGGTTTCCTATTAAAAAAAAAATAAAACCCACTATCTCACACATTTACCATTATAAACAGTCAAGATTATGATGTTTTGATTCCGGTTTTTGCTAAATATTGGTAAGTAATGAATATTCCAGTTAAAATGCTTATAAATGTCATGATTTCTTAGGATAAATTTTTATACACCACTTTCTCACAACTAAACATTTCAAATAAAGTTTTTCCCTCTATTAGTCAAATATTTTAGTACCAGGTAGCATAAGACACATACATATTATGCTAAAACCTCTGACTTTTCAAATAAATGAAATAACACTAGGTAACACAGCACACTAGATAGTAGGAAGTGTCCTGAGAGTCATTTAAACCTCTAATGGTTGTTGATAATTTACCTTTTCATAGAAGAGACTACAAAATATACTAAATCCCAAGTAAATATATCCTCAAATTCCGCTTTACTTGACCTGTCTCCAACCTTTCCTATGAGCACTTTTATGTCCAGTATCATGGAAGGGAAGACAAATTAGAAAAATGTAGCCATCTTAACCAATTTGAGTAAAGATATGTTACTTTTGCACATTTTACTTAAATACCATACTAAGTTCTCTCAGATAAGAAGGGCTCCACGCAAGTGTGGGAAGGTATAAAACAATCCACAATCCCACCCTCACTTCTGAAACCAATGCTTAGATGTCCCCAAAGCCACCTTTAGTTTCAGTGATTTATGGGAGGCATTCAATGATCTCTCTGAAAACTTATGCTCCCAGTTATGGTCCGTTGTAATGAATTAGTGAAAGGAAGAGACACATGGGGCAGAGCCCACTTGGGAAAATGGAAAGTTCTACACTTGGAGTCTCCAAGTTTTCACTTCTCATGGAGTCACAGACTGATAAATTTCCTGGAAACAAAATGTAACATATTCTATGAAATATTGACAACCAGGGAAGCTCCTCTAAGCTCTAGGGTCCAGGGTCTTTCCTGGGGCTCTGTCTTGCAGACATGGATGACTGCCTCCATGGCCAAACTAAACCTGTAGCCCTTCCACATGTTGAGCTAATATCACATGACCCAGAGATATCATTGTTAGGTTGTCTGTATTGGCTGAAGACCCTCAAGTAAGCAAATAATTTTATCAAGTAGAAAATTCCAAGGACCTAGAGATTGTCTCATGGCAAAGTCCAGACCCCAAGTATGGCAAAGTTAAACTCTACTGTACAAATGATGTAACCTAAAGCTTATATTCCATTAATCTCACAATAAATCTGCTCCCGCCAGAAATATCAGAGGGGATTGTTAGCATTTGTTGACTAAGTGGATGCTTTCTGTGCTTGTCTTTATGTAGGCCCTAGGAAATCCTTGTGAGTGTGAATATCTACATTATCTGTGAAGAGAAATCTCCAAAATATTTTGATATTTAAAATGAAAACACACATATGTATGCCCCTGTTCACACACATACATACTTCTGAAGGCATCAAATTGTAAAATAGGAAAAATTTAGAACTGAACAAAAGCAAACAAAGTATTATTTAGAGAGAAACGTATGATTGTAAAGGGATAGATTAAAACAAGAAAAAAGAAAATTTAATGAGCTAACCATCTAAGTCATGAAATTAGGAAAAGGAAAATTATACCAATCTAAAGAATTTGGTGAGTGATATAATACATATGAATGCCTTGTTGAAGATAGAGGGACTTGGGAAGCAACTGAGAGGGTTAACAAATCCAGATTTCCTTGAAAATGTGAACAGAACCCACTAGTGTTTTCCTCATACACGGTGAGCATTAGCCTCATGTGAGAAGTGTTCAGAACTTGTGTTAAACTCATAATCCCCAATCCAGCCCACAGAATTCTTTATATCTTCCAGGTGGTTCCAATATATAGTCAAGTGTGGAAAGCACTGGAACAAACAAAACTCTGAGATTTGCATTGAAAGAAAGGGATAAAGATATGGCGAAGAGAGATTATGGAGTGAAGAAGGATAATAAAAGAAAAAGCAATATTAGACGTGCAAATATATCAAGGTAATCAAGTTTTCAAATTTAGAGAGCTTCTTATAAATAAATTTATAGACATACTGAGTTTGCTTATAAATTTAAAGAGTAACCCACCATTTAAAAATCCATCCCTAGAAAAACTTGATGATTTTGTAGGTACCCTCTACCATTTCTTCAAAGATTAGGAAAACGTAGAGAATTAGGAGACAAGGCAGGAGGGTGGAATGGGGAGGGAGTAGAGGAAGGGGAGCTGAAAGGAGAAAAGAAAATATGTCCACCACTTTTTTATTTTAAATTTAAGGCAAGTTGTTTGTTAATAGGGAAATCAGGAGCATCATGAAAAAAAACAATTACCATTTGTTTAAGAGCACAAATTCAGTAACAATAAATAAAAGATCGGCACACCAAATAATTAACAAGCATGTTTTCTCAAAATACAAAGAAGGATTAAAGTAAGAAAATCTATTAATATAAGTTTTAGCATGCAGCAGGGACTGCAAACTTAGCTGGTGTCTACCAGCCTTCTTCCGTATGACTTCACAAAACCTACTGGATTATTAGACCTACCCTTACCACTTCTCCACTTGAACTAATTCTATACTTTCTCTCCAAAGTGTTTAATGGAGGGCTCAGGATTTATGCATTTAATTAATTGCATTCAGAATATTAAGTGAATATTTCCCTGTTCTGCTCTAAAAATGTGTTTACCGCCTCTCCCAGCAATGAATCTGTTGTTCAGGAGGGCATGCAGAGTTGTTTATGAAAAAGAAAACAACACAATCTTTTAAAGTCCTTGAATTTTATTGACACATTTAAAACTGAATTATCTCTAATTCAAGGAAAATATGTGTATTTAATGTGTTCAAAACATTTGCAGACCTCTAAGCAAAACGCAGAAATGAGCAAAATGCATCTGTCTTGAGGAAATGATATATCTTACAGGAAGGTGGAAAGAAGACATTATATCTCTAATTAGAAGAAGGAATGGAAATGTCATCCGTGCGTGCTCAGTAGTCTGCCAGGCTCCACTGTCCATGGGATTCTCCAGGCCAGAATGCTGGAGCGGTCTGCCATGCCCTCCTCCAGGGGATCTTCCTGAGCCCAGGATGGCACTGGGGTGTCCTGTGTCTCCTGCATTGCAGGTGGATTCTTTACTGCTGAGGCAGCCGGGAGGCCTGTTTTCAGTGCTCCTGTAGCCTAATAGTCACAAGTGAAGCTCATTGTGTGGACAGATATCTTCATGGAGATTGATTTGATAGTGATAGCAATATTAAAAGATGGCATTCACAAACGTTTCATATGCAGTTTTCACCAGCTCTGCCATAGTGTGGTTTTCTATAAAAGCTATTTGTCTTACCTATGAGCACATTTATTGAGTACACTGCATGTACCTGTAATAATTTTGTCAATGGCTTTCTTATAAATAAATAGCTTTAAATTTTACTAAAAGTTATTCCTAATAAATTACTTATTATGGATGATATGATATCTACACACACCAGTTAGTCACAGAAAATAAGGGAAACCTATACAATGTATGTTTCACTTGTTTTGTAAATTGGAATAGTTGAAACAGACATTTAATCATTTAAATAGAGGTATATATAAAAATTTTATTTTCAAAGAAGTCCCATATTTTAATGCTAATATATGGTCTTGTCTTCATTATGCCTGTCTATTTTTTAATATATGTAAAGGTGATGCTGTTATAGAGGATGATTCATTTAACATATTCTCTAAAATGCTCAAGATACACTGCATGTTTCTGAACCTATTCTAGAACATCCTTGAAAGATAGTTTGAGATATTACCTTTATTAATGTTCTGCGAGATTTAGAAAGTTTCTATAGACACTTAAAAATTGGAGGTGGTTACCCTCAGGAAGAACAGATGTTTTGACATATGTCCAGATGAGTACTCTGAACTAGAATTTCAAATCTCCTTCTGGAAAACTTTTTTTGTTAACATATGGCAGACAATGAATCTTAAAAACCATTGGCTATGGAACTGACAGAAAAATGGGATTAGTTAAGATTTATTTACAGAGATTAACCAAATTGAGCATAAAAATGGGTAGAATTGGCTATCTATTACTCTAATTTTCAAATGATTGGCAAAAATTCTTTCAGTCTTTCCAAAAAAAATTTAAACTCTCTGAAAGTCACATGCAATATAATATTTCTAAATGCATTTCCTGTCTGTCTTTGTTAAATCGTGTGGAACACTTTCCTTGCCTATAACATCATTAACACTTGTAGAAGGAATATACATTTTTAGTCCCAAATTGTGGAGAGAAATGCTCAAATTTGAATATCTTTACTCTCTTTTCACCATTATCATAAAAAAATGATGGATTCAAAGCAAAACAATAACCACACTTAAATGGCATCAAGCAAAATCATATCCTTTCTCTATCGCTGATGATAATTACATATGAAAATACCTCTCCATTTTTGTAAATTTACATTTATATAATACAAAATAAGAAATGCATATTTGTCAGCTTTTTAAGATAAGTCCAAATATATAGAAAAATTTTGCATTTAAACAAGATATAAGGCATTTATTTTCTCCTCTTGAGAAATGTCATGTGAACATGGCAAAAATACTGATCTCTAATCATTTCCTTTTGTTTAAAGGTCATTTCCCTCACTTGCTGGCTTGTTCTTTTTTTATATGTTATATTGTCACTGGAAGTTAAACATGTTTTAAAAAGCAGCAGAAACCCAGAATATATTTTAAACACTTTCTACAAGAATACTTCAAATTTAATTCATAAGAGTTTCAACATGGGTATGATATATACAATAGATTCCTTGTATAATTAGGAGTTGAAAGTAGAGATAAAATGTGAATAATCAGCACTGTTTGGCTCATCTGAGAAAGAGTATCCTATAATAGCCACTGAGTTAGCAAGTACAATGTATGTTTAAATTATCCAAATTTCCATGTGGCTTCTAAATGAATCTTCTAGGGTACAGGTCATACTTCAAATACATTCTTGTCTACAAATCATTAAAAACTGTCCATTCTGTTTGAACAAAGTATTAGGGAGAAGTGTGTAAAAGTATTTTAACTAAATCTAGGATCTCTGAATAGATTACTGCAAGAAAAAGTAGTATCTGACTATTGCTCAGTCGTGTCTGACTCTTTGCAACATCGTGGAATGCAGCACGCCAGGCTTCCCTATCCAATACCAACTCCTGGAGCTTGCTGAAACTCATGTGCATGGAGTTAGTGATGCCATCCAACCATCTTATCCTCTATTGTCCCCTTCTCCTAGGGCCCTCAATCTTTCCCAGTATCAGGGCCTTCTTCAAAGAGTCAGGTCTTTGCATCAGGTGGCCAAAGTATTGGAGCTTTTAGCATTAGTCCTTCCATTGAACATTCAGAACTGTTTAATTGTAGGATTGACTGGTTTGATCTCCTTGCCATCCAAGGGACTCTCAAGAGTCTTCTCCAACACCACAGTTCAAAAGCATCAATTCTTTGGTGCTCAGTTTTCTTTATAGTCCAACTTTCACATCCATACATGACCACTGGAAAAATCATAGCTTTGACTAGACGGATTTTTGTCAACAGAGTAATATCTCTGCTTTTGAATATGCTGTCTAGGTTGGTCAGAACTTTCCTTCCAAGAAGCAAGCATCTTTTAATTTCATGGCTGCAATCACCATCTGCAGTTATTTTGGAGCCCAAGAAAATAAAGTCTCCCACTGTTTTCATTGTTTCCCCATCTATCTGTCATTGAATGTCGGAATGCCATGATCTTCTTTTTTTTTTTGATTTTTGAGTTTTAAGCTAATCACTCTCTTCTTTTACCTTCATCAAGAGGTTCTTTTGTTCTTCTTTGATTTTTGCTGTAAGGATGGTATCATTTGCATATCTGAAGTTATTGATATTTCTCCTGGCAATCTTGATTCAAATTTGTGCTTCATCCAGCCCAGAATTTCACATGATGTACTCTGCATAGAATTTAAATAAGCAGGGTGACAATATACAGCCCTGATGTACTCCTTTTCCAGTTTGGAACCAATCTGTTGCTCCATATCTAGTTTTAACTGCTGCTTCTTGACCTGCATCCAGGTTTCTCAGGAGGCAGGTAAGATGGTCTGGTATTCCCATCTCTTAAAGAATGTTCCAGAGTTTATTGTGATCCACACAATCAAAGGCTTTGGCATAGTCAGTTAAGCAGCAGAAGTAGATATTTTTCTGGACCTCTCTTGCTTTTTCTATGATACAACACATGTTGGCAATTAGATCTCTGGTTCCTCTGCCTTTTCTAAAACCAGCTTGAACATCTGGAAGTTCATGTACTATTGAAGCCTGGTTTGGAGAATTTTGAGCATTATTTTACTCATGTGTGAGATGAGTGTAACTGTGAGGTAGTTTAAACATTCTTTGGCATTGCCTTTTTGGGGATTGGAATGAAAGCTGACCTTTTCCAGTCCTGTGAGCACTGCTGAGTTTTCCAAATTTGCTGGCATATTGAGTGCAGCACTTTCACAGCATCATCTTTTAAGATTTGAAACAGCTCAACTGGAACTGCATCACCTCCACTAGTTTTGCTTGTAGTGATGCTTCCTAAAGCCCACTTGACTTTGCATTCCAGGATTTCTGGCTCTAGGGGAGTGATCACACCATCGTGGTTATCTGGGTCATGGAGATCTTTTTTGTATATTTCTTCTGTATATTCTTGCCAACTCTTCTTAATATCTTCTGCTTCTGTTAGGCCCATACCATTTCTGTCCTTTATTGTACCCATCTTCGCATGGAATGTCCCCTTAGTATCTCTAATTTTCTTGAAGAGATGTCTAGTGTTTCCCATTCTATGGTTTTCCTCTATTTCTTTGCATTGATCAGTGAGGAAGGTTTTCTTATCTCTCCGTGCTATTCTTTGAATCTCTGCATTCAAATAGGTGTATCTTTCCATTTCTCCTTTGACTTTAGCTTCTCTTCTTTTCTCAGCTATTATTAAGGCCTCTTCAGACAACCATTTTACCTTTTTGCATTTCTTTTTCATGGAGATGGTCTTGATCACTGCCTCATGTACAATGTCATGAACCTCCATCCATAGTCCAAAAACAGTATAATCATTACTGTTCTGTATTTTTTAACCCAGATAACTTTTTGTCACAGACATGCTTTCTCTAGCTCAGGATTCTCAACTTTTAAGGAGTGTACATTCAGTATTTCCTGGTGCAGAAAATAAGAATTATGTTCGAAGCTGCTTTTATCTAACTATAACCATTGTCTTCACAACAATTGCAAACAAAGTGTGTTTCTTCATTTTCTTGAAACCATTGATCACTATGCCTAGTCTCTATAGGGTGGCAAGTCATGTTTATCTGATAAAAATACTAAAGGACTTTTCAAATCTCTGACATCTCCTTGAGATTCACTTTTCAAGACACTCCCATCAATCCAAAATATCCTCCCTCTGTGTCTTAGCTGGTAAATATCTATGATAGATCTTTGTCCAAGTAGCAAACCAGAAATGTTTTTGCATTAGTTTACCTAATTATAAATGTATTTTTTCAGGTATTATAGAACACTTTAAAGTTACATAGAATTTAAATATGCTTGCAAATATAAATTTTCAAGCTCTTTAAAATTTGTCTGGGAATAGTGAAAGCATTATATTTAAGAAGCACACCTAGACAGGAATAAAAAACATTCCACTTAATATCTGTGTGATTTTAAGTGACTTGATCTCTCTGAGATTTAGTTTACTCATCCACAGAAAGGAAATAGCAACATCTCATCTTTAAGAGCTGTGCTATAGATAATATTCTTAAAGAGATGGGAATACCAAACCACCTGTCCTACCTATTGAGAAATGTGTATGCAGGTCAGGAAGCAACAGTTAGAACTGGACATGGAACAACGGACTGGTTCCAAATAGGAAAAGGAGTTCGTCAAGGCCGTATATTGTCACCCTGCTTATTTAACTTCTGTGCAGAGTACATTATGAGAAACACTGAGCTGGATGAAGCAAAAGCTGGAATCAAGATTTCCAGGAGAAATATCTATAACCTCAGATATGCTGATAACACCACCCATATCACAGAAAGTGAATAACTAAAGAGCCTCTTGATGAAAGTGAAACAGGAGAGTGAAAAAGTTGGCTTAAAACTCAACATTCAGAAAACTAAGATCATAGCATCTTGTCCCATCACTTCATGGCAAATAGATGGGAAACAGTGAAAACAGTGACAGGCTTTATTTTGGGGGGTACCAAAATCACTGCAGATAGTGACAAAAGCCATGGAATTAAAAGACACTTGCTCCTTGCAAGAAAAATTCTGACCAACCTAGAGAGTATATCAAAAAGCAGAGATATTACTTTGCCAACAAAAGTAATTTTGCTAGTCATAATTACTAGTCAAAAGTAATTTGCTAGTCAAAGCTATGGCTTTTCTAGTAGTCATGTATGGATGTGATAGTTGGACTATAAAGAAAGATGAGTGCCAAAGAATTGATGCTTTTGAACTGTGGTGTTGGAAAAGACTCTTCAGAGTCTCCTGGACTGCAAGGAGTTCCAAACAGTCAATCCTAAAGGAAGTCAATCTAGAATATTCACTGAAAGGACTGATGCTGCAGCTGAAACTACAATACTTTGGCCACCTGATGCAAAGAGCTGACTCATTTGAAAAGACTCTGATGCTGGGAAAGATTGAAGCAGGGAGGAGAAGGGGATGACTGAGGATAAGATGGTTGGATGTCATCCCTGATTCAATGGACGTGAGTTTTAGTAAACTCTGGGAGCTGGTGATGGACAGAGAGGCCTGGGGTGCTGCAGTCCATGAAGTTGCAAAGAGTCAGACATGACTGAGTGACTGAACTGAACTGATAGATAAAATTCTCTTAGCACGGTATACTTTTTAGTTCTCTGCTTCAGCTTCCAAGTCAGTATCTCCTTAAAAAAAAAAAAAAAAGAAAGAAAGAAACAAAGAAACATTAACCTGCTGGCATCTCAGTGTGAAAAAAAGTCTCTGAGGCATGCTGAATGAGAATCTATTCTCATTGTCTTTAATTTCAATTATATATCTTGGGATTACACACCTTTGGGGTAATGTTAATAAGATTTCACATACCATAAATGATGCACAAGCTGTTTGCTATACAAATCAGACAAGGTGATGTTCTGTAAAGCTGCTTTAAGAATTTGATTGAAAGAAACTTGAAATACTAGAAGGATGTGCAAAGCTTCCACTACCTCAATATATGTATTAGAATACTAAAGAAAAATTAGCTATAGTCCACAAAACCTGATTATATTACAATTGCTTCTATTGCTTCTAGACTAAGAAAATTAAATTTCAAATTGGTTGAATTTTATGGAAAATGAAGAATTTTAGTGTAGAATTGTAAAGAAGAATCATATTTTCAATCATACCATACAACCAAGGTACAGAATATTCAAGCTGCTGAAATCCACTGATAAAAAATAATCCTGGAGATAGCAAAATATTACATACAAAGAAAAAAAAGAAAAGACTTCATTAGATAAACATTAACTGTGGGAAACTGCTGCCAGTAGATCTGATTTAAGAAATATTAAAAAATCTTTTTTATATCAAATCAATACGATACCAGATGGAAGTCTAGATTTTTCACCTTTTTATCTCTGGAATTATAAAAGTGACAATAACTATACTTTTTCTTATTTAGATTTGATTTAATAGAAATTTGACATTTTGAAAGAAAAATATTAAAGATAAACTAAGTGGCTAATAACATAAATGCAATTAAATATGTCATTAAAAGGTGACAGATGAATGGCAGCAGTAATGATAATTACCCAGTTGTAAATTTACCACCATTTTTCACAGCTATAAATAATAGCCAACAGTGAAGCATGAATGAAATGAAAAAGAAACATTCGAACCAGGAACTAGCATGCTAAAAAGGAAAATGGAACAAAGAGCTGATAGAAGAAAGAAAAGAAAAATAAGTAGGTGTAATTAAATTCAAATACATTAGTAACTGCATTATATATAAACAGTTTGTAGATCCAATTAAAGATAGAGACAAATTGTATTTAAAAAGCATATCTATATACGATATATTAAAACCCAATTCAAATTTAAGCTGTTGGATGATTAAATGCAATAATATGGAAAAATATAATATGTAAATATTAAGCAAATCTGGAGTGGCTATATTAATATCAGAAAGAATAGACTTCACAGCAAGGAATATTATCAGAACAAAAGTCATCATTTGAGGGAAAAAAAACATAATAATCTCCATAAAGCTTCAAAACACACAAAACAAAACTTGATAGAACTGAAAAGTAAAAAGAAAAATCCACAGTTAAAGTTGGCCATATTAAAACTCCTCTGTCTGAAATCCATAGAACAAGTAGACATACAATTAACATTAAATAGAAGTTGACCTGGTTGGCATTTATAAATCCCTCCAAAAAACAAGAGCAAATATACAAATTCCATAAAGCTTTTGGAAACATTACCCAAATAAAATATTCTCTGAGCCATTAAATAAAAATCAATACATTTTAAAGAACTGAAAATTGTCAAAGTCTATTTTCTGAGCACAATGCAATTATTGTTGATAGCAACAGAAAGATATATGGAAAGTGCTAAATATTTGGAATCAAACAAATACCCTTAAATAACTCATGAGATTCATAAGAGAAATAAGAAAATATTTTGACTGAATGAAAATGAAAGCATTACATACTACAATTTGTGGAAAATAAATAAAGCAGTGCTATGGGGATTATACAGCATTAATTGCTTGTCATTAGAAGGAAGAAAGGTCTCAAATCAGTTACCTGATATTTCATGTGAATCAACAATAAAAAATGTGGAGAAATAGCCCAAAGCAAGCAGAAGAGAGGAAATAATAAAGAGAAGACAAAATAATAGAACTGATTGGAAAAAATCAATTTTTAAAGAACTGGTTCTTTTAAACAATCAATAAAACTGATAAATCTTGAGCCAGAATGATCAACTAACACAAATCCACAAGAAGAAATGAAAAACACTGCTGTGGTACATCTGTCAGTAAATATAGATTTTATATATATATATATACATACATATATATATGTGTGTATGTATGTATGTTTGTGATGTGTGTGTAAATGGCTCAGCAGTGTGCAGCTCTTTGCGACCCCATGGACTGTCACCTGCCAGGCTCCTCTGTCCATGGGATTTCCCAGGCAAGAATACACTAGTGGGTTGCCATGCCCTCCTCCAGGGGATCTTCCCCACCCAGGGATCCAACCCATAGCTCTTATGTCTCTTGAATTGGCAGGCAGGATTTTTACCTCTAATGCCACCTGGTTGCAACCCAAAATGAGTTAGTTAAGGAGGAATAATGCTAACAAAGGAGCCAGTAAGACAAGACATAAAAAACAAATGGCAGTCACAAAGTCAGTCATATTAATAAATACATCCAGCATGAAGGGACTCATCACTCCAATAAAAAGTCATAAGTCAGAGATCCAACCTAAGTTTTTTGGACACTGTTTAATTTCTGTCAATTTACTTGCTTTCTGAGTGTCTACAGTAGAACAGCTGAAGACCACTCAGTGACTGCTTCGCCCACTGTGTGTCTTGAGCAGCGGGAGCTGCAGCTCGTCTTCAGTGGTTCTCACTGGCATCTGTGAGCTGTCGTCCTCCGTGGGGGCTGCTGGGCAAGCACGAAGAGCACCTCCCACCTTCAGACCAGCTGCCGCCTCTGGGAGGTTGAGCCGCAGTCAGTTCTTCCACCCTGCATTTCTCCCCGCTCACAGCCCCCTCAGCTGTGGCCTGCCCCTCCGTACCACCTGTTGAGGATCTTGGCTCAAGTAGAAAGTGCGTGGGACACCCTTGGTATGCACATGGGACTCCCATGGGTGCTCACGGGAGAGACAACCACGCATGCCCAGAACCCCCCGGGTCAGCGTCTGTCACATCAGACCCACAAAGCCAGCTCCCTTGCTGCTGTAAGGGTGGCGGTGTCCACACAGCACAGAGACTCTTGTGTGTTTCAGGGGGCAGGGGTAGGCAGGTTCACAGCCCTGGGGTCGGGAACCACTGTGAGTCGCGGCTCCTGGAGAGCTGGCTGCCTGGCTCAGGTGAGGAGGGTTCCAGGAGCGAGGTGCCCAGCACAGCAGGGGTGCCCGTGGCTGTGGCAGACTTCAGCACAGCTCGCTGGCTGGTCCTCCTGGAGGTGATGATGCTGACATCAGCCAGGTTTTCAATGGCAAAAACCTCAGGAGTGGACAGCAGAAGCTTCTCCCAGGTGCTCTCCAGATTTAGAGGTAATGCCATCACTTTTCCCTTCTGTTATAGATGACAGCTCCATTTGGAAGTCTAGGCTTGATGCCTCTTAAGGAGGTTCCTGCTGCAAAGAATTTGAGGACATCCTCCTACTTCATTTTGAGGAAATCAAAGCCTCTGGAAACTGTGAAAATTTTCTTTTAAATCATGATGAGAACCCAGAACAATGTCTTATAGACCCCTGGGTAGCATAGGAAAGGGAAAATTCAGAGATCTTAAAATTGTAAATTGAACTAAAGAGCAAGATTCAATTACATTGAATGGAAAAGATATTGTAGATTCAAAGATAAAAACTAAGGCTTACGCATATATTACTATTTTTTCTATCAATATGTTAAATCTATCCATATCCTCAGTTTCAAAGATATTTTTTTCAGGGATAATATATTTCATCAAGCTTTGCTTATAAAATCTAGGTTACTGAGAGATTATTAAAAATGAAAGCCAATCAAATACCAGTATACTAAAAAGTTCATAGATATAGGACAAGAAATAATATTTAAGAAGTGCACAAAATTTTAAAGTTAAGAAATTTCAAATTGTAAAAATATCAAACACTGTGAAAGGCATTTGTACTCAGCATTAACATTGTATCTTAGCCCCATGTTATAGAATAGCAGTCTTGGCAGTGTTCCATCTTCAAAAGGGTACAGGAGAATTCCAGGAGACAGTCAGGTTAACACAGCAAGTCTCTTTAAGGATGAAATTGGAAATCTGATGTAAGCCCCTGCACTTTTGAAGAAAGAATAATATTGAAACATTTTATAAAGCAGGCTCCACAAAATCAAAATCATTTGAAATGTTCTGTGATAGGACTTCTGTAGCCAGTAAGTTTGGAAATGCTACATAGACTATATTCTCTGCAAGAGGGTCATCATTCATACTAGCATAATGGAGAAGTCCTACAAAAAAAAAAAAAAAAAAAACTTATGTCAGAGTTTAATGTACCATTCCTGTCGTATTTATTCATAAACTGTATATATTTGTATTCTACATAATATTTGTGTTTATACATAACATTTACTAATATCTCACATAAACAATTTTCCTTGAAATGTTTTCACAGATTGATGTAAACAAAGAGATCCTTTTAACTCAGTGGTCACTAAAAATAGAAGCTCTTAAGATGGCCTTTGTACCCCAGCCCCTAGTAGTGTGCCTATGTTTGCTTTTATTTTTGCTATATCCACCTATTGATCTACAGAGAGCAAAATAAATGGTTGAATGAATAAGTTACTTCATTCCAATTATGCAAGGGACATCACATATTAATTTAATATATATCTGAAGGAAAAATCAATACTAATCTGTGTAAGAAAATCAGAACAATTGCTTACCACAAACAGGCAGCTTACTTTGTTTTTCCTATTTGTGGGTCATTAATTTTAAGTGAGTGATCTGAAATGAATATACTTGAAACAACAATATAGAAAAGAATAGCAAAATCTCTATTGTCATAACTATAGATGCTGGCATTATTAACATTTCCTACAGAGAATCAGCATTCTACATAATAATATATAGTTGCTTCCTTGGTTGCAGTACAGTAAGTTAAATTGTAGTGGTGTTACACTTTATTGAAGCCCCCAATAAATTTATTGATTTTTAAATTGATTGTCTCCCTTCTAAGTGGATAACCAGACTTTGTTCTGTCTTAGTAAAGCTGTGGCATCATAAAGATTATATAAAGTCCATGGGTGTTTCTCAAGAAAAGATCATATTGGGTGTTCTGGAAGAAAGGGAGAAAGCCATTGAGAACATTGTTTTGAAGGCAGCACAGAGGGATGGATACGACCGCTGATGCTGTGACTCTTGGGTGGATGGGGAAGGATCAATTCTAGACATAGAGCTTTCTTGTTTTATAAAACTTCATACAGGCTACTCATGACAAAAAATTGATGGACCCAGATAACTGAGGGACTGTATATAGTCTTTAACAATGACATTATCAATAACTACTATGATAGAAAGATAACTGAGGCTCTCTTGCATTTTCAGGACTCACAGTGCTCCTAGATTCTTAAGAAACCTCACAGAAGCTGAAGGAAAACAGATGATGCTGACAATGATTATTCTGACAACCTAGTAGGTTAGGGCTCATAGATGAATTAGAAGTTAATAAATAAAAAGCCCAAAATGTCATATTCTATGAATTTAAAAATTGACTTTAAGCAAATTGTTTTGTGAAGTATATAGAATGTTTTAGATAAGTGAACAATTCACAAAATATTTAAAACAGAGAAAATACTCTATATGTTTTATAATGGATGGATACTTGTCAAAAACTATAAAACATACAACACCAAGAGTGGACTCTAATGTGAACCAAGAATTTTGAGTGGTTATGATAGGTCAGTGTAGATTCATCAACTATAACAAATGAGTCACTTGGGTGAATGATGCTGATAATGAGGGAAGCTAGGCTTGGGGGGCGAGGGTGGCAGAGGGCATACCAGAAATACCAGTATCTTCTTTTCAGTTTTTCTGTGAACCTAAAATTACTCTTAAAAATTATATATATATATATATGTATATATATATATATATAATTTATATATATATTTGCCTATATATAGGCAAAATACACACATATATTTATAAATATAAGTATATATTTAATATCGATAAACAATTTTATAGTGGGTGGGAAAATCTTACCAGGTGAAAATAAAGGTGGACATGAGCAACACCTATAAGTTAAGGAAAATATTGCTTTCAGAGGTCTATTGTTGAGATACAAATCCTAAAGGCTTCAAACAGTCAAGCACTGACAATATCACTGCAGCGTAAGAATACAAATGTCTGATATTGCAAGTCAAGCCAGACAGAGTCCTATTAACACAGATTCTGCTCTGGCAAGTCTGATGACTGGAGGCAGTACCCACTGCGGTTGCTCATGTAGAACAGCAGCCAAGTAAACTGAAGTGGTTTGGAGAAAAGTGCATAATTAACAGAATTGTGCGCCATAAAAGTTCACATACGGATGAGACCAGATTGCTTGAGAAAAGTGCCTGTTAGAACCTCAGTTTTAAAAAGAAAATAGCTTAACTAGGATTGAAGTCTATGGAAATGAGGCTTGTGGCTTTTACTTGGAGTAAGTGGGAGATTGCAAGTTGGAAGCACAGCTTGTTTATTACACACACACACAAACACATGTTTAGAGGCCTTCTTATTTGTTTTTGCTTCAAATAAAATTCAAGTTGTGCAAGATTATCTTAAATGGAACAATTGCGAAGAAAAGGATTTATCTAGTTACATCCTAAGAGAGGAATATTAAGTCATTCTTGGAATTGTTTCAGTTTGTCACTCTTGATTTAATTTTGAATATGTTTCCCTTTTCTATTTTCATTAAATGATGTTTTACAATGAAACATTTAGAATTGAAAAGGATTTAATTAATGTTTTATTTAATGCAGTATAAATTTTATGATTCCTAATAGAAGAAGGAACAACCTGAAATAAGAGAGACCTAGTGAGGGCATGTTCAGTTCAATTTAGCTCAGTTGCTGTCATGTCTGACTCTTTGCAACCCCATGAACCACAGCACGCCAGGCCTCCCTGTCCATCACCAACTCCCGGAGTCCACCCAAACCCATGTCCATCGAGTCAGTGATGCCATCCAACCATCTCATCCTCTGTCGTCCCCTTCTCCTCCTGCCCTCAATCCTTCCCAGCATTAGGGTCTTTTCCAATGAGTCAGCTCTTCGCATGAGGTGGCCAAAGTATTGGAGTTTCAGCTTCAACATCAGTCCTTCCAATGAACACCCAGGACCAATCTCCTTTGGTAAGTGGTCCTTCTTGTACTGCAGCTCAGTGTACTGAAGATTTTAAGTGACACGTTTACCTATTAGCGGCTTCCCTGGTGGCTCAGAGGTTAAAGCGTCTGACTGTAGTGTGGGAGACCTGGGATGGATCCCTGAGTTGGGAAGATCCTCTGGAAAAGGAAATGGCAACCCACTCCAATACTCTTGTCTGGAAAATTCCATGGACTGAGGAGCCTGGTAGGCTCCTCAGTCCATGGGGTTGCAAAGAGGCGGGCACAACTGAGCGACTTCACTTTCACTTACCTGTTATCAAATACCATAATCATTTCAGACTGAAATAGATGTATTATATTGATAATTCTTGAATAAAATATGAGTGTATTAACTTGTAAAGTATCCATATAACCCAAATAATAGCAGGATAATGTTGGTGAACTAACACTTGATGTTAAATGATCAACAGCACTAGGAAATTTCATTCTCTCTGGAAATAAAACTATCATGAATTTCAACTCCTCCCTCTAAAATCTTTAATATCATCACTAAGAGTAATAATAGAAAGTGAAAGTTGCTCAGCTGTGTCCGACTCTTTGCTATCTCATGTACTATACAGTGTGTGGAATTCTCCAGGCCAGAATACTGGAGTGGGTAGCCTTTCCCTTCTCCAGGGGATCTTCCCAACCCAGGGATTGAACCCAGGTTTCCCACATTGCAGGTGATTTTTTTTTTTACCAGCTGAGCCACTAGGGAAGCCCAATAATAGAAAAGGGAACCATAGATAAGTTAAATGGCACTTTGTCAATATCAAAATTCCAAGAAAGTTAAGTCACTACTTTAATACAAACTATTCACTTCTAGAGCCTGATTTCTTTTTTCTTAAACACTCAGACTCATAACAATTCCTGTGTAAAATGATTAAATTAGATATAACAATAGCAGGAACCATGTGCTAGAGTAATATGAAATAATTTGGATTACGTTATTATTTTGGAACATGCGATTACCTCTTTTTCTGAAAACTTTTTTCTCACAATGATCAATCTGTTTGAAGGGCCTTGGCAAGTTATAAAAGTTCAATTGTGTATTAATGCACAGTCCCCAAAATAGTGAAAAAGAAAACTATAATAGAGAAATGAATAGACAATTGAGAGATGAGTAAAGAGTTTATTTAACACTTGAAAAAAATGTGGTTTATGAATGACATAATGCACAAGTGAGGACATCTTAAGTTTTGAAGTCAGAGCCTTGGAATCTAAGCTCTTGGATTTCTTGAGCAACAGGGGATACATTATCCAAACTTTCTAAGCCTGCTTTCCTTTTAGATAATAAATTATATAATTCTGGTTGAGGATGAAATTAGATGATGTGGATAGTGTGCTTGGCACATAAAATTTATTAAGTAGCATTTCAGAACTGCTACTTATTTTCCACTCCAAATCTCTGAACCAATAAAAATATAGGAAAAGAGATCTTTGTTACATAAGAAATCTGTTAGAAATTTATGAAACATATAATCACTAATGTGTGTGTGCCAAGCTGCTTCAGTTGTGTCTGACTCTTTGCGACCCTATGAACTGTAGCCCACCAGGCTCCTCTGTCCATAAGGAGCTTGTCCATGGGGATTCTCCAGGCAAGAATACTGGAGTGGGTTTCCATGCCCTTCTCCAATCACTGATGGATGTATAAATTTTATTTAAATTCTAAGCTCATTTACAGGGTCTGTGTAAGACCCCAAGTATCTCTCTCATCACTTGTCTTAAAATAACTTTCACCTAATACATTTCAATCTCACTTAACTTTTCCTTTACCAGTGTGGCATCCTCGTCTATCTATTCTGAGTCTGTAAAGACTGTGTTCCATTTCCATAAACCTCACTTTCCATATATTTGACCTGCCTAACTCTTTTTCATTCATTTCTTAGCTTAGATATATCTTCATCCTGGAAACCAATATGGATTATCCAGGTTAAGTGTCCATACATTTTATTCCTGTATCATCCAGCATTATCATTATGATATCACTGATCTTGCAATAAAGAGATCATTGATAAAGTTATCTGTAATGGTCCTCACTAAGACACAATTCCAATGGGAGCGGGGACAGAATTTATATATTCAGAATTTAGCAAAGTCCTCAAAGTGTGTATAGATTAGGGTTAATGTCAAGAATACTTTACTCTTCCTATCAAAATATTAAACTTTAAAGAGAGAAAGCACTATTTTTTAGTGAATCAAAAAATAATTCATGTAAGATGATGTATTTATAATATTTTGAAAGACAGTTGAATCTTAACAAGAGATGCAAAGTCTGAAAGCTCTTAAGGTGAAGCCAATGGCATCAGCACAGGCAGAGAGGGAAGAATTTGGGAAACTGAGTTCTCTCTAATGCCTCTGCAATTGCTCTTACGGGATTGCATGGGTATCCTTAAGCCAGATACAAGGTTATATATATTTCACAGATACAATTTAATAAACTTTTGTTGCTAAAGATGTGAAAGTTTACTCTCATGCAAAAAACTGTTTCTACTTCCTTCACTATCTGTGCAGGAAGTGAGGTTAAAAGTAGAACCTCTGGTTACATACATCGGTTAATGAAAGATGATTAAACATGAAGGCTACACTCAATTTGTTCCACTCCATGGATGGTATTAAGTACTTGTATTTAAAATTAGTATTTTATGTGCATTTTATAAAATATGTTCACACAAAAATGCACAGACTACATTTACATCAATGCTGTTTCTTGTAGAGGATAGTGGTTTGCTGGTACATTGCATGACTTTGTCATGATTTGTCATTTGATTCTTTTATATTTGGTAAAGTGACATTTTCCTCTAAGAGAAATAAAAGATGAAATAACATATATGTGGTAAAAAATTATGTTAAAAATTAATGTCAAAATATATATGTGCATTGTTTTGATTTTGGTGATAGTTTCATAGTTTTAATTCACATGTCAAAATTATCAAGTTACATGTGTCAAGTGTGTACATTTGCTATATGCCAAATGTCAAACAGTGTTACACTGACAAAACCTACATTCTTCAGGTACCAACATTTTAGTCCAGTAATAATAATAAAGAGTATCCATAACAACAACAAAAAAACTAGATATTTTTATAGTTATCAAAAAGTACACTTTTAATTATGTGTTAATATTTATGATGGCAATACTTTAACCAGTCTATAGGCAGCATATTTATAGCCTTCTGATTAAATCTATCTGAATTACATTTTCACATTTATATAAGTCAATTATATTTCAAATAAATGTATCTTTCTGAACTAATTATCCTTTCTCCTTTATTGGGACCTATCTTTTGATATCTGTACTTTTTGCTCTTATGGTTTATATTAGTTTTACTTCCTTTTGAGTCATTAGTCTCTTCTTAGTCTCTCTTCAAACATTTTGATTTCCTTCAGTACTTTCAGTAGATATAGTAGTGCCTGACTAATTAGAAACCCAGGTGTTTGGCTGAAGAACCAAGATAAGTCCTATTCTCCATACTTTGTTTCCTGTCTCCATGCCTGGTCAAATACAGAATTTTAATTTCCTGGACTTGAAGGATCAGCCAACTATCCTTGCATCTGAAAAAATACCAACTTGTAGGAATGTTGAAACTGTGGGTTCTGTGATAGTGTTTTGTGCTAGAGAGAGCAGAATAAATGGGGTCTCAAATGCATATCATTAATTGCCTGTTTACTTAGAACTGTGCTTGAAAATATTTATTTTGCCATTAGGTTATGAACCTTTATGGATTTGATTCAGTTATTTATTCTATTTTAATCACAACAAATAAGGTGTATGTACAAATTTGAATTGTTTATATCATATATAAGTTCAACTATTTCTTCAATGTTTAGCTCACTTTTGAAAGACTAGCCCTATTTTTCATTTCTGGCATATAATGATGATAAATGCCAATTACTTGCTAAGCAGTGGTAGTAGCATTGTAGAAAATATGCATTCAGACAGGAGAATGTCACAGTGTGTTGTAGGATATAGATTAACAATTATAATCCAGTGCTTTGTCAATTAAAGGTATAAATATATAGCTGGTAGAAATATAAAAGCAGGATGCTTAATTCTATTTTTAACATGTGTATGTATATGAAAAATTGCAAAAAAAAGAAAGTCGTTTTACATAAAAGCCAAAAAAAAAACCCAAATAACTACCAACTGCAAAATTAATATTTGCAGTATATGTGTATAAAACCATATTACAAAGGGAACACATGAACTTATTGACATACTATAATATGACTGAATTGTAGAAACATAGTATTAATCGTAAAAAACCAGACTCAAAGAATATTGATTATGTTATTTTGCTTGAGTGAAATTCATAAATAGAACATTCTGAGTTTTAGAATTCAGGGTAATGGTTATATCTGAGGAGTAAAGCGGTGAATAGTAATTAAAATGGGAAAAATTGTGTTTCCTGGGATATTGTTCATGGACTCTTTATTATTTTTTTATGGCTGTGTAAGAAATTACCACAAGCTGAGAAGCTTAAAACAACACACATTTATTAGATTGCAGGTTCTATGGGTCAGGGATCTGGCACAGTTTAGCTGGATTCGCTACAGGCTGCAGTCAAAGGATCTGGCTGTCATTTTGAGTAGCTTGGGAAAAGGTCTGATTCCAGCTCATTCATGTTGCTGGATGACTAGTTTCCTTACTGTAGTAAGATTCATGGTAGTTTGCTTCATAAAATGCTATGGAGCAAATTTGCTAGCAAGACATGACATAATCATAGAAGTGACATTCCATCACTTTTTTCACAGTCCATTTCTTAAAAATACACTCAAAGGGAAGGGAATATACAAGTGCATACCCCACAGTTAGTAGCTATCTCAGGCTGAAGGTCACATTATCTGTTTTTACCTGGGTGGTGTTAGATATATCAATTCACATTGTCTAACTCAATCATTTAAAAACCATTTTAGGAATTGGTTAGATTTGAGTAGAAAATTTTTTAGAAATCATATCAACTACTTAAAATAAGCCCACATGTAATAAAAATAAATTTCACTTAGTATCCTGAAGGAATATTAATTATTGCCAGATATTAAATGGAATATCCATTTTGTTTTCAAAGATAATAAAGAAAAAGAGCAGATGTAGTGTCATGAACAAACGCTTTCTTTGATTAATTTTAAGTGAGATGATGAGTAATGTAATTATTCATGCATAACTGACCTTTATATAAATTCCTTCTGAAATTTAAACCTCAGGAATTCAAGCATATTAATTTTCTATTGCTGGTTAACAAAATACCTCAAATTTGGCAGCTTAAAGTAGCACCCATTTAATATCTCATAGGTATGTAAGTTAGAAATCCAACATGTCTTCTTTAGATTATTTACTAGGGTCTTATCAGGCCAAAGTTAAAGTGGACTGAACTCTTATGGGAATCTCAAAGGAAGAATCCACTTCCAAATTAATTCATGTACAGTTCAGTAGCCATTGGACTAACATTCCTTTCTCTATGCTGTCTGTTGACCAAGAAATTCTCTCTTTTCCTAAAGGCTACCTGTGTTCCTTCTTATACCAACATCTCCAGCTTCAAGCCAGGCAAAGCAATCAAATACATTGCTGTAAATCTTTTGCCTGTAAGAGCTTCTGAGCTTGCACTGTGTCCCTGACAACCCAGGATAGTTTCCTTAATAAAGGTGGATGATTAATAATGTTAATTAAATCTGCAGTCTCTCTTGCCATGGAAGTTAACCTAGTACAGGCATAAGAACAGGTAGCAAAAGTCATGGGAGAAAAGTCGGCCTCTCACACAAGCATGTTACTCTTTGAATGGAAAATCTGGATCTTGTACTTTGAAAATTCTGTAAATAAGTGAAATATTTTACTCTAAAGATACAATGGGTTTGCTTTAGTTTTGTCTCCACAAGATATAGAAGATATAGTGTTATTATAGGTGGAATTAATATTATTTTAATATATCAATATTTCTTCTTAGTCATGAGTGTGGGACATTTAGAACCATCCTTACTTTGTCTTACCAATTAAAAAATTGTAGTGAATAGAATCTTCATAGGTACCTGAAATCTACTATATTAGCAAATTTGCAGTACTCTCTGAAGTATTTATTGAAGTAAAATTGTCTGTTTGTAGATGACATGATCATAGATATAAAAAACTCTAAAAACTCCATCAAAAAACTGTTAGAACTAACACATTCAGGAAAATTGTAAGATACAAAACCAACACAAAAAATTAATTACATTTCTATAAAACTAAAAGCAAACCATCCAAAAGAGAAAGTAAGAAAACTATCTCATTTACCATAACACCGAAAACAATAAAGTACTTAGGAATAAATTAGACTAAGGAGGTGAAAGATCTGTAAACTAAAACAATATAAAACTTTTGAAAGTAATTGTAGGAGAAGCAAATAAATATATACATATATATATCCCATATTCATGGATTGGAAGAGGTAATGTCAAAATACCCATGATATTCAACATGATCTATTAAGTCAATTTAGTTTCTACCAAATTCCAATGCCATTTTTACAATTCATTTTTACAATTTTAAAATTCATCAGAATCACAAAAGACTCCAATAATGAAAGCCATCTCTGGAAGGAAGAGCAGAATTGGAGAAATCGTACTTCCTGATTTCAAACTGTTTTACAAAACTATAGCAATAAAAATAGTATAGCATTACAAGAAAAAGATACACAGACCAAGGAAACAAAATAAAGGGCTCAGAAATAAACTAACATATAAACTGTCAACTATTCTTTTACAAGGGCACAGAGAATACACAATGGGAATAGTCTACTCTATAAATGTTGTTGAGAAACCTAAATATTCTCATGAAAAAGAATGATATGATCCCTATCTTATGCCACTCACAAATATTAACTCAAAAGGACTTAAGACCTGAAATCATAAAACTCTTAGAAGAAAACAGAGATAAAAATCTTCTTGACAATGGTCTTGGCAATGATACCAAAAGCAAATACAACAAAAGCAAAAGCAAACAAGGGAGACTGGATCAAACTAAAAAGCTCTATGCAGCAAAGGAAAAATAAAATCAACACGATGAAAAAGCAATCTATGGAATGGAGAAAATGTTTGGAAACCATATATCTAATAAGACTTATATCCAAAATATGCAAGGAACTCACACAAATTGCTGCAAAACTAAACAGCCTGATTAAAATGTAAACAAAGGACCTGGACAGATATTTTTACAGAGAAGACATACAAATTGCCAACCAGTATATAAAAAGATAGTCAACATCACTAATTATCAGAGAATTTTCAGAGATACCACCTCATACCTGTAGCAATATCTATTATCAAAAAGACAAAAGATAAAAAAAGGCTGGCGGCAATGTCAAGAAAAAAAAAAGACCATACACTCTTCATGGGAATGTAAACTGGTGCAGCCATTATGGAAAACAGTAGGAATTTCCTCAACAAATTAAAAATAGAACTAAGATACAATCCAGGGATCCTACTTCTAGATATATATCCAAAGGAAATAAAATCAATATCTCAAAAAGATATCTGCACTCTATGTTTATTGCAGCATTATTCATTACTGCCAAGACATGAAAACAACATTTAGGCCCACTGGTGGGTAAAAGAATAATGAAATGTGAAATATTCTAGACAATGGACATTACTCCGCCTGCAGAAACTGAGAGATCCTGCCATTTCCAGCAACATGGATCAATCTAGAGGACATTTTACCCAATGGAACAAGCAGACACAGAACAATAAAAATACTTGCATAAGCATTCATATGTGCAATTCTTTAGCTCAACAGTATTTTGTAATTATGAGCTAATAAATCTTGAGTTTCTCCAAGACTTCTAGGCCCTGTAGCCAGACTCAAGGATGTGCGTCTGCCTGCCGGTGGGTTGGCACTAGCTCCAAGAGCTCCTGGACTCCAGCTCCATCCACCAGTGAACCAGCACCAGACCCAAGGCTCCCAGGGCTCTGCAGCCAGCTGTTGGTGACTCAGTGCCATCAACCAGCAGTGTCAGCAATGTCCAAATGAGGCAGAGCCTGGCACCAAAAATGTCCAGGGGCCAGCATCACATTTTTTGAATTTTTGATTGTTTGATAATGTCTTTATTTTAGCATAATTTGGGGAATATAGCTTTGCTGGCTAGCAGATCCAACATTGACAGATTTTTTGCTTCTTGTAGCATAATGGGTATATCACGCAACTGCTTTCTAGCCTCTGTCACTTCTCATAAGAACTCAGCTGTTAATATTTATCTTGTATATTATGCTTCATAATTTTCTTGCTACTTTTAAAGTCATTTATTTATGACATTGAGCATCTGACTATGCTGTGACTGGGTATGGTTCTAATATTTATTTTATCTTGAGTTTTTCAATATATAGAAATATATTTTCTTGGTTATATAGAGTAGTGTTTCTTTAAATATGATGCATTTCAAATTATTATTTATTCAAATATTTATTCTGCATCTTTCTTCTGTCTTCTTCTGATACTTTGATTATGCTTATATTGGCACACTTAATTTTGGCCTACATTTCTCTTTGGCTTTGTTTATTTTGCATCTATACTTTCTGTTCTTTAAGATTTGATAGTCTTTATCAATTTATATTCTAATTTGCTGAGCATTATCTTTTTTCTTCTTTTGGCTCAAATCTATTCTTGAGTTCCTGTGGTAAACTTTTCACATAGTTAATGCCCATTTCAAGTCCATTATATTAATTTGGTTATTTTTTTATAATTTTATATTTTAAATAATATTTTATAAGTTGATATTCTTTATTTGGTAAAACATCGTCATCATACCTTCCTTTGATTCTTTTTATTGAAGTATAGTTAATTTACAATATTGTGTTAATTTCAGGTACACAGCAAAGCAATTTGTTTATATATATACATGTGTATATCTATGTTCTTTTTTTGATTCTTTTCCATTATAGTTTATTATAAGATCTGAATACAGTTTTCTGTGCTATAGAGTAAATTCTTTTATTCTTTAAACATGGTTACTTTAATTCTTTGAACATATATTTATAAGAGCTCTTTCCAAGTCTTTGTCTTGTAAATTCATCATCAAGGCCCAGTCAATTACAGTTCTCTTGCATGCCTCAGTTCAGTTCAGTTCAGTCGCTCAGTTGTGTCCAACCCTTTGTGACCTCATGAACTATAGTATACCAGGCTTCCCTGGTATACCAACTCCTGGAGCTTACTCAACTGATGTCCATCACGTGAGTGATGCCATCCCACCATCTCATCCTCTGTCGTCCACTTCTCCTCCTGCCCTCAATCTTTCCCAACATCAAGGTCTTTTCAAAGGGTCAGCTCTTCGCATCAGGTGGCCAAAGGATTGGAGTTTCAGCTTCAACATCAGTCCTTCCAGTGAACACCCAGGACTGATCTCCTTTAGGATGGACTGGTTGTATCTCCTTGCAGGCCAAGGGACTCTCAAGAGTCTTCTCCAACACCACTGTTCAAAAGCATCAATTCTTCAGTGCTCACCTTTCTTTATAGTCTAACTCTCACATCCATACAAGACCACTGGAAAAACCATAGCCTTGACTAGATGGACCTTTCTTGACAAAGTAATGTCTCTGCTTTTTACTATGCTGTCTAGGCTTGCCATAACTTTCCTTCCAAGGAGTAAGCATCTTTTAATTTCATGGCTGAAATCACCATCTGCAGTGATTTTGGAGCCCCCCAAAATAAAGTCAGCCACTGTTTCCACTGTTTCCCTATCTATTTGCCATGAAGTGATGGGACTGAATGCCATAATCTTAGTTTTCTGAATGTTGAGCTTTAAGCCAACTTTTTCACTCTCTTCTTTCACTTTCATCAAGAGGCCCTTAAGTTCTTCACTTTCTGCTATAAGGGTGGTGTCACCTGCATATCTGAGGTTATTGATATTTCTCCCGGCTATCTTGATTCCAGCTTCCATGCCTATTTTCCTGTAAAACTGTCACATTTTCCTGTGTCCTTGTTTGTCTTGTAGGTTCTTTGCTTGTTTGCTAAAAACTAGATATTTAAATAATTTCAGTAGAAATAGAGGACATTGTTTCCTGCCCCATATCAGAGCTTGTTATTATTCTGTTTGCTTTTCTATTTGTGTAGTACCTCAGTTCAACAAATTTTGCAGAGCAGAATGGTTTCGTTTTAATAAACTCCAGTGTATGAAGTATTTCTTTAGTTGATTGTACCTTTGATGTTAAATCTGAAAAGTTGTTGCCATATTCAAGGTCATCTAGGACTTCTCCTGTGCTATTTATTATGAGTTTTAAAGTTCTGCACTTTACATTTAGGTCTGTGATTCATTTTGAGTTAACTTTTGTGATGAGTATACAAGTTCTATCTCTATATTTATTTTGTATGTGTGGATATCCAATTATTCCAGAACCAATTGTTGAAAAGATGATCATATTAATGCCTTTGCTCTTTTGCCAAAGATTAATTGACTAAATTCATATGGTTCTGTTTTGGGGCTTTCTATTCATTCCATTGACTTCTTTGTCTGTTCTTTTACCAATACCACGTTGTATTGATTACTGTATCAGTTTAGTCTATTTATACATATTGCACATATTTCTCATGTCCCTGGTTTGATTTTTTTTTAATGTTTCATTTTTAAGCCTAGCTCCCTAACAGTTGTCACTTTGTCAGCAGAGTTTAGAAGATTCTGACATACAAGAGGTTAAAAATAAGTTCCCCAGTCTTGTGTGGCTCAGAGACTGCTTTCATATTTAAAGGAGTTCATGGGTTTGCTCCACATCCATCTAAATATCAGAGGGTTACATCTGAGAGGACAGCATCTTTAGTATGAATATAGTATTCTGAACCACATAGGATGGATGGTGGTTTTAGCATAGGCCTCTTTGACTGGATCTTTCCCTAATCTTCCCGTTAGGCTTCTGATGGGTATGTCTCTACTATATCATACTAATACCACTGTTAGTCACCACTGGTCCCCAGCTGATTGCTTTACTGCTCTAAGCACAACCCTGAAACTTTAATTGTGCCACAGTATTATGCAAATATATTTAGGCCTTTCAGGCAGGGTCAGGGGATTGTCAATTTAAGGCTTGCTCTGACCCTCCCTGGACAGGGCAAGATTTCTATTCCATGGGCAGGAGCTAGGGGTGGGAGGGATGGAGAAGGAGCTGTGTGTATACACGTGGAGAGAAAGTATAACTTAGGCTGCTACTCAGCTTCTATACTTCATCTTTCTCACTATAAGTCTTCCAGTCTACAAAGAGCCTGGGAGATGGAATTGATGTTCAATGGATGCCAAATCTACCCTGAAGAGCTCTCTTGCACCACAGAGCTGGGTAAGTCAATTATAGACATGCTGTTGCCAAGACATTGGAAGTGTTCTTCCCAGGAAAATGCTGCTCCTAGCATGAAGTCCATGGCCTTTCATTGTCATTAAAAATCTCTATAGACCTTGTGCAGTAACTGCTTCTCAGTTTAGTTTAAGCCCTTTGTACAATCTCCAGAAAGCACTGAAAAATTATCTCTGCTAATTTTGAACAGTGCATTAAAAGTTTCTCTGGCAGAGAGTTTCACCAAGCTTCTCACACTGTTCTTACTGACAGGATGTTTTCAAATGTGAGATTACTTGATATTCAACCTATTATTAGTCCTATATTTATTGTATCAATATGTATTCAATAACTAGCATGGATTTATATGCTAATTAAACACTAGAAATTTAGAAACTTTGTACAGGATGGTGAATATTTAGGTGTTTGAAACATATAAATTCATTCTTATTGCTTTAGAGATTTACTCTTGTGTTTGGTTTTTAGTATGAACTGGTCAGGTGATAACTACTTGTCATTAATAGCACAACAGTTGGGGACAGTGCACAGATTACCTACCATTTCAAATATATTTTAAATAATACAACAGCAGAGTTGACTTTATCCTAATAGTGTAGACTGCCTTAATCCTTCTATGAACACTTTTCCTTTCTCTGGACTTCAGATTTCCAATTACACGCCTTAGAGATAAATCTACACTCTCTGTTGTGTCAACTCAGGCACTTCCCCATTTAATGTCTTTCTTTTTTTTTGAGATACTTCTTTCAGGGATCAGAAAATTGTTAATTCAAAAGGATGGCATTAGCTGATAATTCTTAAAATTCCAGAGTGATATCTTTAAAACCTCCTTAAAGAGAGTAATAATTTCACCACACAAAAAAAAGAATAAAGCACTTTGGTAAAAGAGATGGGGAAGTCTAGAGACATAAGCTCTTCCCTGACTTAAATCAGTCTCCCCTACTCTCTGTACCTTTGATTATCACTGTAAAGATTGATGTTAACTATCGGCTATTTAATGATAAATAATTGCTATATAGAAAATAGCTCACAAAGACAAAAAGCAGATATTCATTGTATAATTACAGCATGCCAATTTTGATATGAAAATTAAATTATTTGACAAGCATGTCATAAATGAAACTCTATTTGAAATGAATGAAGCAAAAATTTATAACATTTTGGTAAAATTAGTTATACTTTCTGATTCTAGGGATAGTAAATCTGACTTTGCATCAAGTGGTACTAAGAATGAATATATAAATGTGTGAAAAGTGTCATCACAATTATCCTCTATCTTTTTTAGTTATCAACACAACATCATTTGATATGCACTTCTCTATTTTGATGATGAAGAAGTCATGCTGTAAGCAGTGTTGTGTGCAGGATTTGTGCAGGATGACTTTTAAGGGATGGATTCAGGACTTGAATTCTGTTATTTTTTTACCAATTAGA
The DNA here is from genome assembly GCA_007570785.1 of Antilocapra americana. Lineage (NCBI taxonomy): Eukaryota > Metazoa > Chordata > Mammalia > Artiodactyla > Antilocapridae > Antilocapra > Antilocapra americana. Next base: position 6,069,424 of record ML660211.1, on the reverse strand, counting down.
AGAAAATGGCAACCCACTCCAGCATTCTTGCCTGGAAAATTCCATGGTAGGAGGAGCCTGATAGGTTACAGTCCATGGGGCTGCAAAGAATCAGACACAACTAAGCGGCTTCACTAACTAACTAACTGTCTGCCCTGATAGTTCAGTGGTTAAGACTGTGTTCTCAACGCAAGGGGCCCGGGTTTGATCCCTGGTCAGAGAACTAAGATCCCACTTATTGCTTCCCCTGGTGACTCAGATGGTAAAGAATCTGCCTGCAATGTGGGAAACCTGGATTCAATCCCTGGGTTGAGAAGATCCCTTGGAGAAGCTATCCACTCCAGTATTCTTGCCTGTATAATTCCATGGATGGAGGAGCCTGGCAGGCTAGAGTCCATGGGGTCACAAAGAGTCAGACAGGACTGAGTGACTTTCACTTTTTAACATTGTTGCTAATAGCCCCTGAATAGAGGAATATATCTGATTATTACAGTATGTGTTCTGGATTTTTTTTTAATATATTTTTTTAATTAATAGCATTTTACTGATAACTTCTCTCTTATTATTTTTATAGTAGGTCCTTGTTGATTATCTATTTTAAATATAGCAGTGTGTACATATCAATACCAAACTGAAATATCATTATCATCCTAATGTTACTTCTTAACAATAGATCTTTTAACCTGTTTGACATTAATTCTGTGGTCCTTATTATGAGAAACATAATATTCCCCAGGGATATTGTGATTAATCGCTGTGAATATTTTTTCTTGGTGATAATACACTATATAATTGATATGGTTGACTCAGCAATTCTAACAGAATATGAAACAATAGGTTTATCATAGTTGTATTTAGACTATTTATAATATTTAGACTATCTTCTTAAAATAGGATTTTAATTTAGTAAATTAGATTTTTATTTGCTCCTAAAAAGTATAAATACATTTATGTTCAAGTTATATCACTCTAAAAGCCTATTCTAAGTATTGTTCTTAGATATACTATTTTAATGAAGTTTAGTTCAAAGTAACAGAAAAGGTAAACATTTTCAAAACTTACCTGTAAATATTATTCATGTGGACTATATATTTTCGAGAAGTCAATGCAACTTCTATAAATGTTTATTCCTTCTAAAAAGCTCTTTTTTTTTGGTGGAACATACCAAATAAAAGTTTGTATACTGAACTGAAAAATAAATTTGCAACATATATTTTGCTGAAGTTTTTTGACCCCAGGTAAACTTCACATAGAGACAATGCTTTATGGTAGTCTGTGTATTTATATATGTTTTACATTTTATGAAGCATTGACTTCTGCCTTCTAAAAGCAGAAGTACACTGTCAAGAACAATAAAGTCTGATTCAGTATAAGGTTAAAATCTTCTCTAAACGATTGATAAAGTAATCTTTCTAAGAGATAAGTGGTAAAGGGCATAAAAGTGTTTTACTTCCCAATAGTCTGGAAATACACCTTGATATTTAGAATTTCATCAAAAGCAAACAGCAGTATTTTATATTAGTGCGATAAAACAGAAGTATCCCAAGGTCTTTGATATTATTATTATTATGCTATTATTTTTATTGACCCAAAGGTCAAAGGCTTAATAATATTCATATAATCTTTATAGATATTTAGAATAAAAATCACTTCCTGTGAATACTGATAAATTCACATTTGAAAATAATCACAATGTCAGGGTTTCTGCAAAAGTGAGAATATAATTTTGGCTTACCTAATGTCTGTCATGAGTAATTTCTACACCTTTCTCTTATTTATCAAAAATTTTAAAAATAATGCATCAAGATTCATTCTGTAAACATTTATACCAGGTTGCTAATTTGAGTGTTTGCTTAAGCTAATGGGAAATATAGAATTATGGTTTAATGTTACTGATTTGGATTGCAGAAAATAAGGCTGTTTGTTCATATATATAAAGCATTCTCTTAAACCTACTTCTTTAGTAAGTGGACAACTTTTATTAGAGGAAACTGAGAAATATACTATAGTGAACTATCTCCTTTATGACACCAGTCAATTGAATTTTAAAAGGGAGGATAGTGGAAAGAGAACAGTGTGTAGCCATAGAAACTACAATTTGAATCATAACTGTATCTGTTGAAAGAATGTGGCTTTGATCTCCTGCCCTGATGCTGTTGTAAATACTCAAGAAATACTTATAATGACACCGATGTAGCCTTTGAAAACTCCACATGGAATCTAGATAGAAGTCATTAGATTTAACCTCCTTTATTTGTATTTATGTTTAAATATCTCCCCTGTATGTCAGGACTATTTTTTTCCCATTTGGGATTACAGATCAATAGATATTCATTAAATTGTTTAGGACCCACTAACAGTATGAGGATTATTCAGATATACTTTAACATTTGTTGAACTTGTGCAAATAGGGTCTGACATACCATATGTCTAAGAAATTTAAAGTTACAAATAAATTGTTAAAGAATGTACACTAATAAACTGTGAAAGAATCTAAAAAAAAATAGTGGAGATATATATATATACATATATATATATATATATAACTAATTACTTTGATACACACTTGAAACTAACACAGGATTATAAATCAATTGTAGTCCAAGATAAATTAAAACAAAAAACTGTTAAAATATTTCTCCATGTATTATGAAAAAATATACCTCCATTTCAAGAAAATGGACAAATAAAATGAAAGCTATGATTTTATAAAGTTAAAAATCTGCAAAATATCATATGATTGAATAAAACTAATATTGCCTATTTCTGTGTGTTCTGCTGATATACTATCAATGTTGGTATTAGTAATAAAATAAGTGTATACATAAATTCTATTTATTCCATAAAATTCATTTTTGCCCATGTATCAGCAAATTAACTATATGTTGTTCTAATCATAGTTATCATATAATCTGTTAATATAAAAGTTTAAATTATAATACTAAGTATACTAAATTTAAATTTGTTTCATGAAAAATATGAATGCAATTAACTGTAAAAACTCCAGAGCTTAAAAATTTTTCAAACCTATTTTCAACAATTTTTCTCTGAATACTTCAAAAATATGCATTAAAATGGATAGGTAAAAGATAAATTATAATGATATATATCAATATATATAAACTTTTTAAATTAAACTTGTTTAAATCAACCTGATGTTGATGTATGACATTTGAACTTTATTTATTTATTTATTTTTAAATTTTCTTTACATTATTGTGTTGGTTTATTAAAGTTATTTGGAATTCCAGTTTCTGATCTAAATAATAGATACTGTATTTATTATCTGCAGATATTTTTATCCAAATTTAAGAATTACCTTACCATCATGGATGTTTACCACCATGGGTAATTTGTGGCAAATATTATAGTAATTTTTGAGTTATCAGAAATCATGAACTTGAGTGTAAGAAAGTGTAGAACTTTGGCAGAATTATAGGGAAATAACATTCCCTATTCAAGAATCCTTTACATTCATTGAATTTGATAGAAAGATATGATAATTCAATTTTTTTTCTTTAAATGTTTCTGATGTTTAAATTCTTTCCACTTTAAGGAAAAAAGTTTATGCCCGCTGTAGCAAACTTCATAAAACTTCCGGCTATTTGACACTTGTTGCCTTTCATATCACGAGTACAAAGCAAATGTTATGTAGATTTTCTCTAAACCTTTAATAGTGTTGGTCACGGTAATGGGTATTTCCCACCTCCCAGTAGCATCATGCCAACTGAAGCCTCTGAATCCCTAGTGACAGCAGTGCCCATTATGTCATCGGCTTTTTTGTATTGTGATATCCAGGGCCATTCAGGGGCTATTTCTCTAAAGCACAACACCCCTGGCAACAGCCTTCTTTCCTGGACCTAAGTAGGTCCAGTTATGACAAACTTTTATTTTTCTCAACTCTTCATGCTGCTTTTGAATAACAGACATATTTTTGTTATTTCTTCATTTTTATTTCTTATCTTGTTTGGTGACTGGTTACATGCTGTAACAGTGGTCTCAAAAGTCACTTCTCTGTTTCTATCGTTGCTCACCTGCCTTTGGTGATATATTTTGGATTGACAAATACTCTGAGGACTTCAGCATTTTCCCTTTGACCACAGATCACAGTGGTTGCATATATAATGTCCCAAACATGTACAGTAATGCCATTGATCCAGTGTCTGTGATTTCACTGAATGTTTTTAAAGACTTTCTCTTTTTACCCAGAACTGTTTGCTTTTGTAGAGCATAGAGAATCTTGGCTATACTAGCTCTGCCAAACTATCCATCAAACCAATCTGCCCTCAAGTTCAACATCAGTGATGTGGCTATAAATTGTCATTTGCCCAGGACAGTCTGGGCTTAAGTTTGTCTGGAATAATTATGAAAGATAACTCTTTCAGTCTTAGTTTCTTAGTTTGATAATGGTATGTAGTTGCCCTTCATATGGATTTCTGTGGTATCTAAAATCTCCCTGACGTTTGTATTTGCAAAGTTCTCCTCATCAAGTCCCAGTTTAGGCTTGTTTTGTTCCTATGATTTCGAGTTGACTGACAGCTTCCCAGGTGGAATTAGTAGTTTAAAAAAAAAAAAAAAGAAGATGAAACTGGCAATATAGGAAATGTAAGAGAAAGAGACACAGGTTTGATACCTGGGTCGGGAAGATTCCCTGGAGGAGGAAATTGCAACCCACTGCACAATTCTTGCCTGGAAAATTCCAAGGACAGAGCATGGCAGGCTACAGTCCCTAGGGTAGCAGTCCTACATGACAGAACCAACTTAGCACATATGCCAGTGCTCCCAAACAGAGTTGAGCCAAAGACATTCATCCTCAGGAAACCAGAACCTTTCTTCTTTGGCCTTCAAAACTTTCCCCATCTACTTGTTCACAGTTTCTCCTATAAGCTAATTCTGCTACTGAGACATGTATAACAGTTCACCCAGTATGCATTTTAAATTTTCTTATGCATTTTGATTTTTTGCAGAAGTTTGTTTACTATGTTGTTTGTTAAGTTGCTAAGTCTTGTCCACTTAGCAACTGACTGTAGCCCACCAGGGTCCTCTGATCATGGGATTTCCCAGGCAAGAATATTGGAGTGGGTTACCATTTCCTTCTCCAGGGGTTCTTCCAGACTCAGGGATGTGAACCTGTGACTCCTATACTGCAGGCAGATTCTTTACCACTGAGCCACCTGGGAAGATCCTCATTTATTATACAAAAGTTTTAAAAAATATTAGGCATTTTTTTCAGGCATTCTCCCTCAAACCTGGTCAATATTTAATTTCTCAAATTAAATATTTTACTTACCAGTTAAACTGATGAATATTTTACCTTATTATTACCATATTTACCAGCAACACACTATTTCTTCCAAATTAAATTTCAAACAACCATGAAATTTTAGTGAGATAGAGATTTCACCCAATTTATTCTTTATTCCTTATCATTATTTTTCAGAAATATGGTCATACTGTTTTATTATGAAGTAGAACAGTATGGTTATCTCATCTGAAATATATATATTTTATATATATATATTTAATTTTTAAAGTCTTCTTTATTCCTAAGTATAAGGAGACCATCAAATTTAACCAATATTTGCATTGCCTCTAAAAATAGAAAACTACACATTATACTAAAAATAATTCTAACTTATACTGTAGGATCCACAACTATGTTTTATTTAAAAATGATAGAGGGAGAAGGAAATGGCAATCTTGCCTGGAGAATCCTGTGTACAAAGGAGCGTGGTGGGCTGCTGTCCTTGGGGTCGCACAGAGTTGGACAGAGATGAAGCGACTTAGCAATCATGCATGCATTGGAGAAGGAAATGGCAACCCACTCGAGTTTTCTTGCCTGGAGAATCCCAGGGACAGGGGAGCCTGGTGGGCTGCTGTCTATGGGGTCACACAGTGTTGGACACGACTGAAACAACATAGCAGCAGCAGCAAACATGGTAAAGGTATTTTTTCCAGTCAAATTCAGTTTAAAAAATCAAAATGATTTATGGCCCAGGATGTGATCTATCCTTCATCGCTGCATTGTTTACAATAGCCAGGACATGGAAGCAACCTAGATGCCCATCAACTGACGAATGGATAAGAAAGCTGTGGTACATATACACAATGGAATATTACTCAGCATTAAAAAAAAAATTCATTTGAAGCAATTCTACTCAGATGGACGAAACTGGAGCCCATTATCCAGAGTGAAGTAAGCCAGAAGCAAAAACAACAATACAGTATATTAACACATATATATGGAATTTAGAAAGACGGTAATGAGAACCCAACATGGGAGACAACAAAAGGAACGCAGATGTATAGAATAGACTTGTGGACTTTGTGGATGAGGGTAAGGGTGGGATGATATGGGAGAAGGGCATTGAAGCATGTTAATGTCATGTGTCTAATCAATCGCCAGCCCAGGATTGATGCTCGGGACTGGTGCAGCGAGATTTCCCGGGGGTGAGGGAGGAGGGAGGGGGGACCCGGAGGGGAAGCATATGTAAACCCATGGTGATATCATAACAATGTATGGCAAAAACAATAATAAAAAAAAATGTAAAAAAAAAAATCAAAATGATTCTAATATGTATTTCTACCTTTTAAATTTTAAGCACCCATTTATGTAAGCACTGTTTATGTAAGACTGGTTTGTTCAAACAAAGGCAAACCCAGCTATATGGGCCATTTTCCAGGATCTGTGAACATGCTATGGCCAGCTTTCATGTTTTTCTTATAAGAAGAAAATGATAACTTTGAGTCAAATTCCTGCTAAGGACATCTTTTAGAGAAACTCATTTTTTAAAGGTCTTTCCCCATGTTCTCTTTCAAAGAGTCCCTTCATTTTCAACTATGAAGTAAGTGAAATGTTTATGATTTAAATGCAAATATTGTAGCTCAAATTCAATAATTGTGACTACTTTTGCAGAGAAAGGCAAAACAAAAATATACATATACACTATTTCATGCTTATAAATGCTTTCCATTCTAAGAAATTTCTTAATTCAAATTCTTTGAGGTGTCTATTTAGACTAAAGCAACTTCATTTAATATTCACTAAACTGACCTTAAAATACTAATATTTCTTAATGTCCCTATGCTATATATGCAACCACCATTTTTTTTTGGTTTATCTTATTTAAGAAAGAAACAAAAACAAACTAAAAGTTACAATTTTTGAATCTTCTCTTACTTTCATCCCGTTGTTGATGATTGCTTAATTAATTTTTATTGTTAAACTGAGCATAAAGAGAAGTAAAAGTCATGAATAAGTGACCATGAAAATAAGTCTGTGATCGCTAAGAAACCAAGGAAGAGACCTTCTCACTGATGGGACCTCAGAGGGCTTAACAGGCCACCTCCCTCCTCTACAAAGGGAGCCAGCATACCAATCTCTAAAGAAGAATTCTGTTGGTCTTTGAATTTTTGGTGAACTATGGACAGAGGTTTGTGACATTTGTACAGGAGACAGGGAGCAAGATCATCCTCAAGAAAAAGATATATAAAAAAAGGTAAATGGCTGTCTGAGGAGGCCATACAAATAACTGTGAAAAGAAGAGAAATGAAAAGCAAAGGAAAAAAGGAAGGTTATACCTGCTTGAATGCAGAGTTCCAAAGAATAGCGAGGAGAGATAGGAAAGCCTTCCTCAGCAATCAATGCAAAGAAATAGAGGAAAACAACAAAATGGGAAAGCCTAGAGATCTCTTCAAGAAAATTAGAGATAGCAAGAGAACATTTCACGCAAAGATGGGCTTGATAAAGGACAGAAATGGTACAGACCTAACAGAAGCAGAAGATATTAAGAACAGGCAACAAAAATACACAGAAGAACTGTACAAAAAAGATCTTCATGACCCAGATAATCACCTAGAGCCATACATCATGGAATGTGAAGTCAAGTGGGCCTTAGGAAGTATCACTACAAATAAAGTTAGTGTAGGTGATAAGATTCCAGTTGAGATATTTCAAATCCTAAAAGATGCTGCTTGCTGTTAAAGTGCTGCACTCAATATATCAACAAACTTGGAAAACTCATCAGCAGCAACAGGAGTTGAAAAGGTAAGTTTTCATTCCAATCCCTAAGAAGGGCAATGCCAAAGAATGCTCACACTACCACACAACTGCACTCATCTCACATGCTTCTAAAGTAATGCTCAAAATTATCCAAGCCAGACTTCAGCAGCACATGAACCGTGAACTTCCAGATGTTCACCTTGGTTTTATAAAAGGCAGAGGAGCCAGAGATCAAACTGTCAACATCTGCTGGATCATTGAAAAAGCAAGAGAGCTCCAGAAAAATATCTATTTCTGCTTTATTGACTATGCCAAAGCCTTTGACTGTGTGGATCAAAATAAACTGTGGAAAATTCTGAAAGAGATGGGATACCAGACTACCTTACCTGCCTCCTGAGAAACCTGTATGCAGGTCAAGAAGCAACAGTTAGAACTGGACATGGAACAACAGACTGGCTCCAAATAGGAAAAGGAGTACGTCAAGGCTGTATATTGTCACCCTGCTTATTTAACTTTTATGCAGACTACATCATGAGAAACGCTGGGCTGGAAGAAGCACAAGCTGGAATCAAGATTGCTGGGAGAAATATCAATAACCTCAGATATGCAGATGACCCTACCCTTATGGCAGAAAGTGAAGAAGAACTAAAGAGCCTCTTGATGAAAGTGAAAGAGGAGAGTGAAAAAGTTGACTTAAACCTCAACATTCAGAAAACTAAAAAAATAGCATCCAGTCCCATCACTTCATGGCAAATAGAAGGGGAAAGAGAGTCAGACTTATTTTGGGGGGTTCCAAAATTACTGCAGATGGTGATTGCAGACATGAAATTAAAAGATGCTTACTCCTTGGAAGGAAAGTTATGACCAACCTAGACAGCATATTAAAAAGCAGAGATATTACTTTGTCAAGAAAGGTCCATTTAGTCAAGACTATGATTTTTCCAGTGGTCATGTATGGATGTGAGAGTTGGACTATAAAGAAAGCTGAGAGCCGAAGAATTGATGCTTTTGAACTGTGGTGTTGGAGAAGACTCTTGAGAGTCCCTTGGCCTGCAAGGAGATCCAACCTGTCCATCCTAAAGGAGATCAGTCCTGGGTGTTCATTTTAAGGACTGATGTTGAAGCTGAAACTCCAATCCTTTGGCCACCTGATGTGAAGAGCTGACTCTTTTGAAAAGACCCTGATCCTGGGAAAGAATGAGGGCGGGAGCAGAAGGGGACAACAGGGGATGAGATGGTTGGATGGCATCACTGACTCAATGGACATGGGTTTGGGTGAACTCCAGAAGTTAGTGATGAACAGGGAGGCCTGACTTGATGTGATTCATGGGGTCACAAAGAGTTGGACACAACTGAGCAACTGAACTGAACTAAATTGAACTTGCATAGGCCTTTTCCAATGTTGAAGTATTTATATCTTTTTAAATCTATATAAAGTTTCATTTCTCTTAAATAGTCCCTCCACAAATGTAAGCTTCAGGCATGAGAAAACCTGAGTGTGATGCAGATCATCTTACTACACTTCTAGTTACTTTTTCACTCACCATTAATAATAATATCCAAAACTATCTACACCCTTAAACACTTCACTACTCAAGAAGTTAATATAACACAAAGATGAGATAGTGAGAGATGAGTCATTAATTGGCAATGAGATAGACTAGAGTTCTAATGAGGGAAATAGTAAGTAGGTATGGCCATAATTAGTTCTAGAAATGAAAATGAATAAATTTCAAGTAAACTAAATCACAAGCTCTATTACATTTTGCCACATGTATAAACTCCCAGTATATGGAGAGTTACAATATTTTTTCCAATCTGAGCAATTTTGATAAGTCATGTCTTGAATGGAAAAGCATATCTTTCTGACTTCTGCAACATTTCAGACTCTAGATATTAGGAGAAATTTAATGAATTAAACTGTTCATAAATAAATATTCAACCTACAAGTACTTTCTAATCTGTTCCATATATCTTGAAACCAGATCGCCCATTGGAAATAATTGTTAACTGAATTGATAGCCAACATTAAATAACCCCTTTCACATGAAAGTAAGATCCTCAAGAAGCGATATTTTAATGAAATTTTCATGGTTCAAGAGCAGAAAAAAATCAATCTAGCTTTCTGAGTGGAACATAAGAATTCTTTCCAAGAATTGCTTAATGTGACACATTCATATAATTAATGTTTTATAAAGGAAATTTCACAGCAGACACTTGAGGCTATGCAGCTTTATTATCTCTGGATATAATATACCATGTTCTCTGCTTTTACTTTAAATTTTAGTTCTTGTTTTAATGCAGAATATTACCTTGAAGCAATAAACAGTTGTACACTGATTACATAAACCTTAAGTCCCCATGATCAACTACTCTCTGGTTTTGTTTTTGTTTTCCTGTTTTATTTTCTAAACCTTTGGTCACACTTTACCAAATTCTCTCTCTCATCTGAAGGTCTGTTGGTCCTATCATCATGATTTTTCTCACTACTGTCTCCTTTCTTTCCATTCCCATTGTTTAATTCCTTATCAACTCATATCCCTAACTTGTGGCTCTGTCCATGTCACTTTCATCTGTATTTCAAAATATTCGCTGATATTTCCCTGATGTATCAACTTCCTTTATTCTGGAGAACAGAACAACAGCAGTAGCATTAAGTGTTGAGTTCTTATGTTTTTCAGACCTAAACCTTCCACAATCTGAATTCAGCTTGCCTTTCAAAAATTATCTTCCAGTGTTGCTAACAATAAACCTAAAGCCCTTATGTATCTCTGGAGTGATTTATGGATTCCAAGTTTTTCACTTATACTAATGTTCATTAATTCACTCAGGATTCTCTTCTTTTAGTGAAATCCTTTCAGGTCTGGCTTATCCCCTACCTTCTTCTTGATCTCTACCCCAGGTACCCTTCCTCCAAGGGAGGAGTCTCCTATAACTCCTGTTGCACTTTTAAAGATAACAATAATAGTCCAGTTTATGTATTAAACTCTATGTCTAATTCAAGCAATTAAAAATAATTCATTCTGCTTCTGGCTTACTTCACTCTATTGGATAATGGGCTCCAGTTTCGTCCATCTGAGTAGAATTGCTTCAAATGAATTTTTTTTTAATGCTGAGTAATATTCCATTGTGTATATGTACCCCAGCTTTCTTATCCATTCGTCAGTTGATGGGCATCTAGGTTGCTTCCATGTCCTGGCTATTGTAAACAATGCAGCGATGAACATTGGGGTACACGTGGCTCTTTCAATTCTGGTTTCCTCGGTGTATATGCCCAGCAGTGGGATTGCTGGGTCATATGGCAGGTCTATTTGCAGCTTTTTAAGGAATCTCCACACTGTTTTCCATAGTGGTAAAACAACAATACAGTATATTAACACATATATATGGAATTTAGAAAGACAGTAACGAGAACCCAACATGCAAGACAGCAAAAGGAACGCAGATGTATAGAATAGACTCGTGGACTTTGGGGATGAGGGTAAGGGTGGGATGATATGGGAGAAGGACATTGAAACAAGTTAATTATCATATATCTAATCAATCGCCAGCCCAGGATTGATGCTCGGGGCTGGTGCAGAGAGATTTCCTGGGGGGGGGGGGGGAGGGAGGAGGGAGGGGGGTTCTGGAGGGGAAGCATATGTAAACCCATGGTGATATCATGACATTGTATGGCAAAAACAATAAAAAAAATAATTCATTCTGATGGTAAAATAAATTTTCTTTAAAAAATTCTTCTGATGTGTCACAATTTTCAAAGTTTGGCAGAGGTATTTAACTCAGGGAATTGGCAAAGGGATGAGTTTAATTTTTTAACTTCTGCTCATGGCAGGTTAGGATGTCGGGATTAATATCAAATCTCATAAATAGGTAAAAGGGAGAAAAGCCAAAAAGGTAAATCTCAATTACATACTTAATAAGTTCCAAGGGCAAAGCAGAAAAACTGAAATCAGTGCACAAATCTAAAAGGCAGAGTAAGATTGCAGGAAATATTGGAGGTCAGTAAAAGATAGGATTGATAAAACTTGATCAAATGTAGGGATGAACCTAGGAGGAGGTTGGCACTCTTGTGATGTTAAAGGGTTTATTGCTTTCACCTACAGAGTTCTAGAGATCCAACAGTCTATACTAATGAAAATCAGTCCTGAATATTCATTGGAAGGACAGATGCTAAAGCTGAAACGCCAATAGTTTGTCCACCTGATGTGATGAGCTGACTCATCTGAAAAGACCCTGATTCTGGGAAAGATTGAGGGCGAGAGGAGAAGGGGATGACAGAGGATGAGATGGTTAGATGGCCTCACTGACTCAATGAGCATGAGTTTGAGTAAACAGTGGGAGTTTGTGATGGACAGGGAGGCCTAGCATGCTGCAGTCCATGGGACTGCTGAGTTGGACACGATTCAGCAACTGAACTGAACTGAACAGAGTTCTTTGAAGGCTCTATAGTCTTAAAAGTACTAGTTGGATATATTTCTACAGGCATAAATAACAGATGGCAGCAGAATATGCATATGGTAACATTACCATAAAATAATTATTGATATGAAAACAGATACAACTAAACATAGTTCACACCTTTGCAAATGAAATGTGAGACATTATAATTTCCAGAAAATTTCCCTGGAAACATCTGTTTTTGTTTCATGAGACAGAAAACTTAAGAGGTTCTTTCAAGACCTATTATTGAAGCAGGATGAATTCCAGATCATCCATAATCATAAATTTCCCCCCAGTTCAAGAAGAGGAGAACTTTATCAAGAATCACTTACATGTCAAATCCTATGCTAGATAACTTCATGTGTTTCATCATTTAATATACAGAAAACATCATTATATACTGTTGAGAACAGTAGCTCATTACCCAGAACATATTTCACATATAATTATTAAAATATAATGATGATGGTTAAACTCCTTATGATAGTATATATTTTTGGGGAAAAAAATGCCTTTTGACATCTGAAATGTTAGTGGATCTTTTCTGAAGAGAAACACTCATAATTAGAGAAATTGTTTTTTTTAAAACGCCAACTTTAAAACCTCTGAATATTGCTCTAAAGACTTTTCCCCCTCTTTTCCCTTTCCTTCCTTCCTTCCATTCTAGTCTTCTTACTTCTTTAAATGTAAAATCACCTCGTTACAGCAGAGGCAGACACACAAGACAGGTGGACGGGCTGCTTGTAGGACTTGCCTTGGTTGCTGCCATTTTGTAACTTAATTATAAACCTCAAATGAAGAGGACCGTAACAGTCAGTCAAGACACTCTTGAGTCACTGACTGGGAAGATTCCAGAACCTCTGGCTGACTTGGATCTTACAGTGTCCCTGGAATTGAGCTCACTGCTGTAGTGCAGCAGGAGCCCCTGAGCAGTGATGGTTAACACTGACCCACTTGCCAACCTGGTGGTGCCAGCCTGAGCCCTGAAGGTACTCCTTGCCTATTGGTATACTGGGTGAGGGCAGCTAATGCAAACTGTGTTCACAACAAAATACATGAACAGTCAATTCATCAGCATATAAAATTATGAGTGAGCGAGTGAAGTTGCTCATGTCTGACTCTTTGCAATCCCATTGACTGTAGCCTACCAGGTTATATACCATAACAAAATGGGGCAATGCATGTTACAGATTATATTAATTGAATAAATAAAAGCCAGCTACATGCCAATCTCACTGGTGCTGCTAAGTTGCTTCAGTCGTGTCTGACTCTGTGCGACCCCATAGACAGCAGCCCATCAGGCTTCCCAGTCCCTGGGATTCTCCAGGCAAGAACACTGGAGTGGGTTGCATTTCCTTCTCCAATGAATCAAAGTGAAAAATGAAAGTGAAGTTGCTCAGTCGTGCCCAACTCTTAGTGACCCCATGGACGGAAAATCCTCTGACCGTGGGATTTTCCAGGCAAGAGTACTGCAGTCAGGGGCCATTGCCTTCGCTGGATAATCTCACTAGATGCAGAAAAAAACATCTGAAAAACTTAAACACCCTTTCATGACAAAAATACTCAAAAGTTATGAGTAAATGGAAACTTTTTCAAAATTATATAAAGGTATTTATGATGATACTACAGCTAACATTAAACTCAAAAGTAAAAGAAGACTGAACACATTGAAAAAAAGAAACAGAAAAAAGCAAGGCATTCGACTCTTACAAGTTGCTCTTACACTGAAATTAAAGCACTAAGTAGTTAATACAAAAAGTATGTACATGGCCTCTACATCCTCACAGTTTCTTTCTATACCTATACAAACTATTTGTTGAATGCCTTCGCTGAGTAAACTATACATATAAATCCACATTAAATAAAATGTGTATGTGTAAGTTTTCCAAGGAAAGTAAAATTTTGTAAAATATTAGTATAATTACTTTAATATTAATACAGGCTATATGCATATGCATTTATGAGTATTTTTAATTCAAAGTACAATATTTTCCATATCTAACCAGTTTATGCTTAAGAGCTATTAAATTTACTTACATATTATAGGAAGATCCCCTGGAGAAGGGAAAGGCTACCCACTCCAGTATTCTGGCCTGGAAAATTCCATGGACTATACAGTCATGGGGTTACAAAGACTCAGACATAACTGAGCCACTTTCACTCACTCACTCACTCATACGCATTAATGACTAGCAGTAGTGATATAACATTGAGGATGATATAAAAGGGTCTTAAGAAAATTTGCAAATCTCAAAATGTGACAGAATTATTACTAATATATTATTAAAATTAAAAAAAAAACTTACACATAGATCATATGATTATAAAGATTCATATTGATCCTGTTCTTAGGGAAATTATCAATTAAGAAATAAAAGTATAGTTCTAGAACCATGTTGTTTTCTATGAGAAAATAAATTATTTGATAATGCATTTTGGGAGTAACTTTCCCTAATATTTATTAGTAAAATTTCCCTCTAAAATAATGAATTAAGAATCTGTGACTATTTCATAGTAAACAATTCTGTTATGATCTCTAAAGCAAACTATATGGTGGTCTAGTTGAAAGATTTATCTTATTCCATATTTGTGTCTTTTACACTCCAAATTCCCCCACATTTGTTTTTCCTTGAGTATCAAGCTTCTTGAATTTTCTACTATTGAGAGTATTTCTTACTAAAGTAATTGCAATTATTACTAATTTGATAAAAACCAGACATGTTTTAGGATGCTAAGTTAAGAATTATTGTATAAGTTGGTTTAGTCAATATAATTAATTGTATTTGCATAAATATGAAAAGTAAAAGTGAGAAAAAAACATAATTAGAAAGTATTAAACACAGCTGTGCATTTAATGCAAGTTTTTATGTCTATTTCTAGTCTAAGTGGGAGATTAGTAAATTAAAAATATTAATAACACCTGTGCATAGAAAAGGGTTTTAATAATTAAAATAGAAAACCTTTTCCATATATTTGTGAGTGTTTTTTTTCTGGCATTCTAAAATATATTAAGATAACTGAAAAATTATGAAAATGTAATCTAAGTTCTATAGCCTAAGATATAAGCATGTTATGTTTTTCAGGGGAATGCAAATAAATATTTTTAACATTTGTGCTCAAGGTATTATTTTATGTGAGAATTTATGCTCTAATTCTAATATTTGAATCATATTAATTATAGATTTCCTAGATCTAATTTTATAAGAAAAGTATAATTAAAATCAATGTTTTCCTTCAATGTTCTTTCATTGTTTTTAGTGTATAGAATAGGGACTGTTACAGACTGAATGTTTATGTTCTCCTGAAAATTCCTATGTTGTAACTCCACCTGCCATGTGATAGGAATTTGGAGGTGGGACCTTGGGGAGGTAACCAGGATTAGATGAGGTAATGAGGGTAAAGCCCTCATGGATGGGATTAGTGCCCTTGTAAGAGTCAGGAGAGAGCTTCCTTCTCTTCTCTCTACCATGTGAGTTTACTAGAATCAGCGATCTACATCCTGGACCAGGGTCCCCACCAGAATCTGACCATGTTGGCATCTTGATATCCAGTTTCTAGTCTCAAGAAAATGTGAGAAACAAATTTGGTTGTTCATAGCTCACTCAGTTGACATATTTTTTTTATAGTAGTATGAACTGATTAAAAGTGTTTTTCAAAAGTAACACCCTTGGTAAGTCCTCAGGTAGAGAGTTAAAAATTCAGTTTTAAGCATTTAAATTTGTCTTTAAGTTATATTTGTATAAGTGGTTCCACCACTTAGTTATCATGTGACCTTCATTGAATCATGGTCCTTTTTTGTCAATCACCTCATCTGTTGTTGCTCAGTCACCAAGTCATGTCCAACTGTTTGCAACCCCATGGACTGTCGCATGCCAGCTTCGCTGTGCTTCGCTATCTCCTGGAGTTTGCTCAAACTCATGTCTACTGAGTTGGTGATGCCATCTAACCTTCTCATCCTCTGTCACCTTCTTCACCTCCTGCTCTCAATCTTTCTCAGCATCAGGGTCTTTTCAAATGAGTTGGCTCTTCACAACTCATTTAGGCACTATTTTAGAACAACAGCAGAGTTGCAGGCTTGGGTTATGGAGCTTATTTGCTGCACGAGTACCTAAAAACTCACAGGTAAATTGACTAAATTTAAGTGTGTGCCTGTATGTGTTACTCATGAGCTTGGGTAATTTGTTGAGATTTACAGTAACATATACTTAAAAGAATTTTTCTTCTGTACAAAAGATGACATTAATAACTATGTTTTTGGTATGTTTGTTTTAAGTTCCTTAGAATGCTCTTGTGATCTCAGCTGACATTTTTGCCATTGCTAGAATTAAATTGTAAAAAAGTTATGTGACAGGGCTTCCCTTGTGGCTCAGCTAGTAAAGAATCCGCCGGCAATGTGGGAGACCTGGGTTTAATCCCTGGTTGGGAAGATGCCCTGGAGAAGGGAAAGGCTACCCACTCCAGTATTCTGGCCTGGATAATTCCATGGATCCTATAGTCCATGGGGTCACAAACAGCTGGACACAACTGAATGACTGTCACTTATGTGACAGAACAAACTCATGCTCCAGTAAGTAAAACTTACAAGTTTACTTAAATGGCAATTTAAAAATCTATAGGACTTTAAATAGTAATTTTGTGAAAATATAGCTTTCATTGGAGCACCTTCAACTATTTTTATTTTTCAACAGACTTTTCAGTTCTGGAGGACTTTTATTTATCTATGTGCATTTAATACATTGTGTGTTAATATCAGTAAAAGTTTTCTCCAAACCGAATGACAGGCAATATGAATTTCAAATGAAATTCATCTTTCAATATGTCAATCATAGTAATACAAGAAAGCAAAATTCTTTAAAACTAGGAAGCATCACAGTGGTATGTTCAACGTATTAACATGAAGAATAGACTTATTTGTTAATTGTATCCCATTACCTTTGTTATTGCTTACCTAACCATGGCCTGGAGACCCAATATAAAATATATTTTCAAATATATAGTTAAATGATTTATGACAGTAGTGATAGGCCAAAAAGTAAAATGGTGGGAAAAAAAAAACACGCAGTACTTATTTTCCAAAATTATTGTAGCATCCCAAACAGTAAGAAAATTATTGCTACAATTAGCAGCCCATATCATTTAAAGTACATTGATGACACAAGTTTTTCAGAATTTGCTTGGCAGGGAGAATTTCAGAGCACTTTCTGATTTTTACCTCAACTTTGAAATTTTTACAAGTTGAATACCATTTTAAAAATGACATTAAATAAGCTTGTCTGATAATAGAATATTGTCTGATGTCTTCAGGCAAATTTGATTAGCAGTGCTTCCTGCTGATCTTGATAAATCATCACATTCAAAGCAGATGTGCTTTTCAATAATCCTAAATTTAAATTCTTTCAGTCTTTTTTTCCTCCCAAAGTGCTTATGCTCTGCCTTCAAATGCATTCAATTTCATATCAATAAAAGTATTTAAATGCATAAGTTAGAGAGTGTTCCTTTTAAATACGCATTCTAAACTACTAAGAGGCTAAATTTGAATGTGAAATGCTACACCTTTGAAAAATAGCTATATCATTAATCTGTAATCAGCCATTGACATATTCATTTGTTCAAGAGACCAGCTGTTGGTAGAGTAATTTTCAGAAAATTAAGAAATCAATGTTATAACCATATGCAGTGTTTGATTTGATGAAGAGAGGGATTAGTAATAAAATTAGAGTGTAGTACTTCATAAAGATATGACATTCACATAACCTTAACCCTTTACACAAATAAATCTGAAATTAAAAATGTTTTACACTTAGAAATAGTGTTTTTCACCTTCTAACATATGTTCCGAAAGTTCTTTATCTATGTTCTGGAGAAAAGTGATATCAGAAAAATGTAACCACAAAGAAAAAGAATGAACTAATAAATAATCATAACCTTAGTTTGAATATCTGTTACCAGATTAGCAGTAATGTATACATAAAATTCCACATGTAGATCATTTTCAGGTGAGAAGATAATATAACTACCATTATAAAAAATAAGTTTTGATACACAACATTTAGTCTAATGGTTTGAGTATATATTCTTATTTCTATTCATACAATTTAGTTCATGCAAACTGAAGGTAAATTGCTTACATCAAAAGAAAAATAATTTAGAAATAGAGATTATTTTGACAATCAACACAGGGTGATGAATTACATATGATCTGTTATAGAAAGTAAACACAAATAATACACCAAATGACTTTTATTGTCTAATTTTAATATCTTCCTTGAAGAAATCAGTATCAGAAGACTTCTAAAAATATCAATGGATTGTATACATATAATTTAAAAAGAAATGAATGCATGTGCACTAAAATATATCAAAAGGTTAGAAATTAGGTTCATTAATTCAAGCAGGTAGGATACAATTAGAATAATGGAATTACTTTGCTAGCTTAAAAAAAAAAAGCCCTACAAACATTGAGTATTTGATTAAAAATCAATTCTTTATGGAAAGAAAAGCGTGTTCTAATATGTTACATGTTGAATAACAAAGGAAATGTCTTCAATTTAGGTTTCTAAATTGGTTTTTACAGTTCTCCACTAAAGTATTTAATTGAAATACTTTAACACTTTGCGTGGATAAAGATGCACAAAATGTTGAAGTTTTAAAATGACCAGGAGTCTGCCTTGTTGTAACTATGCAACCTCTGTCTCCAACAAATGCAGCTTTATTAGTGCGCCTACTAGCTGAGGCAGGAAATGTGTCAGGACTCACACTCCACTGTACACATATGCAAGGGGCGCTGGTGGCAAAGGACCACTTGCTGATGCAGGAGACTTGAGAGGCATGGGTTCGGGTGGGGATGAGGACATGGCAACCCACTCCAGTTTTCTTGCCTTGAGAATCCCACTGACAGAGCAGCCTGGTGGGCTACAATCCATGCGGTCATGAAGAGCTGGACACGACTGAAGCAACTTGCCATGCATGCATGCACGTATTGTACCCTCTTGCTCACCTTTTTTCCAGCTTCTTCTGTAGAGAGAAATTTAAGGAAAATAATCACAGAGGAAAAAAATGTCAGATTCAGAACTCCATCTCAAAAAGATTTTTTGAAATGCTCTAAAACCTTAGCTTCAACACTGTGGTTTTGCAATTTCAATTCCCTTAATAACACAAGGTAAAATACAACAAGCAAACAAAAACACAGCAGTAAATTATTTTAGATTATTTTCATGGAGACAAGAGGTCTCTTTCCTGCTCTTGACTTTGAACAAGGTTTGCAAATTTTATCAAAAGGGTATGGTGTTTTTCTTTATTTTTATTTTTATTTTTTTTATTA
This sequence comes from Antilocapra americana, assembly GCA_007570785.1. Taxonomy (NCBI): domain Eukaryota; kingdom Metazoa; phylum Chordata; class Mammalia; order Artiodactyla; family Antilocapridae; genus Antilocapra; species Antilocapra americana. The sequence goes on along the minus strand of ML660211.1, from coordinate 6,049,682 downwards.
GTTTTGCCATACAATGACATGATATCCCAATGGGTTTACATATGCTCCCCTTCCAGAATGCCCCTCCCTCCTCCCTCCCTCCTCCCTCCCCCCGGGAAATCTCTGTGCACCAGCCCCTAGCATCAACCCTGGGCTGGCGATTGATTACACATATGATAATTAACATGTTTCAATGCCATTCTCCCATAACATCCCACCCTTGCCCTCATCCATAGAGTCTACAAGTCTGTTCTATACATCTGCATTCCTTTTGCTGTCTCGCATGCTGGGTTCTAGTTACTGTCTTTCTAAATTCCATATATATGCATTAATATACTGTATTGTTGTTTTTCCTTCTGGCTTACTTCACTCTGGATAATAGGCTCCCATTCCATCCACCTGAGTAGAACTGATTCAAATGAATTTTTTTTAATGCTGAGTAATATTCCATTGTGTATATGTACCACAGCTTTCTTATCCATTCGTCAGTTGATGGTCATCTAGGTTGCTTCCATGTCCTGGCTATTGTAAACAATGCAGCGATGAACATTAGGATACACATGGCTCTTTCAATTCTGGTTTCCTCGGTGTATATGCTCAGCAGTGGGATTGCTGGGTCATATGGCAGTTCTATTTGCAGTTTTTTAAGGAATCTCCACACTGTTCTCCATAGTGGCTGTACTAGTTTGCATTCCCACCAATAGTGTAAGAGGGTTCCCTTTTCTCCAAATCCTCTCCAGCATTTACTGCTTGTAGATTTTTGGATGGCAGCCATTCTGACTGGTGTAAAGTGATACCTCATTGTGGTTTTGATTTGCATTTCTCTGATAATGAGTGATGTTGAGCATCTTTTCATGTGTTTGTTAGCCATTTTTATGTCTTCTTTGGAGTAATGTCTGTTAAGTTCTTTGGCCCACTTTTTGATTGGGTCATTTATTTTTCTAGAATGGAGCTGCAGGAGTTGTTTGTATATTTTTGAGATTAATTGTTTGTCCGTTGCTTCATTGGCTATCATTTTCTCCCATTCTGAAGGCTGTCTTTTCACCTTGCTTACAGTTTCCTTTGTTGTGCAGAAGCTTTTAATTTTAATTAGGTCCCATTTGTTTATTCGTGCTTTTATTTCCGATATTCTTGGAGGTGGGTCATAGAAGATCCCGCTTTGGTTTATGTCAGAGAGTGTTTTGCCTATGTTATCCTCTTGGAGTTTTATAGTTTCTGGTCTTATGATTAGATCTTTGATCCATTTTGAGTTTATTTTTGTGTATGGTACTGGCACAAAGACAAAAATATAGATCAATGGAACAAAATAGAAAGCCCAGAGATAAATCCACGCATCTATGGACACCTTATCTTTGACAAAGGAGGCATGAATATACAATGGAGAAAAGACAATCTCTTTAACAAGTGGTGCTGGGAAAACTGGACAGCCACTTGTAAAAGAATGAAACTAGAACACTTTCTAACACCATACACAAAAATAGTATTCTTGCGTGGATAATTCCATGAACAGAGGAGCCTGGCAGTCCATGAGATCTACAGTCCATGAGATCGCAAAGTTGGACACAACTGAGCCACTGGGCATGCAAATCATTTCCTTTTACATTTTGTTTAAAGTGTGTGCATGCATGCCTGCTGTGCTCTGTGGCTTCAGTCATCTCCAACTCTTTGTGCCCCTATGGACTGTAGCCTATCAGGCTCCTCTATCCGTGAGATTCTCCAGGCAAGAATACTGGAGTCTGTTGCCATTCCCTTCTCCAGGGGATCTTCCCCTCCCAGGGATCGAACCTGCATCTCTTATGTCCTTTACCATTTGTGCCACTGGGAAGTCTTTTGTTCAAGAAATTTTGTTTAAATATAAGAATTGAAAAATATTTACGCCTGGCTTTGTTTTATTTTAATAGGTGTCAGGAGCTTGGCTGAGCTTGGAGGGTGGGGAGCTACCAGTTGTTGGGGTAGCCAGTAAAGGCAGTAGGGCAGAAATTAAAGAGTTAAGACTTCAGTCACTTACTACAATGAAATAAGAGAAAGGCTCAGGCCTGCACTGCATTTTACCCCATGAAATGGCATGGGGAGCCAGGTAGATAAGGGCTCTGCCCTGCTTTGGAGGAAGCCCTGAACAAAAGGCTCCAGCAGTTTTATGCACCCCAAGCTGGGGGCGAGGGAGGTGAATGGGAGTGTGACATAAACTAGGCAGGGCTGAGCATGTCAGTGTAGTTAAGTATTTATTTTTAATTTATTTATTTTAATTGGAGGCTAATTACTTTACAATATTGTAGTGGTTTTTGCTATACATTAACATGAATCAGCCGTGGGCGTACATCCTGAACCCCCCTCCCACCTCCCTCCCCATCCCATCCCTCTGGGTCATCCCAGTGCACCAGCCCTGAGCACCCTGTCTCATGCATCATACCTGGACTGGTGATCTGTTTCACATATGATAATATACATGTTTCAATGCTATTCTCTCAGATTGTCCCACCCTCGCCTTCTCCCACAGTGTCCAAAAGACTGTGGGAATATAATTAAGTATTAAGTCAGAGTGGGGAAATTTTTCTCTTCAAGGTTTCCCTTCCCTTCCCTTCCCAAATACAGGCCTGTGTCTGCCCAAGGCTTCAGCTGGAGAATGGCAATGAAGGTGAGGAAATTAGGAATTTAAATACACTGATTGGATTTGCTGGAATGCCTGAAAGACTTGCCTGGTGATTACTGTTGTTGCTGTTCAGTTGCTAAATCGTTTCCAATTCTTTGCAACCCCATGGACAATAGATGTGGAGCCAAATGGAAATATACAATTGTACTGTTCTTTTTTAAAAAATTAATTTTTATTGGAGTATAGTTTATTTACAATGCTATGTTCATTTCTATTGTTCAACAAAGTGAATCAGTTATACATATATCCATTCTTTTTTGGAATCTTTCCTGTATTGGACATTACAGAGCACTGAGTTCCCTGTGCTATACAGTAGGTTCTTAGTAGTTATCTATTTTATAGACAGTAGTATGTATATGTCAATTTCAATCTCCCAATTTTTTCCTCTCCCTTCTTCTCCCATAAGTTTGGTTTTTTAAATCTGTGACACTATGTTTACAGTTATATCACTTTTAGTATTGAAAATCAAATAATATTTATTGAGCAAATTCTACTGTAAAACTTCACAAATATTATTTCCTTTTGTTACTTAACTGAGTCCTCATTAAACCATGAAACCATGCAAGTTTGGTCATATCTCAGTCATAATCTTGAGACTATTAAAGGGCAGCTCAGAATGGTCAAGACACTTGCCCTGGGTTGTACCCTACTAAAGAGCCGAAGCCACTTTTATCTCATTTCTGTCCTATTCAGTAATGTTTTATAACTGCATATCTGCTCAGGGCACAAAACTCTCAAAATGATAGATAATCCATGACAATGTAAATAGCTACTGTGTACATATTTCTCTCACTTTTTCACAGTTTTTTTTTTCCTACTGTCAAGAGACCTCTTTTGAACTGACAGGAAATAGCAGGGATACAGTTCAGAAGGGTACACTTTGTCATGATAAGAAAATGATATATCTGAGATTTTATTGTTGATACCAGTTTAACCATTTTCTGCTATAATTTCAATATAGGATTTTGGTTAGATTTAAAATATTTATTTCCATTACCTAGAAATCACTGTCTCCTGTAGTTAAATACATTTTGGAACTGCATTTACTATTAGAGAATAGAATCCTAAAAAAGACAATGGTACCCTTTGGGTATTTAGATAACTGATGATATTATCTTTCATATTTTCTTTCTTGTAACTTTGTGTTGATGAAAGCAGGAGCTGGATGTAGAAAAAATGAGCAACATGCTGTCTATACTCTGAAGTTGCTTAATATGTAAAGGGGCTTCCCTGGTGATTCAGTAGTAAAGAATCTGCCTTTCAGTGCAAGAGACATGGGTTCGATCCCTGGGTTGGGACGATCTTCTGGAGAAGGAAATGGCAATCCACTCCAGTATTCTTGTCTGGGAAATCCCATGGACAGAGGATCTGAGGGTCTACAGTCCATGGGGTTGCAAAAACATTGCCATGACTTAGCCACTAAAAAGCAACATGCAGAAGCATAAATAGACAAATATTTAAGCAATTATAGAAAGGAGTAAATAATAAAACAATGGTGGGATGCTATTAAAACGCTTAGACCTGAAACCAACTCACATATAGGAAAACAGAGAATCATTGACCGAATTATTAGCATTGGTAGATATGAAAGTATTTATTTAGAATAACAGTCTAAGAAAATGGTATATGAGTTGTATAATACTGGAAGAAAAAGATCAACAATAGTTGAACCAGTTCAGTTCAGGTCAGTCACTCAGTAGTGTCCAACTCTTTGCTACCCCATGAATAGCAGCATGCCAGGCCTCACTGTCCATCACCACTCCCGGAGTCTACCAAAACCCATGGCCATTGAGATGGTGATGCCATCCAGACATCTCATCTTCTGTCATCCCCTTCTCCTCCTGCCCTCAATCCTTCCCAGCATTAGGGTCTTTCCCAATGAATCAACTCTTCATATCATAGGGCCAAAGTATTGGAGTTTCAGCTTCAACATCAGTCCTTCCATTGAACACCCAGGACTGATCTCATTTAGGATGGACTGGTTGGATCTCCTTGCAGTCCAAGGGACTCTCAAGAGTCTTCTCCAACACCACAGTTCAAAAGCATCAATTTGGCATTCTGTTTTCTTTACTGTCCAACTCTCACATCCATACATGACCACTGGAAAAACCATAACCTTGACTAGACGGACCTTTGTTGGCATAGTAATGTCTCTGCTTTTCAATATGCTATCTAGGTTGGTCATGGCTTTCCTTCTAAGGAGCAAGCGTCTTTTAATTTCATGGCTGCAATCACCATCTGCAGTGATTTTGAAGCACCCAAAAATAAAGTCTGACACTATTTCCACTGTTTCCCCATCTATTTCTCATGAAGTGATGGGACTGGATGCCATGATCTTAGTTTTCTGAATGTTGAGCTTTAAGCCAACAGTTTCACTCTCCTCTTTCACTTTCAGCAAGAGGCTCTTTAGTTCGTCTTCACTTTCTGTCATAAGGGTGGTGTCATCTGCATATCTGAGGTTATTGATATTTCTCCCAGCAGTCTTGATTCCAGCTTGTGCTTCTTCCAGCCCAGCATTTCTCATGATGTACTCTGCATACAAGTTAAATAAGCAACGTGACAATATACAGCCTTGACGCACTCCTTTTCTTATTTGGAACCAATCTGTTGTTCCAAGTCCCGTTCTAACTGTTGCTTCCTGACCTGCATACAGGTTTCTCGAGAGACAGGTCAGATGGTCTGGTATTCCAATCTCTTTAAGAATTTTACACAGTTTATTGTGATCCACACAGTTAAAGGCTTTGGCATAGTCAATAAAGCAGAAGTAGATGTTTTTCTGGAACTCTCTTGCTTTTTTGATGATCCAGCAGATGTTGGCAATTTGATTTCTGGTTCTTCTGCTTTTTCTAAACTAGCTTGAACATCTGGAAGCTCATGGTTCACATATTGCTGAAGCCTAACTTGAAGAATTTTGAGCATTACTTAACTAGTGTGTGAGATGAGTGCAATTGTGTGGTAGTTTGAGCATTTTTTGGCGTTGCCTGTCTTTGGGGTTGGAATGAAAACTGACATTTTCCACTCCTGTGGCCATTGCTGAGTTTTCCAAATTTGCTGGCATATTGACTGCAGCACTTTCACAGCATCATCTTTTAGGATTTGCAATAGCTTAAGTGGAATTCCATCCTCTCCACTAGGTTTGTTTATAGTGATGCTTTCTAAGGCCCACTTGACTTCATGTTCCAAGATGTCTGGCTCTAGGTGAGTGATCACACCATCGTGATTATCTGGGTTGTGAAGATCTTTTTTGTACAGTTCTTCTGTGTATTTTTGTTGCCTGTTCTTAATATCTTCTGCTTCTGTTAGGTCTGTACCATTTCTGTCCTTTATCAAGCCCATCTTTGCGTGAAATGTTCTCTTGCTATCTCTAATTTTCTTGAAGAGATCTCTAGGCTTTCCCATTTTGTTGTTTTCCTCTATTTCTTTGCATTGTTTGCTGAGGAAGGCTTTCTTATCTCTCCTTGCTGTTCTTTGGATATCTGCATTCAGATGGGAATATCTTTGCTTTTCCCTTCTCTTCTTTTCACAGCTATTTGTAACACCTCCTCACATAACCATTTTGCTTTTTTGCATTCCTTTTCCATGGAAAGTGAAAGTGAAGTCGCTTAGCTGTGTCCGTCTCTTTGTGACACTGTAGACTGTAGCCCCCCAGGCTCCTCCGACCATGGGATTCTCCAGGCAAGGATACTGGCGTGGGTTGCCAACTCCTTCTCCAGGGGATCTTCTCGACCCAGGGATCGAATCCAGGGATTGAACCCGGGTCTCCCACATTGGAGGCAGACGCTTTAACCAGGGATGGTCATAATCCCTGTCTCTTCTACAATGTCTCACGTATCTGTCCATAGTTCATAGAATAGAGAAAATATGAATTTTTAATATTTTTAAATTTCAATGTTGCTTCTTTTAAGATCTTAATATATAAACCTTTATTTTGTTATTCATTTTTGGAATGATGAGCTTATCATTTTTATTTCATTTGGAAAAATTTGGGTATTATTTTCTCAATTATTCTTAATGTCTTTATCCTCATTCTGGTATGCCAGTTACATATATATCAGATCATTTACTCTTGTTCCAAAATCCACCTAATATTTGTCCCTGTGTATGTAAGCATGTATATATGTGTATTTTAGCTTTATTTCTCTCTTCTATGATTTTATATCATAGTTTTCATTGTTAGATCTCCAGTTTGGCTAATTATTAATTCTTCAGTGAAATATCCATTTCACATGTCTTTTTATTCTTGGAAAAGTTTTGCCTATTTATAGACTCCTCTTTATATACATGTTTCTCATGTAAATTTTGGAGCATATTAATGATAACTTTTAAAACTTTCATTTTTTTCCATATAATCTGATATTTCTTCTTGCTATGGGTCATATTTTTCTGCTATCTTGCCTTTTTGATACATTCATTTGATGTCAAAAGTGATAAATGTTATGTTGCCAAATACTTGATTTTGTTGTACTATTTTAAGTAAAGTTGTAGTTGTTACTGTTAGGCATCTTAGTTATTTAACCATAAATTTTCACAACATGAGGTTTATTTTTTATTATTTTGAACAAACCAGAGTAGTCTTTACTTTGTGACTCATTCAGCCGCATTACTCTGATGAGACTGTTCTCAGCGTTCTATTGACTGGCCCTTATACTTATCAAGGTCTCTGCACTGTGGCTGTTGGCATATCCAACAGTTTCTAGCCCTTGAGCTATGGTAATTCTTTCAACTTACAGCTCCTTTATAGTTGTTTTTAACCTGGTAATTAATTTTCATCTGGCATTTTGGAAATTCCATCCACAGATGTATAGATTAGTATCTAGACAAAGACTCAAGTGGGTCCCTTTGTGGAGCTTTCCTAAAACCCTTTTGCTAAATAGCTCTTTTTTTGTGGTCCTCTCTGTCATTTTCTCGCTCTGTGTCCTCTCCCTCACTGGAAGTCCAAATCAACAATTTCATTCTCTCAACAATCATAAATTTATACTGACTCTTTGCAAAGGTTGGAAACTGTAGTTGCCTTTATTTTTGCTCATCTTTCTAGCTATTTACAGTGAGAGTGGCAGTAACGATTCTGATACTACCCCATGACTACAAGTAACACTTAAAGTATCTTTTTATAAGAAAAGTAAGTAACTAAAGAGTATATTTATTTTTGAAGATGTCACATATTTTTACACAGAAAGTAATGAGAGAGAGATAGAAAAAGAGAGGAAGAGAGAGAGAGAGAGAGATCAAAAAGAACCTAGAGAACATAATTAATTTTACTATTTCTGTCTTATCATAAGTGATTAAAGCAAGTATTATAGGCATATAAGTAGACAATATGAGTGATCATTTCTGAAATCTAAATCAGGAGAAACCCGCAATGTCTACATTTTAAAATGACTCCTAAAAAATATAAATAAATAAAATGACTGCTGAGAGGATTTCTCTTCAGTTTAATGAAGTCCAATGATGATAAAAGCAAAAAATTTCCATGCTATCATTTCACTTGCTTGGACACCAGCATGTATGGGTGGCCAGTCTTCATCACTGTCAGTAGCCTTCACACATCTTTTTTCAGTTCTATCTTCCTTTTTCTGCAGTATTGGAATCATACCTAGAAGTACCTAAAAAGCATAAAGTGAAAGTGTTAGCTAGTTGATTAGTCATATCTCATTCTTTGGGACCCCATGGACTGTAGCCCACCAGGCTTCTCTGTCCATGGAATTCTCCAGGAAAGAATACTGGAGTGGTTAGCCACTCCCTTCTCTAGAGAATCTTCCTGACTCAGGGATTGAACCCTAGTCTCCCACATTGCAGGCAGATACTTTACCATCTGGGCCACCAGGAAAAAAACACAATCAATGAAAAAAAATGAGTGTGCTATGTCTCTGGTTTGTGCAGGAATTCATTATTACCTCAGTTATTCCACGTGTTTTCTGTCATTTAATGAATAAAAAAGTTAATCTTACTAAACATTGACAAAGACATAAAATATGTTTTATAATATTTATCTATGACTTCCCTGGTGGCTCAGTGATTAAAAAAAAATCCACCTGCCATGCAGAAGTAGTGGGTTTGATCCCTGGGTCTAGAATATTCCCTGAAGAAGGAAATGACAACTCATTCCAGTGTTCTAGCCTGGAAAACTCCATGGTTAGAGGAAATTGTCGGGCTATAGTCTGTGGAGTTGCAAATGAGTTATACAGGACTTAGTGACTAAACAACAGCTACAAAAACAACACCATTTGTCTATACAGTTGATTCAAAACTTTTTAAAATCACCTAAAATCTGTTTCACTCCATTAATAGTATGCTATTACTTAATACCATTAATAAGCAGAATATAAGAAAACAGCGTCTGGCTTTCCAGTAACATGGTGCTGTTATTCATTTCTAAGGAAATACATTGCACCTTTTAAAGGAGGATTATTACAGTATTCCACTTGTATAAACAAGAAAGGGGTGGTTATATAACTAATTCAATATTAGAAAAGACTAAACTTTTAATCACTTAGTGGATATCCTAAATTTCATAGATTATAGTTTTAGAGTTCAAATTAGGAACCAGGCTAAATAATATTTTTAATGATTGAAAATATATTTAATCAAAGTATACTTTTATATTGTTTTCTCTGTTTCACTTGAAAACTAAAAAAGTGAAAAAAACTGTTGGTTTTCTTTTTTTCACATTATGGTAATCATAGCTGTGTCTAACTCCATATAGGCCTCCTGATATTTGCAGTTCAATATTCACTGGTACATATTTTATTACATTAATTTCTTTAGATTGTGTCTCCAAAAATTAAATATTTAAAATTAGATATTTTGCAGTAAGTTTAATATTTCCATCATTGATAAAATACATTTTCATTTTTCTCTTTATTTTCTTCTTTCAATTGATATTGACTTACTACTATTTACCAGCATTTATTTTATTTACTAAGTTGGCAAAAGTTATTAGAAGACTTTTAAGATCTCATTAATACATTGTCAAAAACAACAGATGCTAAAGAGTCAAAATATTGTGTTTATTACCCTGAAGTAAGATTCTCTGTCAAAATTTAATTTTCTTTATTGTTTATTTAAGATTTTGTAATGTAAAATATAATAACATCTGAATGCCAACTTGGAAGTATTAATGGCTGCTGGCAACCTTGAAAATCAATTATTATTCATTTTTCTTTCCCATGACCTGAAGAAAACTGAACACTGCAATAAAAGAATGAAACCTGATGCCTTTCAAACAATGTACAGACTTGATCCATTTTTCTTCTTCTCTGTAACAATAAATTATCATTAAAAAAGCTGTAGTAGGCATCACATCATTCTTTATGGAAACTTAGAGCTTGAATTCACCTTTAACATTATAAAGTAAACTATTTTTGCTTCACATGAACAGTGTGTTTTCTTCAGAGGATATTTCAATTTAAAATTTTAAAACTTTGTATAAGGTTTAGTAATTTTATAATGTGTCTACATAAATCAGAAAGAAATTAGTTAAGGAAAAAAAAAGTAATTTTCAAGTAAATTGAATTATGGCAATCCCAGAAAGAAAAGTGTAAGGTATAGTATCCTATAGCAAATGTAGTTTCCCTACTTGCTTTAACTGATTGTAGGAATCTATGCTGTATTATACACTCACATCTTCCTATTATTGAATCCTACAAGCAAATTATGAAAAAAGATCCAGTTTTGATTGTTTGATACCACTATTTTTTTACCTTTCATATATGTCCTTTTTGCTATTTTAAAAAATCAACTGTGAGACCTATGCATTTATCAAGAAATATTTTTATATTATTGTACTTGGGGATATAGCTCCCATTTTTATGTTTTTATTATCTGAATTTAAGGTTTTATTTATTTTAATTCATATTAAATTCTAGTAATGGATTTACAGCACTTTCTTTAATCACTTTTAGACCTTCTTGACCTAAAGGAGCCACAACAAGGAATTTTAACTCAGAGTGAATGGATTGGTAAAAACTAATAAAAGTAAAATTTTCTAATGTCAAATAAAGTATATGTTACCTATTTAAAACTCAAACAAGACTTTATTGGTTGGTTGAGTAAGATATAACTTGTTGCCTTTCAAAAAGTAGGGAGAATATCTCGCGTGCTTTGATATCAAGGTTGAGAATTTATTCAGATTCTTCTCTTGACTCATTGCCAGTTTTAAGAATTCAACAATCATATGCTCCAGTAATTTCACTTCAGAGTATTTTTCTTAAGGAAATTAAAAAATCACTGATTCAAAAACATATCTGCACTATGTTCATTGCAGCATTATTTATAATAGCCAAGATATGGAAAGAACACATGTTCATTGATAGGTGCATGGATAAAGAAAGTGTAGAATATCTATTCAATGGGATATTATTCAGCTCTAAAAAAGAAAAAAAATTCTTCTGTTTAAGACAACATGGATGTAACTTGAGGTGTTACACTAGCTAAGATATAAAAAGTCTTATAAAGGTCTTATGTAGATCATAGTTCATAACATAAGCTAAATAGAAAAAGACTAACATTAAACATATTGTGGTATAAAAATGTAATTATGTGAGGTGATGGATGTTAATTCATCATTTTTCAATACATACATGTATCAAATCAGTTTGTTTTATATCTAAGTGAAGTTGCTCAGTTGTGTACGAAACTTTGCGATCCCATGGACTATAGCCTACCAGGCTCCTTTGTCCATGGCATTTTCCAGGCAAGAGTACTGGAGAGGGTTGTTCCTTATCCAGGGGATTTTCCCAGCCTAGGGATTGAACCCAGGTCTCCCGCATTGCGGGCAGAAGCTCTACCCTCTGAGCCACCAGGGAAGCTCAATATAACTAAAACCAATGTTATTTGTAAACTATATCTCAATTAAAAAAAAAGAGATTTGAAATTCTGGTTAAAGACAGAGAGGTAGTAAGATTCTGAATTCACCTTCTTCTTCAGACACACTGAATCTACAGCTGTGTATATGGAATAACTTCCTCTGAAAAGAATCTAGAGTGGTGGAGCAACCTTTCTACATGAGGCAAACAAAAGGGACTCCATCCACATTGAACCAGATAAGAAAGGTTGAGCCAAATTCAGCATAAACACCACCTGCAGTATCAGGACCCAGCCAGGAGGAACCTCAAACCCTGAGTTTCTCCCTCAGGAGTGAAGGGTTCATACTCCAGCTTGTATGTGTGTTAGTTGCTCAGTCATGTCTTGATGACCCCAGGCTTCTCTGTCCACGAAATTCTCCAGGCAAGAATACTGGAATGGGTTGCTATTTCCTTCTCCAGGGTATCTTCCCAACCCAGCAATCAAACCCAGGTCTCCTGCACTGCAGGGAGATTCTTTACCACTGAGCCACCAATGGAGGGTCATATACCACCTTAATTAGAGTTTAAAAGGAATTTTCTCCTCCCATAAAGATGGAGTAAAAAGGATCAGATTTGCTTTAAGATAATAAACAACAACAAAGAGTGACAAACACATGAAAAAAACATTTTCAAGACACTGGACATCGGGCAACACAAGACAATAATCCTTGAGGCAAAAAAAAAAAAATAAGATAAACCCTGAGATTTCTCCATTTTACTGTCTTGAGAGAGTTGTACCTTGGTAGGAGGAACCCAGGGACACCATGTGTTAAAGAGCTTGAGCCGAGAGAGCAAGTTGACCAGTACTATTGGGGCTTTTAGGACAGACTACCAGCCTGGAGGGAGCTGTGCAGAGGGAGCTCCAGAGGACATCCCCTGAGATGGACACACAGCACAAATTCACTAGAGAATGCCTGGTTTTGAGGATCATACAAGACCAGACATAGAGACCACCTGGAATGATTATAAGGAATGGTGTATGGCATGTACACAGCTGAGAATATTGCCAGTTTCTGCCAGCAGACTGGAATATCTAATAATTCACAGAGCTCTTGGTACAGTACTCAGAAGGGCCCTGCTTCGGTGTGAAAAATAATGAAATCCAGACTAACTGCTTCTCTGGAGAAGAATTAGGAGAACGAAAAGCCATGCCACAGACTGAGAAAAATATTTTGAAATCATATATCTGGTAAAGTACTTGTATCCGGAATCTATAAACAACCCTCAAAACTCAAGTGAGATAAAATAATTCATCAAGAATGGGCAAAGTATGTGAGAAGACACTTCACTCCAAAGATATATGGATAGGCAATAAACATATGAAAAATATTCAATACTATTTTTTACTGAAGTAACAAAATTTGAAACTGTCAAGAAATGCAACTGTTGACTTCCCTGATGGTCTGGTGGCTAAGACTGTGTTCTCAATGCAAGGGACCCAGGTTTGGTCCCTGGTCAGGGAACTAGGTCCTTCCTGCTGTGACTGGCAAAGCCAAAACAATAAATAAATAAATAAATAAAATAGTCTTAAAGAAGAAGTAAAAAAAAAATGTGAAAAACAAAACCAAAAAACCCCACAATTTTTAACCTATCAGACTGGCTAAAATGGAAAGATTGGACATAGCAAATTCTGAAGAGGGTCATCCAATTCATAATCTTATTTGACACCAACGTCTATTAAGAGATTGCCATTCATGCATGAAGTTATTTTCTGCCTAAAGACATCAACTCTTAAAAATATTATCCTAATGTGAAGTTCACTTAGGAATCTATACTTTTTATAAATCCGATTGTATAAACACTCTTTATTTCTAAAGTATAACCAGCATGACTCCCTATTAACTTTGCTTGGAGAATTGCTGGGATTTTTAAATTTTATTTTATACATTTTCTAATAATTTAATAATAATTTTCAGTGTGTACATAAGGGTTTCATCGCCTAATGCCAGGTAAACCTCAAAGACCATCTTTCCTGAAGTTTTCATGAAATAGTTTAGAAATTATTGGGGTAATAAGAAAATGTTGGTTAAAGTTAGAATATTTAGGCATAACATTGTATAGTCAAGCAAAAAAATATTTATTTTATTAATATAGCTACATAACCCTCCTACTGTATTGACCAGTTTGGTTTCAGCAGAGTCCTGTGAGTGCCATTTTCAGTTCCTTATGTCTTATCACAAAGGTTTCTTTTGACTTCCCAGATGTGTTTGAGTGTTGTTCCTTCATTTCAGGTCAGTGATACTCAAAGTTAAGGGATCCAGTCCCAAAACAGAAACTATAACTTTGCCTTAGTTATTCAGACAACCACTTGTGGCATTACACTTTTTAATTGCAACATCATTCAGTTGTAGTGTTTCCTATGCGTCTCCAAGTTGTTTGCTAGGTTAACAGTGAAACTACCTTTTAACTTGATTTAATGACTGGAAAAAGACTTGTTACATTTATAATTTATTACCAAATTTACAAACATAATAATCTCCCTAAAATACAATGTGTAACTTTCAAAGTGAAACATATATATTATTTTTGATATGTGGCTAGTCCCTTTACTTTCACTTGTGATTTTGTTAAATTAAAAGAAAACATCATCAATTTTTAACTAAACTATGTACCTCCAAAATGACTTTTTTATTCAGACTCTAGGCAGACATTGTAATGATATACAAATCATAGGATTAAAGGATAATATCAGTTAATGAAGTGCCAACTTTTTCATTTATATACTATTAATAAAAATACACCTTCAATTTGCTTGATATTTCATGTCAGTTATCTATCAATAAAGTGGGAAAAAAGACAAAACATATAAATATTTATATGACACTTTAAGGATTACTCTCTTACTGTCTACATACAAAATTGATATCAAAGAAAAACTAATTAAGTGAAGCTCACACTTTAATAACTAGTCTATATTATCAACTAATATAGATATTACATCACAAAAAAAGGCATGGATTAACAGGCTTTCAAGAACCCAGCCAATGGCAGGAGAATAATATTTTCTCATAATGGGCTTTATTAAAATGTGTGTTTCTCCATAGCTAACATAGTCTATGAGATTCTGACTCAAAAAATATTTGAATGATAGAGTAACCATGTTAGAATGCATCTGATTTATAATTACATTATATCATATAAGGGCTTCCCATGTGGCTCAGTGGTAAAGAATCTGCCTGCCAATGCAGGAGATGCAAGAGACTCTGATTCAATCCTCAGGTTGGCAAGATCCAATGTAGAAGGAAATGGAAACCCACTCCAGTATTTTTGCCTGGAAAATCCAATAGACAGAGGAATCTGGTGAGCTACAGTCCATGAGGTCACAAAGAGTCAGATATGACTGAGCACACACACACACGTTATCATATAACATATATATATATTTTTTTCTCCATTCCATAAGTTACCTTTTAATTTTGTTGACTGCTTTTTTGTTGTTCTTCTGCAGAATCATAGATTGATTATCCTGCTCATTTGAGCTTTGTTGCCTGTGTTCTAGGTGTCATGATTAAACCATAGAGCCAAAACACATGTCAAAGGGTTTTTCTCTGTGCTTTTCTATAATAATTTTATGATTTCTGACCTTAAATTTAACTCTTTATCCATTTTGAGTTAATTTTTTGAGTGGTGTAAGGTAAGGGTCTAGTTTTATTCTTTTTCATGTGAATAACCAGGTTTCCCAAAACAGTTTATTGAGAAGACTTATCTTTTCTCTATTGTGTATTATTGGGTACCTTGTCAAATATTTGTTGACTATATATGCATGGGTTTATTTCTGGAATCTCAATTCCTTTCCATTTTTCTTGTGTCTCCTTTTATGCCTGTACAATATTGCTTTGATTGCTATGGCTTTTACTATAGCTTGAAATCAGAGAGTGTCCTTCCTCTATACACTGAATTATTTTAATTTACATATTTTTAATTACCAGAAAGCCTGAATTTTTTTTTCAGAGGATTATAGGGCATGATTTTTTTTTTTTTTAAGAATAATGGGTGCTTGGTTTCTTTAGTTAAGGCTTAAATTGGGTATAACAATGGCAAACTAAAATAGCTATTAATTTTATGTGTGAATGATAAATAAGTAGGTAACTTTAAGGAGATCATAGCTTTTATGAATTAAAACAGTTATAAAATTTTAAATACAAATCAATAATATAGATGAGATTGTATGATAAAAATAATGATTTGATTTGATTACCTGATAAATATAATGCTTTCTGGGATTTTTGATATGCTGACATTCCAAATCATACTTTCCATCATAGCCTATTGTACTTAAAGCATAGCTCATTGAAGAAAATGTTTTTGGATACTGAAAACCAGATTAAAATTATTTATCTATGCAATAGGATATTATTCAGCAACTAAAATGGATAAAAATTATGCTACATGAAAAAGCCATATGCAAAACTGTATATTACATAATTGCATTTTTATGAACTTTATATAATAAAGAAAATTTGAAGAGAGAAATAACACACCCATGGTTACCGTAGGCAAGTACATTGGGAAGCCTTGTCATTGAAATACTTCAAGTCTGGATTGTTTTGATGTCTACACAACTCTGTGAGTTGACTAGAATCATTGAATTATACACTTAGTATGGGTGCAATTTTGTACATATAAGTTCTATCTTTATAAAACTGGTCAAATATGTCAACTGTGTCAATTCAAAAATTCATCAGGAAGATACACTCTGAAATAATGTGCAATAAAATTGTGATAAATCACATTTATCCAAACATCGCATGGAAAAGAATATTAAAATTAAGAACATGCAAAATTGCATAAGAAAAGTTTGGCACCATAAACACCTGTAGTTGTCAATAAGTAAAAGTTGAAAAATATAGTATTTATGTCACTAAATAAAATTAGAAAATATAGCTTGCTTAACTTGTTTATTAAGGAAATAGTTTCTGACAGTCTGCAGTTTGGAAATTGAAAAAAGCAAAAAACACCTCAGAGAAATATTTGCTAAGGACTGCTATGTGTTTTGAAAATGAAAGATTTTTTTTAATTCCTGAACTATGAGTACTGAGTTCAATCTTTATCCTAGAAAACACTCTGTGAAACCATTTTCCTGAGTGATGCTCAATTATGCACAGATAGGTTACCGATATTACTAAATGGGCCATTCAAAGGTCAGTATAAATTAAATTCTAATTTTCTGATATAACGATTGCAATCAAAGCTGCACTCAAGGCTAGATTACTTTTTCTGCACTAAAATGGCAATTTTTAATGTTTGATAAAAAGTTAATATAATAACATGATTTGCACTTTAGGTAAAACATTATTTACAATGTGATATTAGTATTATAAATATAAAGATCAGTGAGACAGATTGTAGATTTAATAAAGAATCCCACTTCTATATAGTACGTGGAATTGAAACAAAAATGCAAGGTAAATCATTGGATAAGAAGAGTCTTTGTAATAAATTTATATCTGTATGCAAACAAGTAAATGTCTATGTCTTCTCTTATACTGTACACAACATTTATCTTGATATTGACATGTGATCTAATTATAAAGCTAAACATATGAAAACTGCAAAATAATTTGTCAAAGAAAACCTTGAGAAGTGAGGTTAAGGGACACTTTCCCAGAGGAGAGAAAATGTCTTGATCCAAAAATAAAATAAAATCAATTGTATTTCCTAAAAGTTAAAAACTGTAGTATTTTCAAAAGCTCTATTAGGGAAATAAAAAGACATTTATCAATCTGGCAGAAAATATTTGCACAAACATTCTTATAAAAATCTTGTATATAAAATAGACAGGCCAATATTACAATGTAACAATTAAAAGCCCAGTTCTTTTTCTAATTTTCATTTATAAATTTATTTTTTGATTTTTATTTTTGGCTGCACTGAGTCTTTGTTGCTCAGCTTTCTTTGCTGTGTCCAGGCTTTGCGGTGAATGGGGGCTTCTCTATTGCAGCTCACACGTTCTAGGTGTTCAGCCTACAGTGTTGAGGTGCGTGGGCTTCAAAGTGGTGGCACATGGGCTCAGTATTTGCAGGTCCAGGTCTCTAGAGCACAGGCTCAGTAGTTGTGGCTATCCACAGCATGTGAGATCTTCCTGGACCAGGGATCAAACCCATGTTCCCCTTCATTGGCAGGCAGATTCTTAACCACAGTACCATCAGGGGAGAGCCTCCAGTTCTTTCTAAATGAGTAACATATTTAAATAGTTATTTATAAAAGAAATATAGATAGAAAATTAATCACATGAAAAGATGCCATAATGGCATTAGTCATTATAGAAATGCAAATTAAAACAATAATGAAATACTGTAACTCACCCATCAGAATCGCTAAAATTAGAGCCTGATCCGGCAGTTGCTGCTAGTAGGGCTGGTAAGTTCATCTATCCTAGTGTGCACCCAAAATGGCTTAGCTTCTTTGGGATGCAGTGTGTCAATCTTTTGTAAAATTAAACATACAGTTACCATACAGCTCAGCAATTCCACTTCTACGTACTCACACAAGAGAAATAAAAGCATATGTCTAAACAATGTTTTTTTTTTATTCAAATGCTTTTGGCAGTTTTGCTCAAAGCAGTCTAAATTGAAACCAATTCAAATATCCATCAGTTAGAAAACACAGAGTGTTCATACAATGAAATAGTTATAAAAATACAATAAAACCCCACAAACCCACAAAGTATTGATATCAGGACACAGCAGAGGTGAATCTCTAAAGAATCACATAAAGTAGGGAAGCCAGGTGGAGTAAATGATTCTACTTATGTGACTTCGTAAAAATACAAACAGAGGGACAATCTGTACATTTTATTACTTTTTTACAGTGTTACAATGTAAATGTGACGAGATATACACTCAGATAAGATTGTGATTTTTTAAAAGACCTTTGTGTTGAAAGGCTGTTTGAATACTCTGATTTCCAAGTATCTGTTTCTTGTCTTCGCCTATCATGGAAAACCTCAGGTAATAAGATCATCCTTTGACATTAGAGACAATCTCTTGATCAGAATCTTGTTGTGAAAATAAATTATTATATGATCATTGGACTTTTATATTCTAGCCTGACTATATAAAGATTACCATAGGTAAATGGCAACTCACTCCAAATATTCTGGCCTGGAAAATTCCATGGACAGAGGAGCCTGGTGAGCTAAAGTCCAGGGGGTTGAAAAGAGTCAGACAGGACTGAGCATACATACACAAATTAAATGTAACTGCTATATATGCAGACTCGTGGAATTATGAACACACAGTATCAATTGGCAGTCCTGTTTTAGGAATTGAAATAAAAGACAATTCAAATAACGGCAATAAAAATTGTTGCTGCTAGTATTTTCTTTATAATATCCTTCTTCTATGTAATCAGCTCATGTGCTTGTATGTATCTTATACTGCTCCCACTAGAATGGTTGTAACATTTTTCATATATATGTTCAAAGTTTGTATTTTAAATACAGACTTTTTACTTAAAAAGTTTTAGTAACTTTAATAACTTCTATTAGAAAGGACCCAGCTCTTCATTCTAGGAACAGGAAAATAATGCAACTTTATTTGCACTGTTCCTCATTGGGAGACTTTCTGTTCTGAGGCATGGTGCAGTATTTTATTTGAGCTAGTCTAAACTGGAAATAGAACTTTGAGTATTTAAAAATACAAAACCAAACAAAACTCCCATTGCTGCCTGAGATTTTTAACCAGCATATATCTATATCATGACATCACTGTATAGGCATTTTAGCACAGAATTTTAAAATTTGAAATCCAATTGTTTTTCAAACTGCAGTGGGTGTTATATCTGTATGACTAATAGATTATACAAATTTATCTTCTTGGACTCCTTAAGCTTCATATTCTTCAAGTTAAGCTAGTCCAAGAGATTATGACCCGGCAATCCCACTGCTGGGCATATACACCGAGGAAACCAGAATTGAAAGAGCCACGTGCACCCCAATGTTCATCGCTGCATTGTTTACAATAGCCAGGACATGGAAGCAACCTAGATGCCCATCAACTGACGAATGGATATTTTTCTGTATTTCTAAGAGGTTATAACTCAAAAAAACTTCTTAAGGAGAGTTAAGTTGTTATCTCCTTATAGTATCTGATATATTATTAAGAGTTTGGAGGTATATCAATCATCACTTGTCAGACATGCCCATCTATTTCTTGCCCTTCTCTTGTAAACTGTTTCCCAGCATCCTCTGCTTAAGTTTTCCATGTAAATTTGGCCATAGGGAATTCCTACTGATAACCAGAGGAACAAAAGAAAGGGATGGCCAGGAATTTTTGTCTTTAAATTATATACCTCAGGCCTATTCTAGTGGTGACTGCTTTTCCTCCAGGATGGCTATTCTTTATAAGACAATCCCTCCTCCCATAGCCCCATATCTCCATGGTCTTTGAAAATATATTCTACAAGATCACTTACTTGTAGGTTCTGTTCAGATTGCAATTCCAAAGTATAGTCAGTGGCTGGGCTCAGGCTAATGTTTGTGGTACTTCAACACTGTTTGACTCTGCATCTCTTTCTTAATATGAATGATAAGTTTTAACGTTATATTATTATACTTATCTTTAAAATACCCAGAAAATTTCCAGGAAATGTTTCAGAAAACAGATCCTCATCACAACTTGTTGGATTTATGTAGTTAACCAGGGTCAAGGGTTTTCTTTATTAGAGTTGCTTTCAGTGAAAAAAACAAAAAAACAAAAAGAATCACTTTAATGTAGTAATAGTATAATTACATGATATATCACTTACCGTTAGTCTTTAGGGCTTCCCAGGTGGTGCTAGTCGTAAAGAATACACTTGCCAATGCAGGAGACATGGGTTCCATCCCTGAGTCAGGAAAATCCCTCTGGAGGAGAAAATGACAACCTGCTCCAGTATTCTTGCCTGGGAAATCCCATGGACAGAGGAGCCTCATGACTGAGCACACTGAACACGTGATTGTGTGCCATTTTGGCTAATTTGGAATCCCATATTTCAGTATGAATCAGTGGAGTTAGGAAAAGAGAAACATGGTATTAAGAAGATGAAAGTGAAGCAGGCACCATGGAAGGACATAGTGAAATCAAATCCAGAAGGGATACAAGGCTCCATATACACTTCATAACTTATCAGTTCATATCTATTACTGCTTCTGAATTCTAGACCTGCTGACTGATAGTAACTCAGGGATACCACCAGAAGATGAGGCAAAAAGGCTAATAGACTAGCTCAATGTTTTGCATTTATACTCCCACTCTGGTAGCCAAGTCTTGCTACAAATTTGCCTCCAGGCTCCAGCTTATTCATCTACACTATTGCTTTGAAAAGTCTGGGTAGTAATTTTTTTCTAATTCTCCCCACCACCAACTTCTCTTTTCAGATTTTATTGTATTTATTTCCAGTTTTCCCATAATGATATAAAATCAAATTGTATAAGGCCTAATTCCTCTAATGTATGCCCTTACAATATCATAGTCTTTCTATTTCTCATAGAATTAGTTGTGATTAGTTGTATGAGCTGGCTGAAGGAAAGGTTAGAAATGTCAAGCAAACACTGAATTTAATTAGAAGAGTAATAACAAAGACTTCCAGGGTTAGGACAAGAGATGTCATACCTGCTTTTGATGTCTCCAGAGAACTTGAAGAAAAAGTAATGCTAGAGAAACAATCATTACAAATGAAAAAGAAAAAAAAAAAGCCACAGATTTTAAAATGCAAATCTCAAGGCCGACTTAAAAATTAGAGTTAAGTCAATATTAAGTAATTACATGGGAACTAGAAGGTACATTTGATCTGAGTTGCAAGTATTGTACCTCTTATAATTCTTTGAAATTTCATTGTCAGAGGAGATAATTCCCTCTTCACTTATGTGAAGGAATATTCAACTTGCTCATACATAGTGGAGTGATTACACCTGAGACTTGCCAAGCAAGAGATACTAATTTCCTCAAGTCCCCTTTCATCTCTTTGTCCCTATTCCAATAATCAGAAAGGTATCCTTGTGAAGAATATTGAGGCACTATCAAGCTGCCTTTCAATCTGAGAAACCTGCATTATATATAGGGGTGGAATTTAAGTTTGTTACCCCAAGGACAAATTACAACACCAGAACATGTAAAATTTATAATATTGCATGTTCCCAACATTCCAAATTGAATATGCTTGATTTACATGGTTAATTGACTAAAAATTAGTTTATGAAGCTTGGTTCTTGGTCGATGTCATGGGAAGTGATTATGACAGAACTAATGTAAAGGAAATAATGAAATAATGTAAAGGAAAGTATAGAAAAAAGATGTTATATGGAGAGTGGAGATCAAGGATGGCAGTTGGAGATGCTGCCATTGAAATGTGCCCTGGATATCACTGGGAGAGATGAGATATAGATTGAGAGAAACAATATGGTAAAGGAAGGATGGATAACTACTGACCATTACTGTAATAGGCAGAAGAGACAGAATGATTCTCAGTGTACTTTGACTTATAGGAACTGTTGTGGTGGGAAACTGAATATAAAAATCCTTAAGAGCAAAATGCCCTTTAATAAAATTTGTAGCTAGAGTTTCCTAGTCCCATCACTTCATGGCAAATAGATGGGGAAACAGTGGAAACATGAGAGACTTTATTTTTGGGGATCCAAAATCACTGCAGATGGTGACTTAAGCCATGAAATTAAAAGACACTTGCTCCTTGGAAGAAAAGCTATGACCAACCTAGACAGCATATTAAAAAGCAGAGACATTACTTTGCCAACAAAGATTCGTCTAGCCAAAACTATGATTTTTCCAGTAGTCATGTATGGATGTAAGAGTTGGATCATAAAGAAAACTGAGCACCAAAGAATTGATGCTTTTGAACTGTGGTGTAGGAGAAAACTCCTGAGAGTCCTTTGAACTGCAAGGAGATCAAACCAGTCAATCCTAAAGGAAATCAATCCTGAATATTCATTGGAAGAACTGATGTTGAAGCTGAAACTCCAATACTTTGGCCACCTGGTGTGAAGAACTGACTCATTGGAAAAGACCTTGGTGCTGGGAAAGATTGAAGGCACGAAGAGAAGGGGACGACAGAGGGTAAGATTGTTAGATGGAGTCACCAACTCAATGGACTTAGGTTTGAGTAAACTCTGGGAGTTGGTGATGGACAGGGAGGCCTGGCATGCTGCAGTCCATGGGGTCACAAAGAGTTGGAAACAACTGAGTGACTGAACTGAAGTAAACTGAGCGTTTCCTAACCAAAATATTTTATAGCAATGTTAGGTAGTTAAAATAGGAAAAAGAAGTCCAGAGTGATGTTGGCTAAAAGACAAAATAGGGGAAATCCCTTGAAAATAGAACGAAAGAATGTTCAAGGACCCGGAGTGAGAATCTCAGGTGAAACAAACAGCCCTCTTGGCTAGCCCAGTTTACATAGGGCAGGCTCAAGGGGAGGAGAAGAAACATAAAAAGAGTAGCCAGAATTAAGCCTTTCCTCTCTTTTCACATCTTTTTGGTCAGCCCACCCTCATACCTCAAGGATGTATTTTCCTTTGCTTGCCAAATAAAACAGTTGTAACACTGATCTGTTTGTTGCTTAAAATTTTTGCTGTGCCAAGACAGAACCAAGGAAATTACAGACTCCCCCAACAGTAACATTCAAATGTTTGTGTTATTCTATATGTAGTGACTTTGCTGAAACAGATTAATATGCATCATGGGATATAATATATTAAAAAAAAAGACAATACAGGAGCTGCTTCCTCTGTAAGAAAGATCAGAAGGACTTTGCTTTCATTAGACAGGGACAGCAATACCTTTATCGTCTTACCCCTGACTATATTAACTATCCTATTTAATACAACATAATCCACTGGAAAGGTGATTGCCTGTCACTAAAAATATGTTCTTAATGATATGTGTTATATGCATGCCAGTGATTGAATATAAGAAACAAAAATAGTAAATGATATTTCTCTCATGGTAACTGGACTTGTTCTGTGTTTCTGAAGCTAAGAGTACTTATTGCAACAGCAATCCTGTCAATAGTCTCACAGAAACGCTACTTCCAAAGTACATAATTAAACAGACATAAATGCTATCACAAAAAATCACTTTTGTTTTAATTTTCTTCTGTAACAATCACAGATATAAACACACATCTCACCAGAAATGTCTACTTAAATTGCATCTTATCCCTGAGATGTCTTTTTTTAACATTGCAGTTATGAATGATCCCTGAAATATTTTTTAAGGAAACAATAGTAGCATTTCACTAAAAACATTAAAGCCCATGAATCGGGGGTTAAGGTAGAATAAGTGGTGCTGATATCTGACCAGATGAATTATCCTCATAAAATAAAATTAGGAAAAGATATCTCTTATGTATTTCATTACTATCCACCCACTAACAGGCAGATAGAACATGGTGGCAGGAGCTTACAAGAGGAGTTTCCTGGGATAATATAGAAGCCAAAGTTGAGTATCTTTGGGGAGCTTTCTTGGAAGCACATATACTAGAGCTAGTCAAAGGATTATCAAGCAACAACCAAAAAGCTGTAATTTTAGAAATATATAACTGTTCTAGTATTATTATGCTCTGAAATTTACAGTGACTACTACAACATAAAATAAACATAAGAGTTATTAAAAGCTTTTAATAATAGTTATTAAAAACAAAAAAACATATATACAAAACTTTTTACTGACTCCAGTATTACATTATACACATACATCCTTAGTTACTGTAGTGGATTCAATCCAGATCCCCCAAAGATATGCATCTTGTAAGTGTGAACTTATATAGAACTTGTGAGTGTGAACTTATATAGAAATTTTACAGATGTAATTCAAGAATTTGAGATGAGATCGTCCTGGATTGGGGTTGGGCCATAGTTTCCTTTCAAAGATTAATTTCACCAGCATTCTCAAATGTTTGGCTTCTGTTCTCCTTCTTGCTAATTGCTGTCTTAAATATGTATTACCTCTTCTTCTATAGGGACATTTCTACTACTTCTTTATTTATTTATTTATTTTAATAATTTCATAATGTTGCAGGTCCTTTGACCAAGCTATAAAGTCATGTAAGGATACCAGTGTAAAACTGAATCTAATAAATTCTATTTGACACTCCTTCACTTCTTCAATCAGTAAGAGTTTCAAGGTCAATACAGAACCTCATGAACAGCAGAGTTCTTCAGTTAATTAATGACCATGAAAGTATTCTATATTTATCTCTTGTACAAATCTTCCAAATGATAAGCAACAAAATCATGGAAGTTAATTGTGAGCTGTGGATTTAATGATGTGAAATAAAATATAGTTAAAAACAAAGTCAAGAGGCAGAACAGTATTTCTAGTTCAGATACTGTGTAATAATAATCTAAGTAAGTAGAGAGGTAGTACTATATCGATTTTAGTGAGTGTAATTGTTTTTGACCTGTTGCTGGAAGTGGAGATAGATGGGAAACCATTATCCTTTAACATGTTGATCTTAGCTAGTCCTGAGCTTTATACTTGAAAAATATGAAACTCTTGGCTCACTACCATTCTATTAGCAATGCGAGCTTTATGCTTCTTTTCATACTGCTTATGTATTTGTCTAAGAAAGCTTACAGTGACCTTATGAGAATGTGAAGTATAGTTTGAGATGCTTGAGAGTATATGCAAATTGTTACTCCTCTCTGTGTCTGTAGCAGCCCTTACAGATCTGAAATATAGTAGGATGCAATCGACATGAGCTCTATGAATGGATGCAAGTGAAAAGAAAAGAAAAACACAAGAAAATGAAGACCAGGGAACACATCACTCTGCAAAGGAAAGATTACTTTTTATATAATAATAAATGTTTCTTGCAGATATAATTTTTATATCAGTTTTTATAAAAGGGGATAATTTTTGACTGAAGAATGGACATAAGACCTATATAATATCATCACTTAGGCTTGATGGTTTTACATGAATATAGGTATGATTTAACCAAGCTCTATTGTTTAATTCAAATCCTTTATGTCATTTCTCATTATTTTTGTTGGCTAATGAAGTTAGTTTTGGGATCATATATGTTAAAATCAAAATTATGTTCATATATAATCCATCAGAATTTATTTTATCTACTTAATAAACAAAAAAATTTGAAGCCATATAGTGGATATATCAAGTTCAGAATTGTATCTTCTCTTTTATAATTATATACTATTTTTACTCTTTTTATTTATACATTTTTTGAAGGAAATTAAATTTTTATCGTGTTAAATATTGCTCAACCAGGTTTAGTTGGTGAATATTTTGTTTATACGTCACATGTTTTTCTTAATGTTATTAATTTTTTATAAGCAATTGCTCTAGGTGCTATAGGTGTAACATTTTGTTCTTTTCACCATACTTTTACTGTTTTGCTTTTAAAGATTAATCACAGGGTAGACTGTGCTTTTAAAACAATTTTTATTTTTAAAATTGTTACATATACTATACAATATAATAAATAAAATTGTTATATAAACCATACAGAGTAATAAAGACAAGATGTGGAAATTTCCAAGGAGACTAAACCCTCTGTATTTAGGAATTAAAATAGACCAGCTCCTTGGAAGCCCACACAATGTGGCTTTCACAAACACATCACATTTTTATCTTCCAGAGCTAACGCCTATTGTACATTTTTATTTTAAAAATTTATTTTCTTTAATGTGCTACCAAAGGTATGTCTATATACTACATTTTTAGTTTTATCTATGTTTGGACATTATGTAAAGGCCAAATATTTAATGAGTTTTTTCTGTAGCTTGCTCTTTTTTAAAGTTTATTCATATTTTAAAAGTTTTCACATATATTTATAAGATTTTTGTATGATTTTCCTCATGTCTTTCCTCCTCCAGATTTATTAAGGTATAATTGGCAAATAAACATATATTTAAGGTACAAAATTTGATGTGCATCATATACAACTTCTTACATATGTGCTTGAAGGAGCTTCTTCTAGAAAAATCTTACCATAAATGAAATATAATTTATGAAATCATTCCATTGGGCTTGACTTTTTCATACCATGTTTTGTTAATCTCAAATCTAGATGAAAGCACTTTTGTTGTTGTTGTTTACTTACTACGTTCTGTCTGACTCTCTGTGACACCAGGGACAGGGAAGCACACCAGGCTTCTTTGTCCTTCACTATCTCCTGGAGCTGGCTCAAACTCATGTCCATTGAGCTGGTGATGCTATCCAACCATCTCATCCTCTGTCATCCCCTCCTCTTCCTGCCCTCAATCTTTCCCAGCATGATGGGCTTTTCCACTGAGTCAGTTCTTCACATCAGGTGGCCAAAGTACTGGAGCTTCAGCTTTAGCATCAGTCCTTCCAAAGAATATTTAGGGTTGATTTCCTTTATGATTGACTGTTTTAATATCCTTGCTGTCCAAGGGACTCTTTAAGAGTCTCCTCCAGAACCACAATTTGAAAGTGTCAGTTCTTCGGTTCTCAGTCTTCTTTATGGTCTAAATCTCATATCCTAGCCATCATGGTCAACAAGAGTCCAAAATGCAGTACTTGGATGCAATCTCAAAATTGACAGAATGATCTCTGTTCATTTCCAAGGCAAACCATTCAATATCACGGTATTCCAAGTCTATGCCCCAACCAGTAATGCTGAAGAAGATGAAGTTGAACGGTTCTATGAAGACCAACAAGACCTTATGGAACTAACACCCCAAAAAGATGTCCTTTTCATTATGAGGGACTGGAATGCAAAAGTAGGAAGTCAAGAAACACCTGGACTAACAGGCAAATTTGGCCTTGTATTACAGAATGAGGCAGGCAAAGGCTAATAGAATTTTACCAGGAGAATGCACTGGTCATAGCAAACACCCTCTTCCAACAACACAAGGAAAGACTCTACCCATGGACATCACCAGATGGTCAACATCAATATCAGATTGATTATATTCTTTGCAGCCAAAGATGGAGACACTCTATACAGTCAGCAAAAACAAGACTAGGAGCTGACTGTGGCTCAGATTATGAACTCCTTATTGCCCAATTCAGACTTAAATCGAAGAAAGTAGGGAAAACCACTAGATCATTCAAGTATGACCTAAACCAAATCCCTTATGATTATACAGTGGAAGTGATAAATAGATTTAAGGGACTAGATCTGATAGACAGAGTGCCTGATGAACTATGAATGGAGGTTCGAGACATTGTACAGGATAAAGGGATTAAGACCATCCCCAAGGAAAATAAATGCAAAAAGCAAAATGATTGTGTGAGGAGGAGTTACAAATAGCTGTGAAAAGAAAAGTGAAAAGCAAAGGAGAAAAGGAAAGATATTCCCATGTGAATACAGAGTTCCAAAGAATAGCAAGGGGAGATGAGAAAGCCTTCCTCAATGATCAATGCAAAGAAATAGAGGAAAACAACAAAATGGGAAAGTCTAGAGATCTCTTCAAGAAAATGAGAAATACCAAGGGAATATTTCATGCAAAGATGGGTTCAATAAAGGACAGAAATGGTATGGACCTAACAGAAGCAGAAGATATTAAGAACAGGCAACAAGAATATACAGAAGAACTGTACAAAAAAAATCTTCACAACCCAGATAATCATGATAGTGTGAGCACTCACCTAAAGCCAGACATCTTGGAATGTGAAGTTAAGTGGGCCTTAGAAAGAATCACTATAAATAAAGCTAGTGGAGGGGATAGAATTCCACTTGAACTATTGCAAATCCTGAGAGATGATGTTGTGAAAGTGCTGCACTCAATATGCAAGCAAATTTGGAAAACTCAGCAATGGCCACAGGACTGGAAAATGTCAGTTTCATTCCAATCCCAAAGAAAGGCAATGTCAAAGAATGCTCGACTACCGCACAATTGCACTCATGTCACACGCTAGTAAAGTGATGCTCAAAATTCTCCAAGCCAGCCTCTAGCAATACATGAGCCATGAACCAGATGTTCAACCTGGTTTTACAAATGGCAGAGAAACCAGAGATCAAATTGCCAACATCTGCTGGATCATCAAAAGAGCAAGAGAATTCCAGAAAAACATCTACTTCTGCTTTATTGACTATGCCAAAGCCTTTTACTGTGTGGATCACAATAAACTGTGGAAAATTCTGAAAAGAGCTATGAGTACCAGATCATCTGACCTGTCTTTTGAGAAACCTGTATGCAGGTCAGGAAGCAACAATTAGAACTGGACATGGAACAACAGACTGGTTTCAAATAGGAAATGGAGTACATCAAGGCTGTACATTGTCAACTTGCTTATTTACCTTATATGCAGAGTACATCATGAGAAACACTGGGCTAGAAGAAGCACAAGCTGGAATCAAGATTGCTGGGAGAAATCTCAATAACCTCAGATATGCAGATGACATCACCCTTATGGCAGAAAGTGAAGAAGAACTAAAGCCTCTTGATGAAAGTGAAAGAGGAGAGTGAAACAGTTGGCTTAAAGCTGAACATTCAGAAAACTAAGATCATGGCATGTGGTCCCATCCCTTCATGGGAAATAGATGGGAAAACAATGGAAACAGTGTCAGAGTTTATTTTTTGGGGCTCCAAAATCACTGCAGATGGTGATTGCAGCCATGAAATTAAAAGACACTTGCTCCTAGGAAGGAAAGTTATGACGAACCTAGATAGCATATTGAAAAGCAGAGACATTACTTTGGCAACAAAGGTCTGTCTAGTCAAGGCTATGATTTTTCTATAGCCTTGTTTGGATGTGAGAGTTGGATGGTGAACAAAGCTGAGCGCCAAAGAATTGATTTGAACCGTGGTGTTGGAGAAGACTCTTACGAGTCCCTTGGACTGCAAGGAGATCCAACCAGTCCATCCTAAAGGAGATCAGTCCTGGGTGTTCACTGGAAGGGCTGATGTTGAAGCTGAAACTCCAATACTTTGACCACTTCATACGAAGTGTTGACTCATTGGAAAAGACCCAATGCTGGGAAGGATCGGGGGCAGGAGGAGAAGGGGACAACAAAGGATGAGGTGGCTGGGTGGCACCACCGACTCGATGGACTCTGGGAGTTGGTGATGGACAGGGAGGCCTGGAGTGCTACAATTCACGGGATCACAAAGAGTCAGACACAACTGAGTGACCGAATTGAACCACATGACTCCTTGTAAAATCAGAGCATTGACTAGATTGACCTTAACAGATACTAAAGATAAAATACCTATAACCTTTCCTGTTTACATCAAAAGATTGTATACTAAGAAAAGCCGCTGGACCAAGGAAGTCCAAATCTATAAATAATAAAAAGACGTAAGCTTTTCATGTTGAAGTGTTTGCATAGTATGAAATTTACAGTGTGAAGTAATTAATGAAATATGAAGCACAAAGAGTATTTAAAATTATATTCAAACAAGATTTTACTGCTTATTTCACTATAAGAAGTTAATATAATAATTCAACATTAGAAATGAATAATCTGAAACATATTACAAAGCTTTGAGAGGCATTTAACTTTAATGATTAAAAAAATGTATGCATTTTTAGTTTTTATGTGTGGAAAGAAGCATAGACACGAGTTCTAAACTAGACATTAATCCACTCTCAAAATGAAATGAATAATTTGTCCTTGTTATTAATAGTTTAGAGGGTGACATTTTACTACTCAATGTGCAGGCATTTGATTTTAAAATTTCTCTTCTAGTATTTTTAATCAAGCAAATTCAAGTCAAAGGATTATAGAGTAAGAATGATACTTGAAATGGAAGTGTTTTTGAATTCGAAAAACATACTTGCCTTAAAAAAAAAGTCTCTTAATGGACAGGCAAGGATAAATGAATCAAAAGTGTCCTTGTGACATATGTATTGTTCCTCCTTAGCTATTAGCTGCTAGCCCAAAATTAGTGTGTGTGATGGGTATGGAGACAGCTGGCCAGTAAAACAGATGATGGCTCCAGCTGTGTTGAGAGAGCAGGAATTTAAACGATAGTAAATGGAAATTCACTCATCTCTATGTCAAACTTTCAAACCCGTGGTATTATGACCTATTTTTATGTGCAACAGTGACAAGGGTGAACATACATATTAGGCATCAGTCAAGAAATGTTGGAGCTACTCAAGCTACTACATGGTCACACATAATAGCAGAGACTCATAAAAGTTTCCAAAACATAAATCTAATATGGGTAGTCATATTTGGAACATATGGATGACAGTCTTAATCTACTCAGGATGCCATAACAAAACACTATAAACTGGGTAGCTTATGAACAACAGAACTTTGTTTCTAGTAACTCTGGAAGCTAAGACATCTAAGATCCAGATGCTGGTAGATTCTCATGAGGGCCCTCTTCCTTGTTCATAAACTGCTATTATTTCACTGTGTCCTCATAAAGCAGAAAATACAGTAGATCTGTTTAGATTCTCTTCTGACTAGGATGTTGATCCCAATCATGAGGACTCAACCCCATGACCTAATTCCCTCTCAAAGGCCCCACTTTCAAACACCATCTCACTGGTGGTGAGTTTTCCACACAGGAATTTTGAGGGGACATGAACATTCAGTCTTTAACAATCCTCAAATGTAAAGTGGACAGAAAAATAAAATTTTAAATATGTTTGATGTGAGATACCATCAAGAACAAAACTGTTTTATTCTCTTGAGCAAAGAAACTAATGTAAGTCTTACTCTCAAAAAAACAAAGGGCTTATTCATATATTCTCTTATAAAGAGTCATCTGGGAGAATATTTCAAGGACTTTTCATTGTATAGGGGATGTGATATTATTATTATTAGAGACATTTTCAATGACTTTCAGATCATTAAAGTCCGAAGCCTATTCCTTTATCTTAACACATAAATCCCTACACAACTTAGTCTCTGAGTAGCAACCACTTGGACCCCATCTTTTGTCAAGGCATATGTGGTAAATTGTCTGTACTAATTGTCCCTAATGAGTCACTTTTCTGTACAGATTCTGGCTTTTCAATATTAGAAACATGACTTTAGCAAAGGCTAGTATACTTCTTGTGTATCAGGACTTGCTTGCTCTTATTCCTAGGGATTCTCTTGTCTCCATGTGCTAAATGCTAAATCATAGGGCAGCCTCTTGGAAAATAAGAAAGAATGAACAGAAGATCTCACTGTAACAGCCATCCAAGACCACTCCTGAACATGTCTGGGAGCGTAGCTGTTACCATCTGGAGCGGAGGTGAACTAATCCCCTTGAAGATGCTGCAATTTGAACAGCAGAATTGTAACAAATAAATAAATAAATAAATTGATATGACTTTTTTATGTAATATTAGGTTATCAAACATTATAAAATTGTGAAACATTTAATAAACTAGTTTATTCCCTTAGATTGTTGTTGTGCTTAGTCATTCAGTCATATCTGACTCTTCGCAAACCCATAGACTGTAGTCTGCCAGCCTCCTCTATTCATGGGATTCTTCAGGCAAGAATACTGGAATGGGTTCCCATGCTCTTCTCCAGGGGATCTTCCCAACCCAGGGATCAAACCCAGATCTCCCACACTGCAGGCAGATTCAGGGAGGCCCATTCCCTTAAATAGATTTTGATTTTTCTTATCTCTCAGTCATCTTTCGAAACCCAACCTAAGCATCATAGCTTTAGAAAGATTTTCTTGAATTTCCATGTTAGGTTAAATTTCCCTCTTCCATTCTCCTATAGAATACTCAGTATATAGTTAATAACTTCTTACATTATTTAAATACACTAACAAGTGGTAATGTATTTAACATGTCTGTTTCTTTGTATCATTTCTGACAGGGGCTTCAAAAACATCTCCCCTATAGAATGCCAGTTCTTTTTTTCTGTTTATTATGTTTACTTTAGCAAAGAAAAAGATGATTATGTGGCTACACATGTATCAGTACCTACTAAAAGTGATAAGGATGGTGAAAATAATTGCTATAATCTAATGTGTTAAATTTATAAAGATCTCATGTTTTAGGAACATTGCAATGAAAAGAGCCAAAAAATTGTGATTGTAACACTCATTGTATACAATCAAAAGTATGGTATGAGTGAATGACTGGATGTTTACATAATTTTTATGTGTTCTTCTTGTTATTGGGACCACTGTGCTCAACATTTTTGCTTTACCCCAAAGGATGCTTTTGGTGGCCCAATATATTTCCAATTTTCCTGGCATTTTGTTAATATGAAATCATAAGTATATAAGGCCAAATCTAATTTGGTAGATCCTAGGATTTTTTTCTTGAGAGTTGAAGGATTCCAGAATTCACACAATTTAATTGATCATGCTGCAAGTAGTTTAGGTTTATTAGCTAAATGTGTTTTATTTGAAACAATAGCTCTGAAAAGAAAATGAAGGAGGAAATAAAGGGAAGGGAATAGAAGTAAATCCACCAGGTCTACTGTGGTTTTGTTAGAGAAGTGATTTTCTTATGGCTCACATAAAGTTTCAATTGTCAAGTAATTTTGAGACCAACATGCCCTAACCCATATGGCCCATTGAAGTCATTAGCTTAGCTTAGTTTTCCAAGTCTCTACAAGAGAATGGCTTTATTGCTTTTATCATTATTTGGGGTGTTCCTTGTCAGCTCTCTGTTCACATTTTTCTCTTTCTCATTAGACAATATGATGCTAAGAGAACAGAGTTTATCATTCTTATAAATGTTGTAACTCACCTTGTAATCCTGACCACTGAGTCTAAGTGAAGTGGGTAAGGGACATGTTTGTTTCTTTCTATTATTTCTGGCAGGAGCTTCAAAAACATCTTCCCTGTAGAATGCCAGTTCTTTTTGCCCTTTCTTATGTTTACATTAGCAAAGAAAAAAATGATTACATGGGTACATATCTATCGGTACCTACTAAAAGAACCAGATTCCTCTGCCAAGGGAAACCATTCATAGATTCATAAAACTGGTGAGGAAGACACATATCTGTTCTCTTCTATCAACCTCCTAAAACTCAAGTTAACTCTCACCTCAGTAAGACGTGCTATACCATAAGATGGAATTCTCCTAAATGCTTCTCATTAATCTGTGCTTAACATCAGTATCAGTATCAGTTAAGTCACTCAGTCGTGTCTGACTCTTGCCACCCCATGAACCGCAGCACGCCAGTCCTCCCTGTCCATCACCAGCTCCCGGAGTCCACCCAAACCCATGTCCATCGAGTCGGTGATGCCATCCAGCCATCTCATCCTCTGTCGTCCCCTTCTCCTCCTGCCCCCAATTCTTCCCAGCATCAGGGTCTTTTTCAATGAGTCAATTCTTCACATAAGGTGGCCAAAGGATTGGAGTTTCAGCTTCAACATCAGTCCTTCCAATGAATACTCAGGACTGATCTCCTTTAGGAGGGACTGGTTGGGTCTCCTTGCTGTCCAAGGCACTCGCAAGAGTCTTCTCCAACACCACAGATCAAAAGCATCAATTCTTAGGCGCTTGGCCTTTTTCACTGTCCAACTCTCACATCCATACATGACTACTGGAAAAACCATAGCCTTGACTAGATGGACCTTTGTTGCCAAAGTAATGTCTCTGCTTTTCAATATGCTATCCAGGTTGGTCATAACTTTCCTTCCAATGAGTAGGCGTCTTTTGATTTCATGGCTGCAATCACCATCTACAGTGATTTTGGAGCTCAGAAAAATAAAGGCTGACACTTTCCCCACTGTTTCCCCATCTATTTCCCATGAAGTGATGGGACCACATGCCATGATCTTAGTTTTCTGAATGTTGAGCCTAAGCCAACTTTTTTACTCTCCTCTTTCACTTTCAGCAAGAGGCTTTTTAGTTCCTCTTCACTTTCTGCCATAAGAGTGGTGTCATCTGCATATATGAGGTTATTGATATTTGTCCTGGCAATCTTGATTCCAGCTTGTGCTTCTTCCATGCGTTTCTCATTATATACTCTGCATATAAGTTAAATAAGCAGGGTGACAATATATAGCCTTGATGTACTCCATTTCCTATTTGGAACCAGTCTGTTGTAACTGTTGCTTCCTGACCTGCATACAGGTTTCTCAAGAGACAGGTTAGATGGTCTGGTATTCCATCTCCTTCAGAATTTTCCACAGTTTATTGTGATCCACACAGTCAAAGGCTTTGGCATAGTCAATAAAGCAGAAGTAAATGTTTTTCTGGAGCTCTCTTGCTTTTTTGATAATCCATAAGATGTTGGCAATTTGATCTTAACATAGAAGGATTTTATATACTTAACATAGAAGTACTTAGCATAAAGGAGTTTGACTAAAATAATATATTATTTTATCCTCAAGCAGTGCAGGAATTTGACAGAAAATAATAATGCCACCCTGTAGCCATGCTCAGTCATTGCTGAGTTGCAGTGACTGGAGTAAGTCACCCAGATTAAGTCAAAATTTCTCACATTTCCTCTGAAAACAAATTACCTCCTTTAGAATAGTTTTATAAAAATAAATGCATGCATTCATACTTATGTGTGTATATATGAGTGTCTATGATATTTTTCATGATGATTATTACATTACAAAATCACGCCAGTTTAAAATTCAATTGCATTATTAATTCTATATATAAGAGGCAATAATAAAATCTGAAGTGTATTTTTTCTATCATAATTTAACAAATTTTATTGATGATTATTGTAAAATTATAGACTTGAGTTTTGGTTTTTGTTTTGGGGGTTTTTTGAAGGTTTGGTCTTGGAGAAACTCCATCAATAGATTAGTGAGTTAATTTACCTAAATTGGCTCATAAGTAGGAAACAGTAAGAAAAGCTTTTGTGGGGAATAAGTACTTCTCTTTATGTAGGAATTAAGTAATTAAAAAAAAAGCAAAGGAACACCCTTCTTCTAAAATATTTGGTTCAGTTTTAGAGGAATCAGTAGGAAATTTGCATTCATAAAAGGAAAGAGATAAAAAGGTGCAATGTTAAGAACTCCTACTCCACCCCTTAGAATTTTTATGGGGAGAGTGGGAGGGAGAGAGAAAGAGGTGTACCCACACCAGACTGTATGAAACAGAAGTGGGAAGTCCAAAGCTTTATCATGTCTGCACCACCACGAGGTGGTGCCCACCTCCGAAACCCAACGGGTGAGTCCTTAGAAATTTAGTTTGAAACATTCGATAACAGTCTCTATCATGAGATAGTTTCTAGAATGAGTAGGAAGGGGTATGGAGAAGGTAATGACACTCCACTCCAGTATTCTTGCCTAGAAAATCCCATGGACTGAAAGGAGCCTGGAGGGCTACAGTCTATGGGGTTGCAAAGAAACGGACATGACTGAAGCGACTAACGCGCACACACACACACACACACACACACACACACAAAGGGGTAACACAGAACGTCCACGCTTCAGTGGGACATCCTGTTCTATTTCCCTTCATATAATGTGCAGCTGAGTGGTACTAGGGTTAAACAGATATTTGCAAGCCGGATTTGATGAGTCCTGCCTAACACTCTTATCTGATTGGTTCGTCTTCTCATCTTGAAGATTATTTTTGCCATTTGCTGCTTCAGAGAAAAATCACATGAATAAAACTTAGAAGAGTTCCTTAGCGTCATTAGGCTTTCAGTGTTATTGGGCTCTCATACAAACATATGTATATAGAGAGTGGGTGTGTGTACTCTTATTTATGTGAAAATAAATTGTATTTCCTGTCTTAGTCACATTGGGCTGCTAGACCAAAATACCCTAGAACAGGTTACTGAAACATCACATATTTATTATCATGGGTCTAGAGCCTAGGGAGTTTCTATTGACACTTTATAATTGCTTGGGCCATGGTTTCCTGTTTCCTCACACACCTAGCAGTTTTGTTGTGAAAAGGAAATTAGGGATGATGCATAGCTAAGAATCTGAATTTTCTCCCTTTGTTGGATGTGTCTAGAGTAACCCTTCTATTACTACAGCATTTCCAGTCTTGAGAACAAATTTTCCACCAACAATGATATCTTGGTCTGAAAGACTTTTCATCTTAGGGGCTCTTGTGTTCATTGTAGAATGTATAATAGCATCCCAGGTCTCTACACACCATATGCCAATAGCATCCTCCAGGTCATGGCAATCTCAAAATGTGTCCAGAGTTTTCCAAAACTCTCCTGGAAGACATAATTTCCCATAAGGGCTAGCTTATCTTCCTCCTAAAGTATGGTCTCTCTTAGGTCTCATTTATATGTTTTCCTTGAGGTCACTCCACCCTTTCTGATCAGAATTCTAACTTCTCCTAACTATATTCATTCTCCTAAATCTCCACTCATCTCAAAGGCTGGTGGTGGCTGTTTTCAGGCAGGATTGATAGGCCTGTGCTCTTGTGGCTTAATATTCAGCCATGACTGGAGAAGATGTTGATGCAGATTTTCTGAGCTCTTTCTTTGCAAAGTTTCCTTCCTACAGGACTCTGTCCTGCAAATTCTGACTGCTTCATCAGCTCTTCTCCTGTCTCTGTTTTTTGACTAAGCAATATTACTGTTCTCTAATCAGGCTGTATTTGTCTGCTCTGTGGTTTGGAAATTGACCCAAGTAGAAATCTAGAACCTCCCTCACCCATTTCCCTTCTCTCAAGAATCGTATTCTTGTACTGAAAGTTGGGCAGTGTTAGAACGTGGCCACTGTGATCTCTGGTTTTTATAGCTGCTTGCAGCAGAAGGCTATGACATACTACTTCATCATCGCTGGAAACAGAACTACATATAGCTTTTTTTTTTTCCCATTTATTAATTTATTTTTCTTGTAACAAATTCAGGAAAGGCTTTTTCTCCTTATATTATTGTGTTGTTTTTGCCATACAGTGACATGAATCTGCCAAGAGTATACATGTGTTCCCCTTCCAGAATCCCCCTTCCACCTCCCTCCCAATTCTATCCCTCTGGGTCATCCCGGTGCACCAGCCCTGAGCACCCTGTATCATGCATCAAACCTGGGTTGGTGATTCATTTCACATATGATAATTTACATGTTTCAATGCTATTCTCCCATATCAACTTTTAAATAAAGCATTCATTAATGGAAAACAGGAAAATATTATGAAGCTGCATTTTTTTTTTACTCTTTTGTAATCTACAATCCACTTTCTCCAGTCAAATTCCATGCTTAAAAAAAAAAAAAAAAAAAAACAAAGAGCCCTAATCAAAACTCAACACC
Source organism: Antilocapra americana (assembly GCA_007570785.1). Taxonomy (NCBI): domain Eukaryota; kingdom Metazoa; phylum Chordata; class Mammalia; order Artiodactyla; family Antilocapridae; genus Antilocapra; species Antilocapra americana. The sequence goes on along the minus strand of ML660211.1, from coordinate 6,012,178 downwards.
TCATTTAATAATATTTCCAGATTAGTTTTTTCAGTGAACTAAGACATTTCTTTTTTTTTTTTTTTATTGTTTTTGCCATACATTGTCATGATATCACCATGGGTTTACATATGCTTCCCCTCCGGGTCCCCCCCTCCCTCCTCCCTCCCCCCCGGGAAATCTCGCTGCACCGGTCCCGAGCATCAATCCTGGGCTGGCGATTGATTAGACACATGACAATTAACATGCTTCAATGCCCTTCTCCCATATCATCCCACCCTTACCCTCATCCACAAAGTCCACAAGTCTATTCTATACATCTGCGTTCCTTTTGTTGTCTCCCATGTTGGGTTCTCATTATTTCATTTCTTAAAAATAGCAAACCAGTATTTATAAGCAAAAACAGTAAACCAGTATTATAATTTATTAATTTCTTTCTAGTTTACAGAGGTCTTATGTATGTATTACTTTACTATGTTTTTATAGTCATGTCAGCTGTGAATGACAGTTGTGAGTAAGTATGTGATCATGGTCACTTTCTTCTCACTCACTATAATTCATATCGTAAAGGAGGAAATTAAGACCTAAAATGCTATATTATTGGTTACATAAGGGCTAAATTTTATTCCTGATTCTTCTCAATGAATGTATGTGGCTCTTCATATTAATCATGCATTGTAATCATAGTCTTTCTATAATCTAAGCTGCTATAATAGTATATATATATATATATCATATACTATATATATATACTCTAGATATAGTATATCTAAGCTGCTATAATAGTAACATATATATATTAATACTATATATATTATAGTATATCATAATCTATATCAGAGCAGAAGTATTTTAACAAATATTTTGATTAATCAAGGACATGCCAGATTGTTTCAAATGGTGAAAGAAATTGAATCTCACACTGGATTGTTCCCACGTCTCATCCAAATATACTCCGTATCTCTTTAAGTATCACACATTTATTTCTCATGGTTCTAGAGCCTAGGGAGTTTCTATTGACAGTATATAATTGACTAGGCCATGAACATAGTTTTCAGTCCTAGAGTGGTATAAATATCATCAGTTAAAACAAGCTCAGCGAGATAGAGAAATATTAGAGGGGTTCCTGGAGGTTTTCTTGTTTCTTCCTTTTACACAGGAGTTAAATGAAATGAAACCTCTTTAGAATACATTAGAGTGGAATTTCACTTCATTTTTAACAAGCCATGGTGACTATCTACAGTGCATGAAAGATGAAGGAACGTGCAATTTATGATTGCCTGCTCTTTGGCAGACGGTGTACTAAATGTCTCTTATACATTAATTCACTTCACCATAGGTCATAGAAGTCACTTTTACAAGGGATGAACAAGCTTTCAGCTACTCTGTGTAATACATTACATCTTTGCATTTATTTAATCGAAATTATCATATTGTGTAAATAAATGAGGGTTATCATGAAAATTAAACGTTATGTTGTAACTAATTCGTTTTGAAATAATTTAACAGTCATTGGATTTTACACTAATTGCTTTATGAGATTAATGAATTTACATAGTTATTTGAGTCTCATTACTTGGCAGAGTAGAGGAAAAAAAGCTAATAAACTGGTCCAAGAACTTCATTTGGCAAGAAGCAAAGTGGAAAATAAACCTCTGCTTTAAAGCAGTGGCAGTTTTACTTTGTATGGTAGAAGAACTGATCTTAAAATCCATTTGTCCCATTTCAGCACTGTGAGGAAGATCCAGACTGGAATGAAATAAAGGCATATATAGAAAATATTTACTTATATTAGTAGAAGTAATAATAGTAATAATAGTAGGATAGAATAATCTATATCTGGGATACAAGTTCCAGGCAGGGAAAAGAAGTACATGGAACTTTAGGCAAGTTAATCCCAAGTTATGACTGCTGAAGGTCTGTAATAACAGCGGAGGGCAGTGGTTGAACTTAGGATACATTCAGAAGGTACTACCTTTGTGCAGATGCATGGGTCACTCTGTTCACTAGAAGGACTTCTATAAGGATTCAAGCAAAAGGTAGTGAAACCACCTAAGGGGTAATGGAGGACATGGTCCCGTCACGTCAGGGAAGTCTTTTACCCCTGAAGAGGAAAGGAGAGGGGTTAGGTGGCAAGCAAAACTCTAAGAGCTATGAAAAGCAGATCATGTAAGCTAAGCCTGGGCCTTCAGTGGAAGAATAAAGCCCATGTGTGGTGAACTGACAAAGGAGAGCTGACAGAATAACTACCCTAAGGAATAATCCCCTTTCTATTCTACTCAGAATCTCTTGTTGGCACTCTCCAATGGGTTAACCTAAACAGAAGCTAAAGAAGTGAGATGATTATTGGGCAGAGCCTGCCAAGGCAAGGGGGCTGTTGAAGAAAGAAGAGTACATAAAAAATGTACATGGAGGATATTCAGCCACCTACCTGGTAGGTTTCTTTTGCTTCTGGAACAAATTATCCCAAATGCAGGAGCTTAAACGATACAAATTTCTCATGCAGTCCTGGAGGTCAGAAGTCTAAATGACATTCACCGGGTTAAAATCAAAATGTCTGCATGACTGCCTTCCTTTTGCAGAAAGAATCCAATTTCTTGCCTTTTCCAGCTTCTTGCTGTCCTGCTCTTAGCTGCTCAGTCAGATACCACTATTTGTTGGCTCGTGGCTCCTCCATGGTCAAAGCCAACCTCATAGCATCTTCAAATCTCTCCCTCTGAATCTGACCTGTGCTTCCATCACACCACCTTCCCTGACTCTGATTCTCCTGTCCATCTTTCCCTTTTGAGAACTCACGTGGTTCCATTGGACCCACCTAGATAATTCAGGATGAGGCTGCCATCTCAAAATCCTTACTTTAAAAGTATTTTTTTCTGCAAGTTTTATTTATTTATTTATTTTTCTTTACTTTATTGTGTCGGTTTTGCCATACAGTAACATGAAACAGCCATGGGTAAACACAAGCTTCCCCTCCAGAACCCCCCCCCCTCCCCCCCTCCCGACTCCCTCCCCCTGGGACATCCCGGTGCACCAGCCCCGAGCATCAACCCTGGGCTGGCGATTGATTTCACATATGGTAATTAACATGTTTCAATGTCTTTCTCCCATATCGTCCCACCCTTGCCCTCTTCCACAAAATCCACGTGTCTGTTCTATACATCTGTGTTCCTTTTGCTGTCTCACATGCAGGGTTCTCATTACCATCTTTCTAAATTCCATATATATGTGTTAGTATACTGTATTGTTGTTTTACCTTCTGGCTTACTTCGCTCTGGATAATAGGCTCCAGTTCCGTCCACCTGAGTAGAACTGATTCAAATGAATTTTTTTTTAATGCTGAGTAATATTCCATTGTGTATATGTACCACAGATGTCTTACCCATTCGTCAGTTGATGGGCATCTAGGTTGCTTCCATGTCCTAATATTGTAAACAATGCAGCGATGAACATTGGGGTACACGTGGCTCTTTCAATTCTGGTTTCCTCGGTGTATATGCCCAGCAGTGGGATTGCTGGGTCATATGGGAGGTCTATTTGCTGTTTTTTAAGGAATCTCCACACTGTTTTCCATAGTGGCTGTACTAGTTTGCATTCCCACCAACAGTGTAAGAGGGTTCCCTTTTCTCCACATCCTCTCCAGCATTTATTGCTTGTAGATTTTTGGATTGCAGCCATTCTGACTGGTGTAAAGTGATACATCATTGTGGTTTTGATTTGAATTTCTCTGATAATGAGTGATGTTGAGCATCTTTTCATGTGTTTGCTAGCCATTTTTATGTCTTCTTTGGAGAAATGTCTGTTAAAGTTCTTTGGCCCACTTTTTGATTGGGTCTTTTATTTTTCTAGAATGGAGCTGCAGGAGTTGCTTGTATATTTTTGAGATTAATTGTTTTTCTGTTGCTTCAACATATTTTTGAAAGTCGTGGCCACAGCAATCAGAACAGATAAAGAAATAAAAGGGATCCAGATTGGAAAAGAAGAAGTAAAACTCTCTCTGTTTGCAGATGACATGATCCTCTACATAGAAAATCCTAAAGAATCTACCAGAAAATTACTAGAGCTAATCAGTGAATATAGTAAATTTTCAGGATACAAAATCAACACACAGAAATCCCTGGCATTCCTATACCCTAACAATGAGAAAACAGAAAGAGAAATTAAGGAAACAATTCCATTCACCATCGAAACAAAAAGAATAAAATACTTAGGAGTATTTCTACCTAAAGAATCAAAAGACTTGTATATAGAAAACTATAAAACACTGATGAAAGAAATCAAAGAGGACACAAACAGATGGGGAAATATACTGTGTTCGTGGATTGGAAGAATCAATATAGTGAAAATGAGCATACTACCCAAAGCAATCTATAGATTCAATGCAATTCCTATCAAGCTACCAGAGGTCTTTTTTAAGAGAATTAGAACAAATAATTTCACAATTTGTATGGAAACACAAAAAACCTCGTATAGCCAAAGCAATCTTGAGAAAGAAGAATGGAACTGGAGGAATCAACCTGCCTGACTTTAGGCTATACTACAAAGCCACAGTCATCAAGACAGTATGGTACTGGCACAAAGACAGAAATATAGATCAATGGAACAAAATAGAAAGCCCAGAGATAAATCCATGCATCTATGGACACCTTATCTTTGACAAAGGAGGCATGAATATACAATGGAGAAAAGACAATCTCTTTAACAAGTGGTGCTGGGAAAACTGGACAGCCACTTGTAAAAGAATGAAACTAGAACACTTTCTAACACCATACACAAAAATAAACTCAAAATGGATCAAAGATCTAAGTAAAAGACCAGAAACTATAAAACTCCTAGAGGATAACATAGGCAAAACACTCTCAGACATAAACCAAAGCAGGGTCCTCTATGACCCACCTCCCAGATTATCGGAAATAAAAGCACGAATAAACAAATGGGACCTAATTAAAATAAAAAGCTTCTGCACAACAAAGGAAACTATAAGCAAGGTGAAAAGACAGCCCTCAGAATGGGAGAAAATAATAGCCAATGAAGCAACGGACAAACAATTAATCTAAAAGTATCTTTTAACATATAAGGTGACATATTTACAGGTTCTAAGAGTTAAGATTTAGAGAGGATTATTCTGCTTATCAAACTACATTTGAAAGTATAGAAACAGGTGACAAAGGAAAAAGTAGTATACATTAGAGTCAAAGAAATCTGTAACCTAATTCTCATTCTAAAATATATTTGGTGTATAACTTGGAAACAAATTATTTTACTTTTTAACTCTATGTTTATTGCTATTATTTTTGCATATAGTAAGAAGGGATAATAACAACAATAATGATAGTTATAGTGATGATCATAAATAGTAATAACTTATGTTAGGTAACATAAAATCTTCAAAAATATTCTTGTTCAGACAAGATACAAACACACATGACCTATGTATGCAATCACACATATAACCTTCAAAAATCTGTGCTTTGTCTATCCATGTATGTGCTTTTTCTGTATAAATCTTAACAGAAATTTTGAAGAGTATTAATATAATTATGAATATCACTGTTATTATTTCTTTTGCTTATACATAATAGTTTCCTAATATATGCACACATCAGACTTTTGTACTTTTATTTAGATTGCATATTTTAGACTCATATTATTACTATACTCAGTATACATGCAGTGTGTACAAAACTACTGATATTAAGCAGAAATAATTTTCTTACTGACAAGTCATGTACATTGAAACTTTATTGTCAAAACCATCAGTTGTTATTGTCTCCTAGACAAATCTTGTATATATATCATATATATATATATACATGCACACATATTTTATATTTATAAATGTAATTTCATACATACATACATACATACACAACTGCCATTCTATTCAGGGAAAAATTTAAAATAAAAGGTTCTGACAAACTAGAAAACCCTCTCCTCAAAATTAGAAAAGAAAGAAACCATTTTTATTGTTGAATATGCCTTAAGTTAGACAGTTGCGTGCATCACAGGCAATCTACTAATGAGATTTCAAAGGCTGAATGAAAATCACTCACATCACAAACAGATACAATCCTTTATATGCACGTCCTCAAGGTAAATGATAACATGTTCTCATATAAGATGACTTGACAACACCATTTGCTATACATAGTTCATCTGAATTTCATCTGATGATAGGATGGCCATCTGTGCTAGTTAATTGCCTTTATCTAAAAATAACCAAAAAGAGAAAAAAAAAAAAAACTTCGCTGGGCTTTATGACAAGCAGAGACTTCCACTGAGAGGATACTATCTAACTTATTTAATGTTAGCATCTCAAAGTGAAGGCTTTTGAGTTGTAAACACTAGTAAGGTGTTTGCTCAGCTTTTAAAAAATATTAAAGTTTTAATTACATATAAAAAAATTTATACTTGCAAAATTTCTCAAGGAAATTCTCCAAGTAAAGGAACAAAAGGAAAAATTCTCTTTTAGCACTAGAGAATATTTAGTGTTTTAAATTTATTTTTATATTAATGTCAAAGTAGTGAATTAATTTTTCTTAAGATACTTTATTAATCTAATAGCATTAAAAGTTAGATTCCGTAGCATACGAAGCATAGATGCTGTGTGTTCAGTCGTGTTTGACTCTTTGCAACCTCATGGACTGTAGCCCAACAGGTTCCTCTGCTTATGGGATTTTCCAGACAAGAAAAATGGAGTAGGTTGCCGTTTCACAAGCTATACTTGTGTGTCTGTATGTGAGTTTGTTGCTTTCACCAGTATTATTTCTTTAACCACTATGATTCAGGATTTAGCACCCTTGAAAGATTACATGCAGCCAGACCTAACTATAGGAATGAGAATAGCCCCTATTAAGCTTTGGAACAGGTCAACACATATATTTTTATATGTGTGTGTATCTGGGTATGAGTGTGCAGTATATATATAGGATATAGAAGAGAGAGAGACAGGAGGGCACAGGGAGACAGACAGACAGACAGAAGACATCATAACTGTGACAGAGTTTTGAGAAAGAACATTAAACTCAGAATGCTGAGTCTATCAGAATGGGTTTGTGCTTTAAGAACAGGAAACCAACCAGTTGACTGAGATCCTCAGGAAGTCAGTCACTTCACTAGTGTTAGAAAGATGTGATAGACAGAGTGGCCCAACACTGTTGAGAAGCTAAACATGAAGTGAAATTTGTTGGTCATCTGTTGACAATTAAGACTGTGCTGTAATACTGAGCTTGATAACAAGAGGATCCTGAAATGAAAGTAAAAGTGGTTATATTGACCATAGTCATCCACTAGGCTAGAGTCACCAATGAGGTGTTGCTATGACCTATATAACCTGTGTATTTACCCATATAACCAATCAAGCGTGGTGAGCAGAAAGTCATTGGTGGTTAAGAAAATCATCTCGTTTGCAGTTTTCAGAGCTGACCCTGTTCCCCAACCTAGATCTCATCTACTGAAAAGGAAACCAAGTCTTCATAATTGAAAGCTATGAATCTCCATATATAATAAATATCCCTTCATTCTTTCCCCCAAACGATATTTGATTATTTTTATCTAAATATCACATTAAAGATAGTTTCAAAGTATACAGAATCTGAAGTGACAACAACTGTACATCAATTAGGGCAAAAAGTAACCATGACCTCCCTTTCAGTCTGGTAGTATACTGATGCCAGATGATAAATAGAGTCCTCATTGAAGTCAATCTCATTAAAAGGCATAAAAGTACATGTGAAAGAAAAATATCATTGTTACTAATAGCAAACATAAGTAATCAAGAGATCATCAATGATATAGCAGCTTTTTATATTGTGGTGGCTTCATACAATATATCATTTTATAATTAACACAAATAACAAGATAAAGTTATAATCACATTCATGAAATACTTAAAACATTTGGTTTTTGAGAAAGAAAAATTCTGATGTATATAATCATAGGCAAACTGGCAATTGTAAAACTCAAAATTTTGTTCAGATTCTTTAGTGATTATTACTTTATATTTAGCTTATCTATAATTTTCTAATTAAAGAGAAAAAAATTAAAATAAAGAGGTGATATTAAAAAAGCAAAGCTACATAAATGAAGTTTAAAGATATTGTGAACTTTACACTTCTCAGTCATGGGAATGCACAATAATGGGAATCCAATAATGTTAGATACAGGGAACTTTGAAAATAGATAAGGAAGATTATATTAATAGTCATTCATAAGTTAACTTGTAAAGTTCATCATGCATGTGTGTGTGCTAAGTCAGTTCAGTCATGCCTGACTCTGCAACTGTATGGACTGCATTCCAATGGGATCCTCTATCCATGAGATCATTCTAAATTTCTTTAAAAATGTTCCCCAAATCTTAAAACGTTCACACACACACACACACACACACACACACACACACACACAACCTATTGAAAATACTAGACGTATTTAACAAAGTTGCAGGAAACAAAATCAACATGCACAGATCAGTTGTGTTTCTATTTACTAACAATGAACAGTCAAAAAGGAAATTCTAAAAAACAATTCCATTTGCAATAACATCAAAAGAAATGTAATAATTAAGAATAAACTTAACCAAAGGAATAAAATATGCTTTTTAAACTACAAAGTTTTGCTAAAAGAAAATTTAAAAGACTCAAGCAAGTGGAAGAACATCATGTGATCTTGGATTGAAAGATTTAATATTGTTATGATATCATCCTACTCAAAACAATGTACAGACATACAACTACAATTAATAGGTCAGTGGTGGATTTCTTTGATAAATAGGAAACTCTATCTTAAATTTCATATAGAATCTCAAGGGACTTCAAGTAGCCAAAATGGTCAATGAAATGAATAAATGAGTGAATAAATAACATATCTCAAACTTTCTGATTTCAAAACATAATACAGAGATATCATAATAAAAACAGAGTGAAACTATCATAAAGACAGGCACACAGACCAATAGAATAGAATAGAGAGCTTAAAAATCAACCCTTGCTTATATGGTTTAATGTTATAGAGTTTCCAAGACCATGAGCATTGGATTCAGTAACAATAGTTTCTTGGATATGGCACCAAAAGCAAGTATAATAAAAGTAAAAACAGATGAATTGGACTATGTCAAAATTACAAACTTCTGTGCATTAAAAAATACAAAAGTAAAGAGAATAAAATGCAACATCTGTAACTGGAGAAAATTTTGGGGAAGCATATATTTGATAAGATATTAATATCAAGAATACAAAGAGAATTTCTACATCTCAACAATAAAATAATAATGATAACCTGGTTAAAGCTTAGGTGGTTACACATAGGTCAAAGGAGAGATCTCAAGAAATGTTTTAAATATTTTGAATTATATGAAAATAAAAACACATCTTATGATATGTAAAATGCAGGAAAGGAAGTACTTGGAAGGAAATATAAAATATAATTTATAATATATGCATTGAATTGGGCTTCCCTGGTAGTTCAGATGGTAAAGAATCTGTCTGCAATGCAGGAGACCCAGGTTTGCTCCCTTGGTCAGGAAGATCCTCTGAAATGGATGCCAATTCAGTATTCCTACCTGGAGAATTCTATGGACAGAGGAACCTGGTGGGGTACAGTCCATGGGGTCATGAAGAGTGGGACTGGACTGAGTGATTAGCACACTTAAAATTATGCATTGAGTGATATATTAGAATAGGAGAAAGGTCAAAAATTAGTAATCTAAATTTCCAGCTTAGGAACAAAAGAAGTAAAAATTAACTTTAAAGTAAGCAGAAGAAAATGAGTTTAGCAGAAATCAATAAAATTTAAAACAAGAAATCAACAAAGAAGATTAATGAAATCAGACGCTGGTTGTTTGCAAATATTAGTAAAATCAGGCTAAGAACAAAAACAGAAAAGATACAAATTACTAATATAAAAATGAAAGAAGGAACAGCACAACAGATTTTATGGACATTAAAAATATAATAAAATATAATGAACTTTTATATGCTCACTGATTTGATAACCTAGGTAAAATGGACCAATTCCTAGAAAGAAACAATTTGTAAAAATTCACACTGGAAGAGACCTACAATCTAAATGGGCCAATATCTATTAAGAAATTGACCTATCAAAACAGAAAGAACTAGTTTCTGTTGTAGTTACTGGTGAATTCTGCTGAACTTTTTAAGAAGTGGATTTACCATTTCCCTACAAACTTTTTCATGGGATAGAAACAGAAGGACTGCTTCTTGACTCATTCTATGAGGCCAGCATTACCCTAATACCAAAATGAGATGAAAATATTGCAGGAAAGGAAAACTACAGGCCAATGTTTCTAGTGAATTAGATGCACATAATCCTCAAGAAAATATTGGGAAGTTGACTTCAAAAAAATGTAAAAGGAATTATACTCCACAACTAAGTGAGATTTATCCCCAAATTCCAAAGCTGACTCAATGTTCAAAATCAATTAAGGCAATCTATCACATCAACAGACAAAAGAAGATGAACCATCTGATCATATCAATAGAGACATAAAAATTCTTTGAAAAAACCTAGTGCCCATTCCTAATAAAAGCTCACAGTAAACTAGAAATGAGGGGGATGTCCTCACTTTGATAAAGAGTATCTAGAAAGAACTTACAGCTAATTTCATTATGAGTAGCTTAAGCTTTTCTTTTTCCCTCTAAGATCACATACTATATTTTTTTCTAAGATCAAATCATTTCTTTTCAATATTTTGTATTTAACTTCATCTAATGAAAAAAGAAAAGGAAGGAAAAGTGTGTCAATTAGGAAAGAAGAAGCAACACTATCTTTGTAGATGACAAAATTGTACATGTAAAAAATTTGAAAAAAATCTAAAACAAAAAAATTCCTGAAACTAATCTTCTTTTCAAGAGCAACAGCATCATCCCCATGTACCATGTACAACAATAAAATATTTCCGAATCCTTGCCAACATGTGTCATTTTTTTGTTTTCTTAAGAGTAGATATCCTATTTACATATAGAATGATTGTATGCTTCACCAATTCCACCTCTATATATATGCCCATAAAAATTGAAATCAGAGCCTGAAGATTATATTTGGACAACTGTTTTCATAGAAATAATATTCACAATAGCCAAAATGTGAAAACAATTGAAGTGTCCATCTGATGAATGAATAAACAAAATGTAGTGTATATAAAATGATTTTTTTTTTTTGCCTTAAAAAGGAAAAAAAAAACTTCTGGCACATACTACAACATGGATGAACCTCAAGGGCATTATGCTAAGTGAAAGAAGCCAGCCACAAAAAGAAAAATGTTATATGATTCCAATTATCTGAGGAACATAAGTAGTCAAACTTATAGGGGCAGAAAATAGAAGGATGGTTACCAGAGATTATGGGGAGGGAAGGATGGAGAGATGCTTAATGGACAAAGAGTTTCAGTTTTGGAAGCCAAAAAACAGTTCTGGAGGTTGGATGTATAGCAGTCAATGAGTGTGAATATACTTATGAATTGCACACTTAAAATGGTTAAGATTGTAAATCTCATAAGTGCACTTTGTGTGTGCATATGTGCTCACTTGTGTCTGACTCTTTGTGACCCCATGGACCTGCCAGGCTCCTCTGTCCATGGAATTTTCCAAGCAAGAATACTGGAATGGATAACTATTTCCTCCTCCAGGGGATATTCCCAATCCAGGGATCAAAACTGTGTCTCTTTCATCTCCTGAATCGACAGGCAGATTTTTTTTTTTTATCAACTGCACCACTGAGAGGCCTTATCACTATTAAAAAATTTTTTTAAAATATTTAAAAAAAATCTTCCCAACAATTCACACAAAAATTTCTCTGTAAGACTCATAGGATCTGAATAAAATTTTTCCTCTCAATTTGATTTTAGTGGTAAAATGATTTGAAATTATCCCTATAAAAATGCATTTTTTACTAGTAAAATATGCCTTGTGAGATAGATTTACTATCCCTTTATATTGTTGGTCTACTTAACCTCTACAAATCTTTTCTCATAAATATTTTTTAATTTGCCTTATAAGCAGAAAACTCTAATTCATCATTAATTGCTTAGATGAAGCATTTAAAAACTTGATGGAAAATTGAAAAATTTGTTTTTAATTAAATATATCATTTTCATCAAAAACACATTTCCTGTAAAGATGTATTGAGTTCTTCTCCTTCTCTTATAACTACACCATGTGGCTCTTTCACCCAGGCAGGAAGCTATAGCTTTGTGCAGTCACAGGCTCTAAATTATCAGTTAATCTCCTAAGAGTTTATGTAACAGAGTAATGTTACAGGCTAGAAAAATGTATCCAACACTTAGACTGAAGTGATAAGGAATTCACTGCAAGAATGACTCTTCAAGACTGGCAATACAAATGATTGTGCAAAAGCTTTCCTAGATTCACCAGTCTTGAAATATGTTTATCTATGTGTGTGGTGTAGCTGGTTGACAGTAGCTTTATTAAGTTGTGTCCTTAGCAAAAAAAAAAAAATATATATATATGGCATTTATGTTACATTAAGGTTTCAATATTCAAGACATAGTGCCTCATCTGTGTCAGTACATGGATGAAGAGTTTGTAAGATCACTTAATGAAACTATACCCACTAGTCCAATAAAATCCGACCTTATCCCTCTCAATGTGAAAGTAAAACATTATCAAAAATGGCCCAGGAATGTAGATGTTCCTTCTCCTGAATTTGCAGAATTGTATTTGGTATAGGGAAAATAAAAGGCATTAAAGTTTTTCCTACTTCTCTAATTTTTTAGGATTTCAATATTTTGTTATTCAGTTGCTCAGTTATGTCCAACTCTTTGGGACCCCTTGATTGCAGTGTGTCAGGCTTCCATGTCCTTTACCATCTCCCAGAGCTTGCTCAAGCTCATGTCCATTGAGTTAGTGATGACATCCAAACATCTCATCCTCTATTGTCCCCTTCTCTTCTTGTCTTCAGTCTTTTCCAGCATCAGAGTCTTTTACAATGAGTCAGTTCTTCACATCAGGTGGCCAAAGTATTGGAGCTTCAGCTTCAGCATCAGTCCTTCCAATATATATTCACGGTTGATTTCCTTTAGGATTGACTGATTCAATCTTGCAATCCAAGGGACTCTCAAGAGTATTCTCCAACACCACAGTTCAAAAGCATCAATTCTTCCATGTACAGCCTTCTTTATGGTTTAACTATCCTAAATACTAAGTTTTAAACTGGACAATACACTTCAAAAATTAACTAAAAAGATGTGAAGCCAGTTAGTATTTGCTCTTTGTTCTCTCTCTCTCTTTTTAATTTTTCATTTGTTTCTTTTTTTGAATAATTTGGTTGTGGTTATATTCCATTCCATGTGTCTCAGTGGTAAGGAATCTGCCTTCAGTGAAAGAAATGTGGGTTGGATCCCTGGGTTGGGAAGATCTTCTGGAGGAGAAAATGGCAACCTACTCCAGTATTCTTGCCTGAAAATCAGCATCGACAGAGGAGCCTAGTGGACTATAGTCTATGGGGGTAGCAGAGAGTCTGACATGACTGAGCACACATCCAAATATGTGTTTATGTGTTCTTTTGTTTTTAGAGTGTATTTAGACACTGAAATTCTTATATTTCTCTTTGGAATGTTGAGCATGGTATACTTAATTATTACCATTTTTCTAATCATTCCTGGAAATAAGGACACACAAATTGCTATCTAAGATGTATCCTATAGTAACAAGATTTTTGAGTATGCATCCATTAGGGCATCATCTGAATGATGAAGCTATGCCAATGACTGAAGTTATACTGTATGACTTTAAGAGTCTGCATGAAGATGAAATAGTTAATATAAATGTTTGTTAAACAGAAAGTAAAAATCCTGGTCCAGGTTCTCCTATCATCATCTCTGAGAAAATCCCATCATTGGTTATAAAGAGATATGCACTAATAATGTTACAAGAGAGGCAAAAGCTACAAGAATTCAACAAAACAATTTTAATATTAAAAAAAGAGGCAGAAAACAAACTTAAATTTTGTCAAAATTTACTCCAAGCATGCTTTGAAATTTTGCATGATTCTATCATTATGGGGCAGTGGTATATTGCTTTCTTTTTAAAGTTCTTACTTAAAATGTGTGTAGACTACCATCTGTTCTTATGTTATTAACGTTGGAATTCATGGAAATTACAGCTAAAGGGGAGTCATGAGGCAGGATGAGGAAGGGATGATGTCCAGAAATAGTAACTCTATTTAGCTCTAACTTTTGCTTGATTGTGCTCTTAACCCCACACCTGGCCACCTCACTACAGAGAAAAGTCTTGTAAATTGATTTTCCAGTCAGAGAAGAAACAAAGGTATGCATCCAAGTGATACTATGTAATTTCTACTCTAGCACAAATGTCACTTCCATTTTATCTTGTTTTTTTCTCCATGGGTGTAACATTTAATTTTGTCTCTATTAAAGAAGGTAGTTTTCCGATATTTCCATGTTAACTGCTAAGTTTCATTAACTTTTAATTTCTGGTTTTTTAAGCCATGTGTGAAAATTTTCTTCAAGTTAACAGTGTTAGCTCAAAGATCTTTCTGAACAAGTACAGATGTTGCCAAATGGCCTATACTCAAGGTCAGAGCATCTCCATTTGAAAGGCTCTAGTGGGCATTAAAAATTGCCTTGTGACAGGAACCATATGTGTTGACTGTCTAGAAGCAAAGATGGAGAATGCCTGGCTATTTCTGTAATCCTTTGGCTCCTTATAGTACTCAAAAACTCACAACCTTGGACTCCAGGTCCCTGGGGGACTGAATGCCTGGCTTTTGACATGATCAATTACATATTTCAAGGTTGCAAATTGTTCAGTGAATTTCTGCAAGAAGTTACATTTTTTAGAATGTTTGTACTCACAGCATAGATAAGGGTGTCTACATTGAAATGTTTATAAAAGTAAAAATTTTTAGTAATGGATATTGTTGAAGTATATATGTCTTCAAGAAAGCTCTCCTAAATTAAGCAACTAAACAAAAGCAATACAAAACAATTAAAAGTATTTAAAGTTTATAAAAAAGAATTGATTTAAGGTCACAACTTTCCATTATGTATTAAAACTTCCATGTTCTTCGTTTGTATGTGAATGTGTGTATATCTGTTTATATACAGTTTATAATATGAAATGTGGTTTTCTGTTGTCTTGTTTTGAGTGCCTTTCTTTGAAGCATAAATATAAATTTAATCCTTACAGAAAGGATGGGTCAAACTTAACATCTGTAATACCTTTTGTTTAATACCAAGAACTGTATTAAAATACTGGGTTTAAAAAGTATTCCTGCACTCAAACATTTATTTTTCCTCTTCTGAATAGTACTTTTGTGAGATGTATTCATAGATATGCTGTGTTTATACTGTTAACAACTCTTGAATTTTAACTTACTGATCATCATAGCAGAAATATGAAAGTTGAAGTTGAGAAAATGAAGTGATATGCCCAAGGTTTCCAAGTAGTAAGCAGCAGTGTTTTCTAATTCCAAGCTTCATGAATATCCTCATTCTCATTATTTCATGAATTAGATTGATATATATATATATATATATATTTTAACCTATGGATACAATTAGAGGATAAATATCTTCTTACTACTAAGTCAAGGACAAGAAAATGCTTGTGTAAAAATCAATGGATAGGTCTGAGAGGTAGATGTAACTTAATATTTCTTTTTGCTAATTAATATATAGGACACTGAAACTGAACACTTAATAGTGCTAATTCTAACTTAGCTTTAATATTTGGAAGATGAAGGAACACTTGTGACTTTTTTGTTCAAGTGATTATAATTGATAGTACATTTGTTCTCATTGATTGACATGCTTCATCCTTGACAGTTGAGAAACTTAAGGACAAAGTCAGTCATTGATTAACTGTCATCTCATCTCCTTGTCCCATGAAAGACTGAATTATGTTTGCATTTCAAATGAGTTAATGTTAGCCAAAGGAATCACATAATAAAAAGGTTTTTAATGAATACACTGAAAGAAAAAGTATTAATAATGAATTATATTGATCCAGATGTTCAAGCTGAATTTGGAAAAGGCAGAGGAATCAGAGATCAAATTGCCAACATCCGTTGGATCATTGAAAAAGTGAGAGAGTTCCAGAAAAATATCTACTTCTGCTCTATTGACTATGCCAAAACCTTTGACTGTAGATCACGACAAACTGTGGAAAATACTGAAAGAGATGGAAATACCTACCAGACCACTTGACCTGCCTCCTGAGAAATCTATATGCTGCTCAAGAAGCAACAGTTAGAATTGGACATGGAACAACAGACTGGTTCCAAATAGGGAAGGAGTATGTCAAGGTTGTATATTGTCACCCTGCTTATTTAACTTATATGCAGAGTACATCATG
The DNA here is from genome assembly GCA_007570785.1 of Antilocapra americana. Lineage (NCBI taxonomy): Eukaryota > Metazoa > Chordata > Mammalia > Artiodactyla > Antilocapridae > Antilocapra > Antilocapra americana. The sequence goes on along the minus strand of ML660211.1, from coordinate 5,995,850 downwards.
AGAAATGCTGGACTGGATGAAGCACAAGCTGTAAGCAAGATTGCCAGGAAAAATATCAGTAACCTCAGATATGCAGATGGCACCACCCTTATGGCAGAAAGTAAAAAAGAAATAAAGAGTCTCTTAATGAAAGTGAAAGAGGTGAGAGAAAAAGCTGGCTTTAAACTTAACATTCAGAAAACTAGGATCATGGCATCTGATCCCATCACTTCATGCAAATAGAAGTGGAAACAGTGTCAGACTTTATTTTTCTGGGCTTCAAAATCACTGCAGATGGTGACTGCAGCCATGAAATTAAAAGATGCTTGCTTCTTGGAAGAAAAGTTATTACCATCCTGGACAGTTTATTAAAAAGCAGAGACATTACTTTGCCAACTAAAGTCTGTCTAGTCAAAGCTATGGTTTTTCCAGTAGTCATGTATGGATGCAAGAGTTGGACTCTAAAGAAAGCTAAGCACCAGAGAGCTGACACTTTTGAACTGTGGTGTTGGAGAAGACTCCCTTGGACTGCAAGGAGATCCAACCAGTCAATCCCAAAAGAAACCAGTCCTGAATATCCATTGGAAGTACTGATGCTTAAGCTGAAATTCCAATACTTTGGCCACCTGATGCAAAGAACCGACTCATTGGAAAAGACTCTGATGCTGGGAGAGATTGAAGGTAGGAGGAGAAGGGAATAACAGATGACGTGGTTGGATGGATTCACCAACTCAGTGGGCATGAGTTTGAGTAAGCTCTGGGAGTTGATGATGGACAGGGAAGCCTGGCTTGCTGTAGTACTTGAAGTCACAATGAGTCAGACATGATTGAGTGACTGAACTGAACTGATAAATAATGAGAAGAAAAAAAATGGAATCATCACAAATGAAAAAGCAACTTCAAGAAGACAAGTAATATTTTTGGGTTCATAGAAATTCAGATACCCTGGAAAATGACATTGTAATCCTTACCATCTGAGATGTCAGAGAAGCCCATGTACAAATAAGCCCATATCCATCTATATACCTTTAGATATATAGATTTGTTATAAGGATTGGTTTTTACGCAGTTATGGGAAACAGTTGATCAGCTTACACAAATCTACTTCTTTTGCATTTGATGTTGGGCCTGAGTCATCAGGGTAGATAGTGAGATAATGGGTGAAGAAAAGATTGATTAGGCTAAAAAACTAGAAACTCATGAAAATGAGCTAGGATACATTTTAGTTACTCACTGTCTCCAAGTCTCCAATTTCAAAGATGTGCAATCTATAGAACTTTTCGTCAAGAAACTAGGCATACATCTGTCCCCAGAGTGGAAGAAGACAGTGAAAACCTTCCATCAGGAGCTAGAGGCACAGAAGGTCTGGCTGTTGCCTGTGTCAGGAAGAAAAGCCAGAAAATTCAGGGAAAACAACCTTAAACTTCTATAGTACAAGATCTGGCACTGAACTTTCTGGTGGAAAAAGAATGTTTCTGATGCTTTGAAGTCCCATTTTAATTATGCAAACCATCCCAGTGGCCACTACTAACCCAAGGATAGAATTTCAGGGAATTTAAGTCTATCCAGCATAGCTTTCCTGATGGCTCAGGAGGTAAAAGAATACACCCACAATGCACAAGACCCAGGAGATGCAGGTTTAATCCCTGGTTTGGGAAGATCCCCTGGAGGAAGAAATGGTAACTCATTCCTATATTCTTGCCTGGTGAATTGCATGGACAGAGGAACCTGGTGGGCTACATTCTGTGGGGTTGCACAGAGTCAGACCTGATTTAGAACATTCCAGTTTAGTTCAGTTCAGTTGCTCAGTCATGTCCGACTCTTTGCAAACCCATGGACTGCAGAAAGCCAGGCTTCCCTATTCAGTATCAACTCCCCGAGCTTGCTCAAACTCATGTCCATCCAGTCAGTGATGCCATCTTATCCTCTTTTGTCCTCTTATCTTCCTGCCTTCAATCTTTCCCAGCATCAGGGTCTTTTCAAATGAGTCAGTTCTCGCATCAGCTGGCCAAAGTACCACTGCAGATGGTGACTGCAGACAAGAAATTAAAAGACTCTAGCACATCCAATCAAAGCTAAATTATTACAAGGCAAATCCATGACTGTTCTAAGTAATGCCAGTCTGAGCTTTAGAAATATAATAATTTGCCATATAAGCTTATATATTTTAAATACACTTTCTCAAATTCTGATTAAAGATAAATATGCAATTTAATATTGAGATTATTTATTCAGAAACCATGTACACATTAACTAGCATAGTACAACAAAGTAAGGATAACTGAAAGTTAAGGACAGGAGTATGCAGAGGTATGACATGATGCAATACTGGAAGTCACATTTTCAAAGATGTTGCCTCCCTTTATTTTTGAGTAATTAATTCACCTGTTATTCCTCTATTCTTACTCTATAAATATTTTCTACCTGTTTTTTTGTGATGTAGGTATGCAGGTGTTTTTATGACCTTTTCTCATGGAAATCTAATCACAAGCTCCAAGTCCTTTGAAAACACTGCTCGGAGACACCCTTGAGGATGGATAGCTTTCAGGATTAATGAGGAAAAGGTAAGTTTACAAAGCAGAAATACTGATGTTTTGACATCACAAATGCATTAACTAGTATCCCCAATAATCAATGAACAGAATCTCTTTCAAAGGTGTATAGTGCTCACATGTGGTCATTTCATCACAAATCATAATATGTCCAGCCCTCCAATGAGGTAATCAGAAATAATTCCTTAAAAATGTAAAGCCTCTGATAATTTGCCTTATTTTATGATAGTTAATTTAGATATTTCCACACACAAATGTCAAACATTTATGTATCAGTGTATGTGTGTGCACACTTAAAAATTTGTGCTTTACTAATGTGTTCTTAATTGCCATGATGCTATCAGATGAAAAATAAGAATGGAGATTACTCATACTATTTATTTTAGCAAATGAAAATTAAAATAATATATTAAAGCAAATACATGTACCTTTAGATATTTTATTTGTGACATTATGATACCATAGACATCATAGCCAAAGTCTTATAAAATGCATTTAAGACTTTTACAAATTAGAAATAAAACAAAAATGGACTTGGATTTCTACTGCATTTATGCATTCAGAGAACATTATAATAAAACAATAATTCTGCTGAATACCATATATTTTCAAGGAAAGCAAGATAATTTTTTTTTCTTTTTTCAATTCTTTATTTAGTATTGGGGTATAGCTGGTTAACAACATAATAGTTTTAGGTGAACAGCAAATGGACTCAGCCAAAACTGCGTATAATATGCTTAAATGTTTGAAAGAGTTCCTGGTTTAGAGAAACTTAGTTTAGAGATAATTGATATAATATAAACACAATATAGACACTTTTCAAAGGCTCTCCTGCAAATTTAAATTAGCCAGGGGAGGGTTTCATTGTGGGCTAATGGTACAGTGAAGGAAATACATAGGTATACATTTTCAAATAGGTTAAATGTAAAATGGAATGTTTCCCATAAATTATCATAAAACAAAATTAGTCATATCCTTCAATATTTTAATACCTATTTCATTTTAATTCAGTACTATGTACTCAGTATCCTTTTTATATTTACAACATCAGTATATCTCAAAACACAAATCATCATTATTTGTGACCTGGTCAAAGTCTAGTGGCCTGTGTTTGAGTTAGCCCATCAAGTCTGTGACTCGGTTTTTCTGCTGTAAAATAAGCAGCTTGGTCCCAATAATTCCTGTTGTCCATAATCTATGCCACTTTTTACACAGCAGTTTCTAGAATGAGAAACAGGTTCTGGGTGATTCTGAAAAATGTTGAATTTGCCAAGTAATTCAAACTCTATAAGACTTGCTTCATGACCCTGAAATGGGAAAAATAAAGAAAGGAATGAAATAACAAATACATATTCAATTTATTTTTTAACAATTATCATTTAGTTCTCAAAGAAATCTTAAAATGGAAGTATAGTGAGCACAATTGTGACACTAAAATGTGAAGAGTATCTAATTTCCAAATTAAAAAAAGTTGATATTAAACTAACCTTTCAAAACTGGACAGCCACTTGTAAAAGAATGAAACTAGAACACTTTCTAACACCATACACAAAAATAAACTCAAAATGGATCAAAGATCTAGTCATAAGACCAGAAACTATAAAACTCCTAGAGGATAACATAGGCAAAACACTCTCCGACATAAACCAAAGCGGGATCCTTTATGACCCACCTCCCAGAATATCGGAAATAAAAGCACGAATAAACAAATGGGACCTAATTAAAATGAAAAGCCTCTGCACAACAAAGGAAACTATAAGCAAGGTGAAAAGACAGCCTTCAGAATGGGAGAAAATAATAGCCAATGAAGCAACAGACAAACAATTAATCTCAAAAATTTACAAACAACTCCTGCAGCTCCATTCTAGAAAAATAAACAACCCAATTAAAAAGTGGGCCAAAGAACTTAACAGACATTTCTCCAAGGAAGATATAAAAATGGCTAACAAACACATGAAAAGATGCTCAACATCACTCATTATCAGAGAAATGCAAATCAAAACCACAATGAGGTACCACTTTACACCAGTCAGAATGGCTGCCATCCAAAAGTCTACAAGCAATAAATGCTGGAGAGGATGTGGAGAAAAGGGAACCCTCTTACACTGTTGGTGGGAATGCAAACTAGTACAGCCACTATGGAGAACAGTGTGGAGATTCCTTAAAAAACTGCAAATAGAACTGCCATATGACCCAGCAATCCCACTGCTGGGCATACACACCGAGGAAACCAGAAATGAAAGAGCCACGTGTACCCCAATGTTCATTGCCACATTGTTTACAATAGCCAGGACATGGAAGCAACCTAGATGCCCATCAACTGACGAATGGATAAGAAAGCTGTGGTACATATACACAATGGAATATTACTCAGCATTAAAAAAAAAAAAAATTCATTTGAATCAGTTCTACTCAGGTGGATGGAACGGGAGCCTATTATCCAGAGTGAAGTAAGCCAGAAGGAAAAACAACAATACAGTATAGTAACATATATATATGGAATTTAGAAAGACGGTAACGAGAACCCTGCATGCGAGACAGCAAAAGGAACACAGATGTATAGAACAGACTCGTGGACTCTGTGGAAGAGGGTAAGGGTGGGATGATTTGGGAGAATGGCATTGAAACATGTTAATTATCACATGTGTAATCAATCGCCAGCCCAGGGTTGATGCTCGGGGCTGGTGCACCGAGATGACCCAGGGGGAGGGAATTGGGAGGGAGGAGGGAGGGGGGTTCTGGAGGGGAAGCATATGTAAACCCATGGCGGATTCATGTCAATGTATGGCAAAACCAACACAATAAAATAAAGGAAATTAGAGGAAAAAAAAAAGTAAATGGTAAAAAAAAATAAATAAATAAACTAACCTTTCTCTGACTCAAATTAATTCTTTCACCAAAATGCAAGATCCCTAACTTACCTTATACAAATCAAGTGAAAGTACTTTACAACTGTAATTCACTGTTCAAACATTAAAAATGATGATTGATTAGTAGGCCAGTTGAATCCATGATACTAATTAGGCATTGTTTTCAAATTACAGTGTTCTGAACAGACTTCATAAATAATTTTCAGATAAACCAACTCATTAAACCATTTGCTGGATCTATAACATACTCTATATATTAAAATACTACATCACATGCTAGTTTCTAAATATCTGTTTATAAATTTCCTTTAAGATTATACTTCAGAAGTAAATTATAAGTTATAGTAATTGATAAGGCAGAAATAAAATCATATAAGGGCTTGTGTAAGACCTCCAAGTGCTTCAAAAGGGAATTATGCTTTGGGAATTTTAAACTGTGCTCACATGATACGCTTTGTAAATGTCACATACTGTTAGAGATATGCCAGTGAATAAAATGATCAAGTAATATAAATGAAAAATATCAGCCTCAAATCAGCAGTAGTAAGTAACCAATCTGGAACACCAGATGGATAATTAACTGCAATTCAATTATCTATATTAAAATGACTCCTAGGTGCAATTGAAAAAGATACAACATAAAAAAGAGAAATTGACCATATGTAGCTGGTAAAAAAATGATTTGTCAATGCAAAATGAATGATTGCTGTACATACGGCATTTGTTTTGTCATGGGAGGTATTTATGAGTGTGATTCTAATCACATTGTATTGCGGTTGTGAAAAAGACATTGTATTATCCTGGTAAATCTGTGGTTTATTCTTTCCTAATTAGAATGGTTATACAATAAAAAAAATCGTTATATAAAAAAAAATTTGTTTCCTTCTGTATTCCACTTGAATTGTGCAGTGATTCAATGAGATTGCAAGTAGAATTCACAGAAAAAAAGTAAATATAAGCAATATAAATATGACAGTGAATATTTGGAATCACAGTAATCAGAAATTGTAGGTTGAGGAAGCAATGAAATGCTTTCACTTATTCTCATATAGATAAGGATTAATTGATTGACAGCATCCAATCTTAGTGTGAATGTAAGCAAAAGAGAACTGGTACTATTATATAAAATTAACAGAAGTATAAATTTAACAGTATATCTGAGGACAATTTGGATGTAGTGATCAAGTTTTAACATGTTCATTTATTTTAGATCAGCAATTCCAGTTCTGGGAGGCTATCTTAACGAATTCGGTAAAATATGTACAGAGGTGTTCATTGTAACATTATTTATAGTGGGTTAAGATTAGAAAAATCTGGGCTATCTCTTAGCAGCGTGCTATCTCCTAATGTTTTAAAATAAAAACTAACAAATTAACACTTAATGAGGGAAAAATATATGCACATAGAATATACATTAAATAAAATCACTGTGGCCTAAAATTTGTAATATTTCTCACCTCCAAACTGTATTGAGGGTTCTTAACAGTTTCATTGCAAGTTCATTAAGCATACTGTGTAATTATGCATGTAACACACACTTCTACAGTAATGAAAGGCCAAGGAACAATGTAAACAAAATATAACTGATTCACTGTTTTGATTTTCAGTGTGCCCTTTTATGTAGGTAATTGAGTTGAAGATTATATGCATGCATCTTTAAACCTGAATCAAGTCACGTGTTAATTAATAAATACTTGAACATTTAAAATTTATTTTATTTGCATTTTCCACTTCAGTTAACACAATGCAAAATATTATTTTTAATAGCTGCATACTAACAAGATTTGAATACACATCCATCATTGGGTGTTTTGTCTTTCTAATTTAAAGATACTGACATTGGTTAGCTTGGTGATGACTGTGTACAAACATGATATTTTTATATATTACTGTCCATATTTAAGTTATTTTCTCATTTTGGAGTCTTGGAATAGTAATTAAAGCATCAAAGTTTATGAATATATTCTAAAGTTCTTAAAAAACATCATCAGTGTGTTTTCTAAGAGGACTGCAGTAGGGATGGTGGCTGCCTCTATTGAGCTTTTTGTGTGTTTTTCTTTTTATCTTATTTTGATGTGTATGGAGTAGTGCCTATTTAAATTTATACCTATGACTACTGGTGGGAATACAACAAACTTCATATGTATGTAGGCCATCTTTATAAATGTATTTATGGATTCATTCAGCCATTCTTTTAACTGGTAATAAATCCGTACCTTTTTGCCCATTTCTCAGGAACTGGGTATTTGTAAATGAATTTATATTTTAATTACATGATATTAAAGAAAAGAGAAACAAAAATTCAAGCAGTGGGATAAAAATTCGAATAGTTTAAAAGAACCGATATTTTGATTGACTCATCACTGTAACGGAGAAGGCAATGGCAACCCACTCCAGTACTCTAGCCTGGAAAATCCCATGGACAGAGAAGCCTGGTAGACTGCAATTCATGGGGTTGCGAAGAGTCGGATCCGACTGAGCTACTTCACTTTCAGTTTTCACTCATGCGTTGGAGAAGGAAATGGCAACCCACTTCAGTGCTCTTGCCTGGAGAATCCCAGGGATGGGGAAGCCTGGTGAGCTGCCGTCTATGGGGTTACACAGAGTCGGACACAACTTAAGCGACTTAGCAGCAGCAGCAGCATCACTGTAATTGGATATTTTGTTTGCTTTAGCTAAATGAACATAATTATATCCAGTTCTTGTTGATGGTGATGGTTTAGTCGCCAAGTTGTGTCCGACTCTTGTGATCCCATGGGCTGTAGCCTGCCAGCCTCCTCTGTCTATGGGATTCTCCAGGCAAGAATATTGGAGTTTGTTGCCATTTCATTCTCCAGGGGATCTTCCTGACACAGGAATCGAACCAGGTCTCCTGCATTGTAGGCAGATGCTTTACCAACTGAGCTACAAGGGAAGGCCGGGGTATGCATTTATTTCTCCTGAAAAACTAAAATGAGTAAGAGTAAGAACTAAACTTTGCGCACAGCACAAATGAGACAATAGTTAACAAAATAAACTTTCTGATTCTGGTTCTGCACAGCTGGTTTTCTCTATCACTAGGCTCCTGGGGGTGCTCACAGCTTTCCCAGGGCTTGTTCTTGCAATGAACAACAGCTAGAAAGACCCAAAGGTGGGTGGCTGTCCTCAGTATGTCCTCTGAGAGATGGTCCTTCCCTGCATGAGGCACTTCCCTGTGAATGCTTTTCTCAGAACCCTGGAGGGCCTACTGCAAGAAAGTTAATGAAGACATAGTTTCATCAGTTTCTGCCAGTGCAGCATCATAGCAACTTCCCTGCCATCCTGTGAGCCAAGGTCCTGCCTTTTCCAACAAGATGAAGGTCTCAGTCCCAAGGATGTGGTCGGCGGATGGTATCTTGAGTGCCCTTTCTCAGCCCTAGGGGTATTGGCTGCTCTTCATATCTGTTATTTCTATATTATTTAGTATTTTCTTACTTCTCAATAGCTAGACCCTTGTTACTCTAGTCCACTGTTACAACTAATAATTTTTCAATATTAAGCTTTCTCTGTTCAAATTACTATGTGGCTGTAATCCCCTCAACAGAGTCAGATTGATAAGAGGAACTTTGTTTGAGTCTTAGGAATTGAAGTTTAATTGGAATGACTTGAAGAAGGTTTGGGAGTCAGAAACTGGGGAACTGAGTACAAATAACCCTTCTGATGAAAAGTGTTTTGCTATACAGAGAAGCAAAGAAACATGGCATGGGATTCAAAGGAGTAATGGGGCAAATTACTGAATATTTTTGAAAATGTGATAAATGACAGCACTTAGCATGTGCTACAGTAAAGACCCCAAATCACTTCTGAAATCATTCAAATATCTGTGTCAGGTCATTGATTTAGCAGGCAGAACATATTTACTGAAATGAGTATTCCCCAAGTTAATGTAGACGGAGAGGAGGACAAAGAACTGACCTCTTGGTAGTCAGGGATGAGCTGCATTTCAGTCCAATCCACAGAATATTCAGAACATAAGTTGAAGACAGAGAGGGTTAATTTAATGCTGGAACATGAATTCCTGTAGTCCCACTGAAAGGACTTATAGATGGGGAGAGTTTGGGAGAAGACCAAATGGCTTGGTGCACACTAGGAGTGCATGGGAGGCAATGATTGAGAAGTGCGGGGCATATTACAGTCACCAACATCCACAAGGGAAAGAGGACATATTGAAATAGTCTCGGTAGACATCAGAGAGGCCGTCATGATGATTGTGGGGTCATTCTGGGGATTTCTTTTAAACCTTGTTAATGGCAGTAGTAGTTAATGGAGGGTAGTCCCTGAACAGGAAACTCCCTTTTCACTATGTCAGTTGAGATGAGAATGGTCCGTGAAACTCTTCTTTGTTCTCTCACTAAAATGCCTTTCTTTTTTTTTTTTTTTCTATTCTGTTGTCATTTTTGTTTAGTTGCTAAATTGTGTCCATCTCTTTTGCGACCCCTTGGATTATAGCTCATCAGGCTCCTCTGTCCGTGGGATTTCCTAGGCAAGAATACTGGAGTAGGTTGTCATTTCCTTCTACAGTGGTATCTTCCCAACCCAGGGATTGAACCTGTGTCTCCTGCACTGGTGGGCAGGTTCTTTATCCGTGAGCCACCAGGTTTCCTCTTTCTACTATTGAAAAATTACTTTTCCACTAAATTATGGTGGCTTCATAAAATTCACATCTTAGCATCTTATATTTTTTTTCTTTCTAACTACCTTTTGAAAAAGTCTGCCATGCTTACATTTTCATTAAAGCATATTTTATTAATCCCTTAGGGTGCATCAGGTATTGAACCAGTCATTAAAGGAAGGAATGTGAAAAAGTTTCAGTACCTGTTTCAAGGACATTACTATCTGTAGAAGTTTCTTCTATGCCTAGTTCACTGAGAGTTTATAAATCATAAAATATAGTTGAATTTTTTATCATAGGACTTTTCTGCATCTATTGATATAATGTTTTTTATTTATTTATTCTGTTTACATGGAGAATTGTGGATTGTTTTTCATGTTGAAAACAAACTTTCAATCCTGGAATAAATCTAACATTGTGGATTTAGTTGTAGCAATATTGTTCAGGAGTTTTTCTTCTAAATTCAGAATGAGGATGCTGTAGACATTTCCTGGTTTATAACTTTCTAATTATGGTTAAGAATAAGTTTATTCTGATCTCTTAAAACCAGTGGAAATATGTTCCCTCTCTTCATTTTTCTCCCCACATCTCTGGAATATTGTGCCTCATTGGTATTATGTGTTTCTTAAATATCTGGAGAGTTCCTTTCCTTTCTGATAAACATTTTTCATGGTGCAGTCTTTTTCTCCTAAATCTCTTATAGTTATGCATCACAAATTTCAAACTGTAGCTTTAATTCCACAAGAGTATTTGCTAATTTCCTGTGTGATTCTGATCTATGAGTTACTTAGAATCTTTTTATTTTCCAAATATTTGGGATTTTTCCCAGATATCTTTTTATTATGAATATTGGTTCAATTTCATTGTCCTCAGAAAACATATTTTGTATGATATCTGCTTGTTAACACTTTTTGAAATTAATTTTAAGTTTCAGAATATGTTTTATCTTGGTGAATCTTCAGTGTGAAATTATAAGCTACATGCTCTGCTATTTTCAGGTGCAAGGTTTATAAATGTCCATCAGACCACATGGGTTGGCATTTATTTCAATAAGACAGCTTTTGGTCTTGTTGTTCTTTGAATTTGCTGATACTTTTCCAATTGTTATTTCATACAGACAGGGTTTGTGATTACCTTTTTATTTTTTGATTTCTAAATTATTCCTACTGTTTTCAGGGTAATTTTCACTATATACTTGCAATCTTTAAAATATATTCAGATTTATAGGGAGCACACCAAGGTTATTTGTTGGTTAACACGTGTGTGTACTGTAAAAGAATATTTTTTTAAAAATGTGCCTTTTTTATGAGGATGGAGTGTCAGAGTATCACTATTTAATTGGATGAATCTTCAATTTATCCTGTAAGAGTTGCAACTCAAGGTTTTTCTTCATATAGTATGTTGATTTTTTATTTATATAAACATATATGATTTTTTCTTTCTAAAATAGTTTTTTAATCAATACAAATTTTTCTAATGGTTCATCTTAACATTTTTGATTGGATTTCATTTACCTGATATCAGTATTTTTACTGATTATTATTTCTCCTTACAAGTTCTGAATCAATCAAGTTAATATAAAACATATGTTAGAATCTTTTAGCAAAGTGTTGTTTTTCTCAGTTAGTCCCACTGATGCTATTTTAAATTTTTCAAAATGTATTTGTGCTTTAAAATGTTTTCCACCTCTTTAATGTTATCTCTAATAACATTGCAGATTACTAAATCTTCTTAGGTTCTCAATATTACTAATATGATACTTGTAAATATATACTCAATTAATTATTTTACTTTCTTCATAAACCTGTTTCCCTTTTAATATTATTTGATTTTGTTACTGATCATATTCTTATCTTTCTAATGATTAAGGTATGGATTTGAAGAGAGGTTGGGTTTAAGTTTCAAAACTTACTTGCTGTTTGGTTTTATGCAAATTGCATGCTTAATAATAATTTCAGACTGAAAGGTTGATATGATGATTAAATTCTTAAAAAAATATATAGTTATTAGAATAGTGTTTTGATAGTAAGAAATACTATAGCCTTTAGTTAACATATTTATTTGTTAGCCTCAGCCTAAATTCTATAATCTTCTAATTATTCTATGACCAAACTAGTGTACAATTTATGTCTTTGTTTTCCTTATTTTATAACAAATCTCCATTTATAGATTATTTCTTAACAAAGAGCTATATATTTCATAGGCAATATTCTTAAAGAATAATTAGCAGCTATAATGTTTGCCAATATTAACATAGCAACAGAAATATAAATAGGTCAAGTAATTCTTATATAAAATTCAGCTGATTATATAAACTTACAAAATTATGCAAATAATAATTATTATGCTTAGAGATAGGTCACTCTATATCTCTACTTCTTAACTTTTATAACAATCCTGTGTACTATGATTTGAACTAGTGAAGATAGCATAGAACGATGTAAACATTGCTTGGATTTTGTGTTATAGGGCAAACAAATACCAGCTGGAATAAGCACAAGTCTAAATTCTTACTAGGTGTTTTTATATCTTAGTAAACTACTTTAATTCTTACCATCTTTTAAATATCTGATCTAATGAACCCAAGAAGAAAAACCATTAATCAGAATGCCAAAATCTGCATTTCATATGGTAAATCATCATTTATAAGAAACCATAAATGTCAAAAAGTGGGATATTCTTAGAGAGTAAAGGTTGCATTTATTATCAATAAATAAGCATTATTAATAACTTCATTATACAGTCATCAGAATTCTCAAATATGTCATTACAAGTAAAAAATAATGCCTAAAATAGACTGCTTCACAGCATGATACTTATATCATAAACATTAGATAACGCTGAGGTTGAAAACCTTGATTCTACAGAGTGCTTGATTCTCTGACTCCTATGACAGTATAGTCACAAAATTTTACTGTACATTAATTGCAAATGTTCAGGTAAATTAAGAGGACCAAACACTTATGCTTCCTTTTTAAAGAAACAATGTTTCTGCTAATATTGAAGAATTATATCCCAATTTTACTTTTCTTATTATCATGACTATTCAACACAAATATTACAGATTATTTGGTTTAGTAACAGAGAGATAGCTTCTAAATTCTGGAGGGGAAGCCTAGAGGTGATTGCTGCAAGTGCATTACATAGCGATATGAAATGAATTCCAAAGGATGTGTCTGTATGTATTTCATATATTTTAAGATATATATTTAATTAATATTTGGCCCTGCTGCTGCTTCTAAATCACTTCAGTCATGTCTGACTGTGCGACCCCATAGATGGTTGCCCACCAGTCTCCTCTGTCCACAGGTTTCTCCAGGCAAGAATACTAGAGTGGGTGGCCATTTCCTTCTCCATATTTGGCCCTACCTGAGGTTATTTCTTATATAGAGAGAAATGAAAAACAATTCCTGTTCTCATACACAGATAGGCATACAGACTATTGGCATTTGGAAATTAGGTTCATATGTAAGTCATACTGAGAACTTTAGGTGTTCCCCAAAGTGTGCTAATTCTCCCACCCTCTTCATTCTCACTGTAAACAAGCATGGTTAATTGCCAGATTTCACAGGGATTCCTCTAAGAGCTTTATTACAAGGCTCTATTTCTAAGTAAGTAAAGCCAATATCAATCATTAACTTCTTCATGCTGTGGAAACATTGATAATGTACTAGCTTAGCAAGTAAGAGTCATGGGTTTCCCAGATGGAGCAGTGGTAAAGAATCCACCTACTAATGCAGGAGATGCAAGAGGTGTGAGTTTGATCCCTGGGTTGGGAAGATGCCCTGGAGGAGGAAGTAGCAACCAGCTCTAGTCTTCTTGCCCGGGAAATCCCATGGACAGAGGAGCCTGGTGGGCTACAGTCCATGTATCAGGTCGCAAAAATTTCGACACAACTGAGCATGCACACACACACACACACACACACACACACACACACACACACACACAC